>JAOPSE010000473.1:0-556262 GCA_029449295.1 Zea luxurians | reverse complement strand
ACAGCCAAACGGGACATTTGCTGAGTACGTTGATGTGTACTCACCCTTGCTTTCATAAAACACCAGGTTGCCTTTGGTGCAATCTATTCTCAGGTAAAGAAGAAGGTATCGAGGCGGATCTCCAGGAGTTCCAGGACTTCGACGAGTCCGAGGATTAGGCTAGCGACCTCCCCCAGTTAGCTGCCTGTGGTGAGTTGTTTACATTAGCTACGTTCGATTCTGTGTACTTTGATTTATATTGTGTAAATGGCTCTAGTCAGTAATATTATTACTTACTCTTTATTGTAATTCGAAGCATTGTGCTATGATGAGTCATTTATGTAATCGCTGTGTACGTGAATTACTGATCCTGGCACGTATATGGTTCGCATTCGGTTTACCTTCTAAAACCGTGTGTGACATAAGTGGTATCAAAGCCGTGCTGACTGTAGGACCGTTAGCCTAGAGTAGCATTGGTCGTTTTAAGGACTTCTTGGCTGTTACTTCACCTCATCCTTGATTCTGCTTCAAAATTTTAGTCATCTCGACTAATTCTATGTTGTGCTCCTATATACCCCCTTGTCAAAAAGTATTTTATTCTAGCATGGTCTATACTTCTCTCAGTCTATTAGAACTTATCTCACTCTTGTGCTTGCGACATCTTTGTAGATGCCCCCTGACCATAGCCTTTAGTCTTTTGGGACTCTTTCCTCGTCCATTATTAAATTGCTACCATTTGACCATCTCTATTCCATTTTGTTATTGACATGATGTATCCTTGCATTTTTAATACCCTTATCCCTTAATCTAAAGTACTTACCCTTGTACCTCTATTGCCTATTTAAATAGTTCAGTTTATGTGTCCATGGCCTTCTTGTCTTCTGAGATCATTTCTTATTCTGTTGTTAAGTCGTTATCTTTCGGCAAGTTCTATGCCCTTGGTCTTAGTATGCTCGTATCCTTGGAATCTTACATACTCTTATATTCTTATGTATGCTTATTTTCATACCCCAATAACTGTTCAAGACATTTCAGTTGACATGTCCTTGACCACCCCTGTTTCTTAACGATCCATGAGCGATCATTTTATGTCGCCCATCCTTGGTGATCTCGTTGTTCCTTTATAACTTCTCTCGATAATGAGTTCTTACTTCAACCATTCTATTGCACCCTCACCTATCTTACCCTTGATTGTTTTCTCCACTTCGCCACTACGCGAGTCTTGCCTTAACTCTATCATTTGTCATGACTTTTGTTATTATCACCTTCACCTTAGACACCTCTATATCTTACTTGAGGTTTATCTTATACCGGCATTTAAAATCTTCTCCCTTTCCATCTCATTTGAGCATCGTACTTTACCTACTTTTCCCTTGGCTGTATCCTCTTTTTTGTCACCTGCGAGTTTTTAACTCTATCCTTTGTGTTTTTGTTTGTTATTTCCTTTACCCTTCTCATCACTCTATTCTACCTTGTGATTACATTATGTCTGTTATCTAAAATCTTCAGTCTTCTATCTCAATTTGAGAGTGGTGTTTTACTTATCTCACCCTTGGCAATATCCTCTTCTTCACCGTGTGTAAGCCTTGATGTAACTCCATTTTTTATTATACTTATACCACTGGCTCTTCTGTGCCATCATCTTTTCTCTTATGCCCTTGTATATTATCGCCTTTGACCCTTGTGATATTTATGTCTTCTACCTAAATTCTTGCCTTGAACTTATCCTTTAAAAGCCTCCCCTTTCTTTCGACCCGATTTGAGAGCTGTGAGTTACCTACCTCTCCCTTGATTTCTTTTTACTCCTTGTCACCTTACAAGTTTTGTCTTAATTCCATCTTTTGATGTGTTTTATTTGCTATCACCATCACCTTGTCATCAATCCATCTTGCGTTGACACTCATCTTTATTCTGGCTCTTTAAAAAAATCACCTCTCTTCCACCTCAATTTGAGAGTGGCTATTTACCTATCTGGCCCTTGGATGTACCCTCTCCTTTTCCCATTTGCAGGTCCTGTCTTAACTCCATCCTTTATGGTACTTATATCTTTTGTATTATGCCTATTTATCTCCTCTCCTACATCCTTGTCCGTTATTACCTTCAAAACCCTCATGATATCTATGCCCTAGACTTCTTGCTTACCTTGAACCTACCCTTTGAAGCCTCCTCCTTTCCATCCCTATTCGGAGATAATGCCTCACCTACTTCATCATTGACTGCTTCCCCTTCTTTGACACCTTGCAAGATTTTCCTCAAATACATCATTTGTTGTGTGATTGCCCGTTATCACCTTAACCCTTGTCATCCCTCGATCTTTACCATGATGCTTACCATGCACCTGCATTTTAAAGCCTCCTCTCCCATTTCATTTCAAGAGTGATGTCTTACCAATCCCACTCTTGTTCGTTCCCTTTTCCTCTGTCACGTTGCAAGTCTTGTCCTAACTCTATCTTTTGGTGTGCTTTTTTCCTTTCACCTCACTTACCTTTGTAATATCTAGATCTTTCCATGATGTTATCTTATGCCTACCTTTTGAAATATCATCTTTTCCATCACGATAGAATGGTGTTTTACCTATCCTGACCTTGGTTGCATTCTCTCCCTTGTCGGTTACAATCATTGCTTTAGCTCCATCCTCTACTGTGCTCATGACCCTATCCTGCATGTTTTATCGCTTCCCTTGTCTTTCGATGGCCTTAAAGTAGTTCCCACATTGTAAGAAAAGGCCACCATTTAATTAAAAGGAACGTATAGCAACGAGATGTTTGTTGTTGTGTGCTCATAATGTTTGTCCTTCTACTATGCCTGATTTGCTTCTTTGGAATGAGTGTTGATGTGCTGTGGCCCTTGGTCCACAATGGCATCTGTTTACTGTAGCATCCCAAAAATTCAAATCTTGAAATTTTCTCAAACTCCCTCTAAATTCAGAATGAATTTCAAATTTCGTTTCAAAATGTTTGTTTGCAAGTTGATATCAACAAATAAATATAGTGGTCTATATTTTCTCCAAAATCCTCAAAATATCCTACAAATATTTCCCTAGTGGTCCCCCTCAAATTCTTTCCAGAAATACTGCCCAGATATTTCTCCAGTAATCCCCCTCAATTTCTTTCCAGAAATATTGCCCAAATATTCCACCAATATATCTCCAAGTATTTTCTTCCTGAGAAATACCTTCAGAATCATTTTCAAGTCCCTACAAATATTTTCTTCATAACTTTCCTCATGCTCATACGTATACGTATGTCTCCAGTGTCATACGGTGAGCTCTACAAGCTAATCTCACCTATACAAGACAAATACATGCTAATCTCCACTAATCCTCTCATCCTCCCCCTAATCCTCTCATCCCTCCCCCTAATCCCCCCACCATGGCTATAAATAGAGGGGAAAGGGCCTCCTCTCATCCCACCCCAAGCCATTTCATGGCAACTCTCTTCCCCCACCCCCCACACACACCCACTCCATGTTCCACACAAGCACACACTAGCACAAGGATCGTTCGGTCGTTCTTCGATCATTCGTCCCCCTATTCTTAGTTTGTTCGTTCATTCGTCCGATCGTTCGATCGTTCGTCCGATCGTTCATGGTTCGTTCGTTCGTTCGTTCGATCGTTCGTCCGTTCGTTCATCCAAATAATCTTTTTTCCAGCCGTTATGCTGCCGAAATTCCGATCGTTCGATCATTCGATCGTTCATCGTTCGTTCTTAGTTCCTATTCATCGTTCATCGTCCCTATTCATCGTTCTTCCAGATAATCTTTGTCCTACTGTTATGCTGCCGAAATTCCGACCGTTCGTCCGTTCGATCATTCGATCGTTCATCCATTCGTTCGTCCAAATAATCTTTATCCTGTCGTTATGCTGCCGAAATTCCGATCGTTCGTTCGATCATTCGATCGTTCGTCCGTTCGTTCATAGTTCATATTCATCGTTCATCGTTCGTTCATAGTCCCTATTCATCATTCTTCTAGATAATCTTTGTCCTGCCATTATGCTGCCAAAATTCGATCATTCGTTCGTTCATAGTTCCTATTCGATCGTTCATCGTTCGTTCATAGTTCCTATTCGATCGTTCATCGTTCGTTCATAGTTCCTATTCATCGTTCATCATCCCTATTTCATCGTTCTTCCAGATAATCTTTATCCTGCCGTTATGCTGCCGAAATTCCGATCGTTCGTTCGTTCGATCATTCGATCGTTCGTCCATTCGTTCATAATTCCTATTCATCGTTCATCGTTCGTTCATAGTCCCTATTCATCGTTCTTACAGATAATCTTTGTCCTGCCGTTATGCTGCCGAAATTCTGATCATTCGTTTGTTCGATCATTCGATCGTTCAGAGTTCGTTCATAGTTCCTATTCGATCGTTCATCGTTCGTTCATCGTTCATCGTTCGTTCATAGTCCTTATTCATCGTTCTTCCAAATAATCTTTATCCTGTCGTTATGCTGCCGAAATTTCGATCGTTCGTTCGTTCGATCATTTGATCGTTCATCCGTTCGTTCATAGTTCCTATTCATCGTTCAATGTCATTATTCATCGTTCATCGTTTGTTCATACGAACAATTCACCATCACTATTCACCGTTACTATTCAGTGTCGTTACTATTCATCGATGATAGCTGTGGCAGCCTTTTCGTCGTCACTATTCATCGTTACTATTCATCGATCATCCGATCACCCCAAATTTCAACTACTCATCCGTCATGCTGTACAGTCCACCTAAGACCAGCTAGACCAATATTTCAGTCATACGAACTCCGATGACTGTTATTTTCCTTCCAATAGGGAACTTCCCATCTGGTCACCCATCCTAGGTTTCTCCAAGTTGAGCATGCTTAACTTTGAGATTCCTTTGAACCAGGCTTCCAAACTTAGATTCCAACAATTCTTATTTCCAAATTCTTATTAAACTATTCCCTATCCAACCATGTCATCCCTTAAGCCTAGTCCATATTCCAGAAAACTCCCAAAATACTCTTGTCCCATATTCTGCCTATAACTCTCCTGTTCATACTAAGTCAGACGATTCATTCGTCACTATTCTCACCAACAGTGAACTTCACTGTGCTACACCACATACACTCAGCTATAAATACACCCAGCTACCCTCTCCCTCTCCACACACATTCAACACCCTCAGCCAAGGCAAACACCGCATCCACTCAGTTACTCCGCTCTGCCGGCTACACGCATAGTGTCGCTTCGCCTCCAGTCCACCCTCCTCGTAAGCACCTCCGCTCCACCACCAATAATATCACAACACCACATGACATAGATTCTACTCAAGACTCTACCCATCCATATATCGCTATTCTGATCACTATACTAAATATTTGTTGGTATACTTGCTTGTTTGTATGTTTGCTTATTCATGTTGCATAGTTATCGAAGCGTTCGTGCCATCTTGTGCAGGCCAGATCTGCAAGTCTACGCTAGGCAGTGGAGCTAGAAGCCAGTTCCGCGAGCTCCCCTCCCCCCTTCGCCGAATAAGCACGGCAAGCTCACTGGATCCCTTTGATGCATAAATTACCTATGATTTTTCAACCACAACCCTCAGCCTGTTATTTTATGCATGATATGATTTTGAGACAAGTTATTATGGCCACCCAGCCGCTTGCCGCAATCAATCCTTGATATATTTATTCCAAATGATTTGAGAAAAGGTGTGAGTTTTCAAAAGAAAATGCTTTTCAAAATGTGTATGATGAAGGGTTTTCACCCTTTTCACCTTTGAGTAAGGATGATCAGGGACTCCCTGGTTTAGGGGATGGCCTAAGGTGATGGCTCAGCTGGTTTAGGCGTGAGCAGAAGGATTGTCCCCCTCTTATAAGGATCGGTTTGTCATCTTTCACTACCTGTACTCATGATAAGTACAACCACTCGAGACTGTGTGGGCAGTCACTCAATCTGAACTCGTACGGTCCAACCCCAGGGTTATGAAGGCTGGGGAGCACTGGGAGGATAAGGAGGGGGAATGTTTTGTCCGGTTTGGACATGGCGGTGGCATGACTCCTTCCGGTATAACCGTTAAGGTTAGGACGTGCGAGGAAGGAAAGGGATTCGGATCTCATTGATCATGAGATCGCAGAGCCGAACTAGTGGGTAAAGTGTACACCTCTGCACAGAGTTTGAAAACCTATTCGAATAGTCTGTATCCACAGGAATGGATGAGTCTGGTGTGGTATGACAATTAGTGTTTTGTTTTCAAAAAAAGAGATGCTTTTGAGAAAAGTGGTTTTTTAAAAGGTCCAGCGGTTGAGCCGTGAGCTATGGTGGACGGGAAGTCCAGTAGCTGTTTTTGAAAATGAAAACCAGTGGGAAACTGCTGAGATACCTGGATGGTTTAGTCCAGGGGATTTTGTTCTAATATTGAAAAACTTCCTGCTCCTTTTGGAGAGGATGCGCTTTGCAAAAATACAAAATGTTTTTCAAAACAACCCTGCATAAAATATTGTTGTTTCTGCAAAATATCCTGAGCTCCACATATTCCATGCATTATATCTGATTTCCCCATTCCGCGGGTGAAGGTGGGCTGCTGAGTACGTTTGTACTTGTCATGGGCATCATAGGGAGCGAGACGCAACAACTAGGCTGGGATAAGGCTAGAGAATAAGATTGAGATGAGCTGGGATAAGGCTATAGAATAAGATTGGTATGAGAGAATTGTGGAGAGTTGGTTAGCATCAGATAAGTCCAAGAAAGTAGGAGTTAGTTGAGAGTTTGTAGGAGAAGTTGATTAGCTATAGGGCTATTTATAAGCCACATGGCAGCAGGGAATAAATCAAGCAAGATCAATATCAAACCAATCTCTCTCTCTCTTGCAATAGCTCTCAAGCGCCTAGGGCTGCAACCCTAGAACCAAGCCTGCGGCAGAGGGGTATAACCTCGCCGGAGAAGATAGCTATCCCCATGGACCGAAGGTCCATGGCACCTGGTATCAGCTCCAGGTTATCCTCACCACCACCAGTCGCCCATCCCTCACCACCACCAGTCGCCGCGCCATCAGTCGCTGCAGCGCCCTCCCCACCCGCCCTCTCTAACTCCAGATGCATTCACTCGGCTCGAAGAGAGTTTTGGCCATTTCACAGAGAAGTGGGATTAGTTCGTTGTGATGTTCCACCGCTACAAGGAAGAAGACAGAGAAGGAACTCCAAGCAGCGGTGCGGCTTCAGGCGGTAGCGCGAGGGTTCCTGGCACGCCGCCAAGTACAGTCCCTTCGTGGGGGAGAAGCAACCTTGCTGTGGCCTCCAGGGCCACCCCATGGCCGTCATCAACATGAGCAGGCCGTGGTGCGCCTGCAAGCCGCAGTACGCGGCTTCCTTGTTAGGCGGGCGGTGCGGAAGCTGCACTTGCTGATCAGCTCATCGCTGCACCAACTCGCAGCCTGCCGCGCCAACACCAGGTCTCGTCTATACTTTTTGAACCCCCTGCAGAAGTCGAGATCTGGGTATGCAGCCCCCCTGCACGGCCAAGAGGGTTGTCTCCTTCATTCGAGCAACTGCCTTGGTGCTGGACAGACCCAACATAAGAACGGGCTGGTTCCTCCTTCACCTTTCATCCAACGTGAAGTCCGCAGTTCGGCTCTTTCCTTGGGATCCAGGAGGACAGAAGGACATAGCTGTAGTTCAAATTATATTTTCGTTCCACAATTATTTTGTATTTTCGTCTTAAATAATAAAGGTAAGCCGAGATGTAAAAGGCTTAACCTTAAGTCGTGTCAGGTAAGTCTATGGCAGCTCGAGGACGAGCTGGTCCTCAAGGGAGGGGGAGATGTCATGGGCATCATAGGGAGCGAGACGCAACAGCTAGGCTGGGATAAGGCTAGAGAATAAGATTGAGATGAGCTGGATAAGGCTAGAGAATAGATTGGTATGAGAGAATTGTGGAGAGTTGGTTAGCATTAGATAAGTCCAAGAAAGTAGGAGTTAGTTGAGAGTTTGTAGGAGAAGTTGATTAGCCATAGGGCTATTTATAAGCCACATGGCAGCAGGGAATAAATCAAGCAAGATCAATATCAAACCAATCTCTCTCTCTCTCTCTCTCTCTCTTGCAATAGCTCTCAAGCGCCTAGGGCTGCAAACCCTAGAACCAAGCCTACGGCAGAGGGGTATAACTCGCCGGAGAAGACAGCTATCCCCATGGACCGAAGGTCCATGGCAGAGTACTCACCCTTGCTTATTTGTTGTTTTCAGAAAAAGGAGATCAGGTAAGAGTTACGACTGCTCCCAACCTTGCCTGTGTCTGTTGGATCGCTGATTTTGCTTCGCTGCGTATATCGGGCTGGTTTAGCCCCCACTCTGATGATATGTCCCGAGTTGTGGACCAACTCTTAAAGTTGTTCGCCACCTTTTGTATGGTTTGTCTCGTTTAAGCAAATTTGGTATCATCTGATGTATAAATGTGTTTACTAGCCTCCTAGGACTAGTAATTGTATCACATCTGAGTCCCAGAGGATTGGGGACGCTTTAGGTGGTATCAGAGCTGTTAGGTTGGCCGCATGACGTAACCCTTAGCCTGATCCAAAAGTTTTTGAGTCAAAACTATTTTCTTAAAAAAATCTTGCTCTCATCCCTTAATTTCAAAAATGCTTTCCCCCTTTCTTCTCTCAGAAGTCAGATGGAGGTTCACTGCCAAACCAACTTGTGCCAGAATGAGATGGTTTCCCCAAGTTGCTAAGAGCATGCACAGTTCGCCTCGGAATCAGGAGTCAGCCAGAGTATGATGGCCATGAATCGTCGAGCATGGCACAGAGAAGTGTGTCGTGACTGTATACATTGGATCTAGTCCGCACCATGTGGAATGGAGTGTCACTGTTGCTGGGCACATATTTAAAGACACCTGCCAAGTCGTCGCCCGTAAGGCATTGAGGGCCCTGTGTCAGATCTATGAAGAAGAAAGTGGACAACACACCGCTCAGATTCTTTCCGCCCTTTCAGAGAAACCGTCCAGTTTGGATGGCCAGGATGCGTGCATTGGAAGGGCAGCAGCTGCTTGAGGACGACCCCATAGTCGTGCACCTCACTGCATACCTGCTCACCCCCGGATGCCCAGTATGATTTCTTGGCTCGACACAACCGTCAGTTGATTGCCCGAGTAGAAGATGCAGAGAAGCACAACCGTAAGCTCCATGTGGATCTCACCACAGCACAAGCCCGTGCAACTGCCTTGGGAAGTCGTGAAGTCATTGTTGTTGAAGCCCTAAAGCAAGCCAAGGATGAGCACGTCCAGAAGTTGATGGAGGGCTACTTGGTACCCATAACCAACATAGAGCCCTGTGGATCCAAGAGCCCACTTCATCCAACCCAGTTCAGTCCATGAGAGCTGAAGATCCCCAGATTCTTGAAGGTCACCCAGTCTCTAACAGAGGAGAAAAGAAGGCTTGGGAACTCCCGGAAGGAGCCATAGTCTTTGAAGGAATTCCAGTCTCCCCTCAGGCTATGGATAAGCAAGAGCACCTCGAGTCCTCCTAAGATCCTCGCCAAAGTTGTTTGAGCCCTCACCATGAAGAAGATTCCAGCACCGTCCCGTGAGATCAAAGAAGAAGCTGCAAGCACCCCACCAGCACCGCTGCCCTCTGAGGAGCTACAAGAGCCAGTCCCGCTTGAGGAAGAGTTCAACCCTGTCCTACCATCTCAGTCGCCGCCAGAAGAAGTCATCAACATCAGCTCCCTCTTAACCCATCCAGGAGATGTCTCAGATTGAAGTTGTGTGCAAGCCTCACCAGAAGAGAAGTTGCCTGGTCTGAAGTTAGTTATGCCCAGTCCTCTGCATGCATTTGGGTAGTGAAGTTTTTTCTTCACTTTGGCTAGAGCCCTGCATGTATGAGAGGTAATCGTGTAGACTTGTGTTTTGCAAAACTCTATTTGTGTGGCCCCCAGGGCATTTCAAAATGAATTTCGCTTGATGTTTTCTTCCCTTTGAGTGCATATGTGATGCTTTAACGTTAGTGCTCATAAGTTGCATTTAGCATAGTTCTCAATTCAGGAGCCAAGCAATAGTAGTTATGCTTAGCCCCCGAATCTGAGTAGTCTGTGCTTTGGAAAAACTCTATTCTTCCCTTATTCAAAACATTTGATTTGTTTGTGTTTATCATTGCTGAGCTTGTGTGTTCTCTTTCTTTTTAAGAAAGGTTTTCTCTAAAAACATAGATAACAAATTAGAGCTAATCCTCACCTTATGCTTCCATTCTCATCTTAACCCATCTCAAGAGAAAAGCACCTTACCCAAGAAGATACCGAGAAGCTTACCCTTGAAGCCTGGAAATAAGCTACAGGAGAAACATGTCTAGTCGCTCAGTCAAAAGGACCGACCATGAGAATCAAAGCTGTAACACCCTGAATTTAGGGGTATAAAATTTCTTTTCTAATATCCACCAAATTCAGGTTGTTTACTCTCTCATTTCTCTGTGTTCCTTATCTTTTCCCAAAAATGGAGAATTATTTTGTTTTATACCGGCATAATCCTCGTAAAATAAAATCCTAAGAGGGTCCTTGATTGTTGCATAGCATGTCGAGGCATATTTTTGTGTCGAATTATTGTGTTTGGGCATCAATTCAAGCTCATTAATATTTGAATCTTTGATTCAAAAACTATATTTAAATTTGAAGAAGAAATAAAAGGAAGAGAAAGAATAACAAAAAAAGGGGAAAACCTCCCTCAGCCCACCAGCTCTTGCGTGGCCCACCTAGCCCCCCCTCCTGCGCTCCTCCCGCGCGGCCCAGCGCTCCCCGGCCCAGCCGCAGCCTGCTCGGCCCACTCCCGCGCCGCTGCGCGCAATTGCCCTAGCGCGCTGCTGCGCGTACGCCCAGCCGCCTGCGCGCGCTTGCCCAGCTGCCGCCGCAGCCGCTATGTCGCCGGGCCCACCCGTCATCCCTCCCAAACCGCCCTTCCGCCAACCACGCGCACGTCGCGGACAAGGCATCCCCCTCCACGTCTAGCCATTTTGAAGCCCGTATTCTACTCTCTTCTTCTCAGGCTCGTGGACGGTGCCCTCGCTCAACCGCCCTTCGTCGTGACGCCGTCATGGTGAGCTTGCGTCTACCTCTCCCATTTCTTCGCCCTCCTTCGTCTTGGAGTTCGTTTGATTCCTATCCGCGACCATATGCTCGAGCGTGTTCCCCCAGTCGAGATGGCTAGGTCAGTGAGGGGCCGAGCCCCTTCCCCTCGCGCCCATCTTCGCTAGAACCCCCCCCCAAAAGCATGCTCATCTCGTCCGTTCTCGCCCAGCTCCGGCGTCTCGGTGTCGCGTGCCAGCCGCGAATGAGGCTCGCCCCATGGTGCGGTGCCTCTGCTCCGGTGTGCTCCCCTGCCGGTACAGCCAACGGCCCCGCCCAGCGTGACATGCACATATGCGCGCTCCCCACTGCACTGTGCGCAGAAGCCCGCCGCCGCGCCGTTTCCCTCGGCCCTCCCCGCCTCGTTCCCGTCGAACTCGTCCTGCCAAAGCATCGTCAAACCCGCCGAGCTTGTTGTCGCGCTGGCCTCGCCATCGTCGAGTCGTCCCTATGCTGAGCCTTGTCGTCGCCGCCTGGAGCTCGCCATCGCCATTGTCTGAGCACTCGTCCTCGCTGTGCGATGTTCCGTGGTGAGCATGGAGGCTCGTCTACCCCTCGTGCTAGTCTACCCCTAGACAATGTTGTCTACCCCCTCTTTTGCGTGTGCATAGCCTCGTCGTTGCGTTCTCGCGCATCGTCGTCGCGCATTGCGCGCATTGTTTTGCTCGTCGCTCGCTTCGCCGCACAACTCCAATTTGCTTCACCTAGTATCGCTCGTGTTAATTAGACCATGCATTTAACGATGATCGTTCACATAAAAAAATAGTCGGAACTAATAATTAAGATTTGTTGTTTAGTTGCCGGTTATTAAAAATAGAAATTCAATCGAATTTAATTTATAGTTTAAATTCGAGAAATGTTATTAATTCCATATAGTTTGCGTCGAAAACCCGTCACGACTCGTCCCAATTGCGTTAACTTCGTAACAACATCAATTTCGTATTAGTAACATTATTTTGGTATGTCGCGGATCTCAAGTAATTAATTATTTGTTCATTCAATAGTGATTAAAAATGGCTTTCCAATTAAAACTAATTTATAGTTCCAACTTGCGCTTTACAAATACTCGTTAATTTGATTAATGCAAATTCAAATATTTTACATTAATACTCGCTTATTGTATGCACGTTATCTATTTAAACATTTATCGTATGTCGCGCATACTGTTCCGCGTGCGATGGCGTGTTGGATTGCGCGTGCTGTTTTGTGCGCGTCACCACACGTGGTCTTCACGTGTCGCGCGTGTGGATCGTGCGCATCACCGCATGTTGTCTACGCGCTAAGTCGCGTGTGTCCATGTGTCGTCGCATATTATTCGCGCGCTGTTTGCGCGTCGTCGGGATTCTGACAACCTTCGTCTACCCCTTCGTCTACCCCTTCGTTTACCCTTCGTATACCCCCGTATACCCCTGGAACATCGTTTTGATTTTAAAATCTAATTTAAGAATTCGATTTGCACTAACATGATTAATCTTAACCGAAATATTCTTTGCTAATAATTGCTTAGATTAATCATGCTTTGTTTATTAGTTTCGCATGTCGGTTCACGCGTGTCGTGCACGTGCCGTAGCGTTGTTTTGCGCACGTCAACTCATTTCGTTCGCGTGTATCTCTCATGTCGATCACGTGTATCCTGTGGCGTTCACTCGTGACAATAAATTGTTTCCGCTTACGAACACTCACGTTAATAATGCTAATTTGTCGGGTCATATATTTTAGATACTTAACCTAAGACTCGCTTGGTTAATATTTATCAGAATAATATTCTAATCAGATTAAATGTGTAGTGTTTATCTCGCTCTTTTATAATAAACATTAACCTGGCTAATTTTAGCTTAACTTATTTTTATATATGTCACCTGTTCAGTTTTCTCATTTGTCGCACGTGCTATTTCGCACGTGGTGGCGTTCTCGTTCGCACTGGTCGAGCGTGCTGTTTCGTGTGTCGTCGCGTGCTATTTCGCGTGTGTCAGCGCGTTGTTTGCACGCTGCTGTGTTGGGTTCGCCATCGTAAAGTTGTCTGCACGTATCGCGCGTGGTGCGCGCGCTAGGTCGCGTGCGGTTATGCTGTTTCATGCGTTGCGAGTTTCGTCTCGCTCCGCTAATTTGTCCCACTTAGAGTCGCTGATGTTATTTAAATTACTTATTTAACTAAGAATTGTTAGTGTGGTCAGCTAATTAAAATGGTTAGATAGCTCTAATTTCATTTTAAATAAATATCGATTAATATAATCAGGTCGAATTAAACGTTTATAGTTAATATTTGTTTAGCGTAAATGCAATATCTTCTCGACCGTAGCTTCGAGTTCGATGTTTCACTTTCCTCGCGTGACCGTAGTAACGTTCTCTATTTCATTTTACATGTTTTATTATGTTTTATCTGAATGGTGTGATGTTCTCATGTATATGTATATGTGTTTGTTTGTTTGTGCCTGTTTGTATTCACTGTGCGTTGCGAATAGATCGCGGTCCATTTCCGAGCTTCGAGGAATCGACTGTCAAGCTTTAGCGACCAAGTGATCAAGCTCTTCGAGTTCTACAAAGTTGAAGATCCTGAGCATCTGTTTGGTGAAGGCAAGTGTCCTCTGACCCATTATGTCCCATTTACTTTATAATACACTGTCCCGCATACTATGAACAACCTAAGGATTTACTAGCTTTCTATTTACCTTGTCCTTGATTTACCTTTTGGGTTACTATGGTTAGCTACATGCTAGCGCTTTACTTAAATCAATGAACATGATGAGATACAATGATGATACTATGATTTTATTCTGGATATGATGATATACTTGTGGCATTTAAGGGGACTCGGGCTGTTTCCCGAGTACCTCTCCGTAAGGACCTGTTTGGGGAGTGACGACCCGGGATAACAGTGCAACCATGAGGGTGAAATGGGATGCCCTTAGCTAATTAATTAGAGGAACTAGAGGTGTAGTTGCTTCGCCGTCGTGCCGTCAATGGGGTCCAGGCACAGTGCTTGCTCTGCCGAGGCTGGGTGCCGAGATTCTTTCGTTTTGCTTTTGTTAGTCACCCTCCTGCGGGGAGAGGTACTGTGTTTATCAAACTGGAGAAACCTAACGGTCGGCTATGACCTCTAGGGAATCTTTGTAAAAGCTACGTAGTGATACCCTGCCGGACCACCTAGGAAGTGATCAATGGGGAGTCATGATCCCCGGGCAAAATGGGAATCACGGCTCATGGGTAAAGTGTGCGACCTCTGCAGAGGGTTAGAAACTGATATATCAGCCGTGCTCACGATTATGAGCGGCCTTGGGATCCTCTTTGATTAGAGATATAACTGGTTTGAGACTCAATGGTTCTATTAATGTTTTTGGTTCGATGATGATCATGATGTTCCTCGAGGAGGAAGCTGTTCACGGGTTGGCTATTACTAAAACTTGGCTTCCACTAATAATAAATACTTGACCAACTAAAAGCAACTGCTAGAGCTTAACCCCACATAAAGCTAGTCCACTACAACCAAACGAGACATTTGCTGAGTACGTTGATGTGTACTCACCCTTGCTTTCACAAAACACCAGGTTGCCTTTGGTGCAATCTATGCTCAGGTAAAGAAGAAGGCGTCGAGGCAAATCCCCAGGAGTTCCAGGACTTCGACGAGTCCGAGGTTTAGGCTAGCGACCTCCCCCAGTCAGCTGCCTGTGGTGGGTTTATTTACGTTGGCTACATTTCTATTCTGTGTACTTTGATTATATTATGTAAATGACTCTAGTCATTATATTATTACTTACTCTTTATTGTTATTCGAAGCATTGTGCTATGATGAGTCATTTATGTAATCGCCGTGTACGTGAATTTCTGATCCTGGCACGTACATTGTTCGCATTCGGTTTACCTTCCAAAACCGGGTGTGACATAAGTGGTATCAAAGCCATGCTGACTGTAGGACCGCTAGCCTAGAGTAGCATTGGCCGTTTTAAGGACCTATTGATTATTACTTCACCTCATCCTTGATTCTGCTTCAAAATATTAGTCACCTCGACTAATTCTATGTTGTGCTCCTATATGCCCCCTTGCCAAAAGTATTTTATTTTAGTATGATCCATACTTCTCTCAATCTATTAGATCTGATCTCACTCTTGTGCTTGCGACATCTTTGTAGATGCCCCCTGACCATAGCCTTTAGTGTTTTGGGACTCTTTCCTCTTCCATTATTAATTTGCTACCATTTGACCTCTATTCCATTTTGTTATTGACATGCTCATATCCTTACCTTTTAAATACCCTTATCCCTTGATCTAAAGTACTTACCATTGTACCTCTGTTGCCTATTTTAACAATTTAATTTATGTGTCCATGACCTTCTTGTCTTCTGAGATCCTTTCTTATTCTGTTGTTAAGTCGCTATTTTTTCGGCAAATTACTTTGCCCTTGGTCTTAGTATGCTCGTATCCTTGAAATCTTGCATATCTTATATTCTTATGTATGCTTATTTTCATACATCAATGACTGTTCAAGACATTTCTGTTAACATGTCCTTGACCACCCCTATTTCTTAACGGTCCATGAGCGATCATTTTATGTTGCCCATCCTTGGTGATCTCGTTGTTCCTTTATAACTTCTCTCGATAATGAATTCTTACTTCAACCATTCTATTGCACCCTCACCTATCTTACCCTTGATTGTTTTCTCCACTTTGCCACTTCGCGAGTCTTGCCTTAACTCTATCCTTTGTCATCCCTTTTGTTATAATCACCCTCACCTTAGACACCTCTATATCTTATTTGATGTTTGTCTCAAACCCGCCCTTTAAAATCACCTCTCTTCCGTCTCATTCTGAGAGCTATACTTTACCCATCTTTTCCCTTGGTCGTATCCCCTTCCCCATCGCTTGTGAATCTTCAACTCCATCCTTTGTTGTGCCTCTGTTTAGCATTGCCTTGACCTTTCCCATCTCTCAACCATACCTTGGTGATGAGATTATTTCTGTTATCTAAAATCTCCAATCTCCTATCCCAAATTGAGAACGGTGTTTTACTTATCTTATCCTTGGCAATATTTTCTTCTTTACTGCGTGTAAGCCTTGACATACCTCCATTCTTTATTGTGCTTATACCACTGGCTCCTCTATGCCTTCTTCTTTTCTCCTATACTCTTGTCTGTTATCGCCTTTGGCCCTTGCGATATTTATGTCTTCTACCTAAATGCTTACCTTGAACTTATCCTTTAAAAGCCTCTCCTTTATTTTGAGAAAGTTTGAGAGTTGCGAGTTACCTACCTCTCCCTTGATTTCTTTTCACTTCTTGTCGCCTTACGAGTTTCATGTTAATTCCATCTCTTGTTGTGTTTTTATTTTGCTATCACCATTACCTTGTTACCCATCGATCTTGCCTTGATACTTATCTTTATGCCCACTCTTAAAAAAAACCCTCCTCTCTTCCACCTCAATTTGAGAGTGCCAATTTACCTATCTGGTCCTTGGACATATCATCTTCCTTTCCACTTGCAGGTCTTGTCTTAACACCATCCTTTATGGTACTTCTATCCTCTGTTCTTATGCCTATTTACCTCCTCTCCTCCCTCTTTGTTTGTTGATGCCTTAAAAAACCTTGTAATATCTATACCCTTACCTTCATCCTTACTTTGAACTTACCCTTACAAGTCTACTCTTTTCCATCCATGTTCGAGGATAATGCCTCATATATGTCATCATTGACTGCTCTCCCTTCTTTGACACCTTGCAAATTTTGTCTAAAATACATTCATTGGTTGTGTGTTTGTTTGTTATCACCTTAACCCTTGTCATCCATCGATCTTTACCTTGATGCTTATCATGTACCCGTATTTAAAGCTTCCTCTCCCATTTGAGTTCAAGAGTGTTGTATTACCTCTCCTCGCTCTTGTTCGTTCCCTATTCCTATGTCGTGTTGCAAGTCTTGTCTTAACTCGATCTTTGGATGTGCTTTCGCCTATTACCTCCTGTACCTTTGTGGTCTCTAGATCTTTCCATGATGCTTATCTTATGCCTAACTTTTGAAATATCTTCTTTCCCCTCTCGATTTGAGAATGGTGTTTTACCTATCCTGACCTTGGTTGCATTCTCTCCCTGTCGGTTACAATTCTGGCTTTAGCTCCATCCTTTATTATGCTCATGCCCCTATCCTGCATGTATTATTATTCCCCTTGCCTTTTGATGGCCTTATGGTAGTTTCCCCTTTGTAAGGAAAGACCACCATTTAATTAAAAAGTTACGTATAGCAACGAGATGTCTGTTGTTGTATGCTTATGTCGTTTGTCTTTGTGTTATGATTGATTCGCCTCTTTGTGATGAGTGTTGGTGTGTTGTGGCCTCGGGTCCGCAATGGCATCCGTTTACTAGATGAGTGCCATAGAGTTAGGTAGTTGGATTCTCCCCCCTGCTTTCTCTAATCCGTCTATGCTTACCTTTTCTCGCTATTCTTTCCTCATGCACCTGTCCATTTGGCAACCTCCAACTCCTCCAAATCAGTCAAGATCAGAGTTGGCAACGCCTTCACCAAGTGCATATCAACGCTCCTTTTAAGGGGGTTAGCCGCTAACCCCAATGAAGACAATGCGATCAACATCAACCAACAAGATCAGAGTGGCGCAGCGGAAGCGTGTGTAGGTCCTAACCCACAGGTCCAGGAGAGCCTCAAGAATTGCACCAGTCGGTCTCAAGCACCTGAAGGTCAAAGCAACCAGTCCACAAGTTAAAGTTGCCAGAGTCAAAGTTGAGTCAGAAGAAGCTATGAAAGACCAATGAACCAATCTCATTTTCTTGCTAGCCTCTTCTTGAATCTCGAGGGCGAGATTCTGTTAAGGGGGTTAGGTCTGTAACACCCTGAATTTAGGGGTATAAAATTTCTTTTCTAATATCCACCAAATTCAGGTTGTTACTCTCTCATTTCTCTGTGTTCCTTATCTTTTCCCAAAAATGGAGAATTATTTTTGTTTTATACCGGCATAATCCTCGTAAAATAAAATCCTAAGAGGGTCCTTGATTGTTGCATAGCATGTCGAGGCATATTTTTGTGTCGAATTATTGTGTTTGGGCATCAATTCAAGCTCATTAAATATTTGAATCTTTGATTCAAAAACTATATTTAGATTTGAAGAAGAATAAAAAGGAAGAGAAAGAAATAACAAAAAAAGGGGAAAACCTCCCTCAGCCCACCAGCTCTTGCGTGGCCCACCTAGCCCCCCCTCCTGCGCTCTCCCGCGCGGCCCAGCGCTCCCCGGCCCAGCCGCAGCCTGCTCGGCCCACTCCCGCGCCGCTGCGCGCAATTGCCCTAGCGCGCTGCTGCGCGTACGCCCAGCCGCCTGCGCGCGCTTGCCCAGCTGCCGCCGCAGCCGCTATGTCGCCGGGCCCACCCGTCATCCCTCCCAAACCGCCCTTCCGCCAACCACGCGCACGTCGCGGACAAGGCATCCCCCTCCACGTCTAGCCATTTTGAAGCCCCGTATTCTACTCTCTTCTTCTCAGGCTCGTGGACGGTGCCCTCGCTCAACCGCCCTTCGTCGTGACGCCGTCATGGTGAGCTTGCGTCTACCTCTCCCATTTCTTCGCCCTCCTTCGTCTTGGAGTTCGTTTGATTCCTATCCGCGACCATATGCTCGAGCGCGTTCCCCCAGTCGAGATGGCTAGGTTAGTGAGGGGCCGAGCCCCTTCCCCTCGCGCCCATCTTCGCTAGAACCCCCCCAAAAGCATGCTCATCTCGTCCGTTCTCGCCCAGCTCCGGCGTCTCGGTGTCGCGTGCCAGCCGCGAATGAGGCTCGCCCCATGGTGCGGTGCCTCTGCTCCGGTGTGCTCCCCTGCCGGTACAGCCAACGGCCCCGCCCAGCGTGACATGCACATATGCGCGCTCCCCACTGCACTGTGCGCAGAAGCCCGCCGCCGCGCCGTTTCCCTCGGCCCTCCCCGCCTCGTTCCCGTCGAACTCGTCCTGCCAAAGCATCGTCAACCCCGCCGAGCTTGTTGTCGCGCTGGCCTCGCCATCGTCGAGTCGTCCCTATGCTGAGCCTTGTCGTCGCCGCCTGGAGCTCGCCATCGCCATTGTCTGAGCACTCGTCCTCGCTGTGCGATGTTCCGTGGTGAGCATGGAGGCTCGTCTACCCCTCGTGCTAGTCTACCCCTAGACAATGTTGTCTACCCCCTCTTTTGCGTGTGCATAGCCTCGTCGTTGCGTTCTCGCGCATCGTCGTCGCGCATTGCGCGCATTGTTTTGCTCGTCGCTCGCTTCGCCGCACAACTCCAATTTGCTTCACCTAGTATCGCTCGTGTTAATTAGACCATGCATTTAACGATGATCGTTCACATAAAAAAATAGTCGGAACTAAATAATTAAGATTTGTTGTTTAGTTGCCGGTTATTAAAAATAGAAATTCAATAGAATTTAATTTATAGTTTAAATTCGAGAAATGTTATTAATTCCATATAGTTTGCGTCGAAAACCCGTCACGACTCGTCCCAATTGCGTTAACTTCGTAACAACATCAATTTCGTATTAGTAACATTATTTTGGTATGTCGCGGATCTCAAGTAATTAATTATTTGTTCATTCAATAGTGATTAAAAATGGCTTTCCAATTAAAACTAATTTATAGTTCCAACTTGCGCTTTACAAATACTCGTTAATTTGATTAATGCAAATTCAAATATTTTACATTAATACTCGCTTATTGTATGCACGTTATCTATTTAAACATTTATCGTATGTCGCGCATACTGTTCCGCGTGCGATGGCGTGTTGGATTGCGCGTGCTGTTTTGTGCGCGTCACCACACATGGTCTTCACGTGTCGCGCGTGTGGATCGTGCGTGTCGGCGTTTCGAGACCGGGGGGTCCCCGAGCCAACGAGTGAGTGTGCCGCGTGCCCCAGCCCAGATGGGTCGAGCGCGTGGGCGAGCGCGAAGGGGGGAGAGAGCGAGGTCGGTGGCCGGAGCCGGGTCGTGATGAGGGAGGCGGAGATCCCGCGGCCTTCGTGTTCGTCCCGCGCCCAGGTCGGGTGCGCTTGCAGTAGGGGGTTACAAGCGTCCGCGCGGGTGAGGGGAGCGAGCGGCCCCAAGAGAGCGCCTGCCCCTGCCCTCGTTCCCGCGAGGCCAACCCTTTTCTAAGAAGGCCCTGGTCCTTCCTTTTATAGGCGTAAGGAGAGGATCCAGGTGTACAAAATGGGGGTGTAGCAAGGTGCTACGTGTCTAGCGGGGGAGAGCTAGTGCCCTAAGTACATGCCAAGGTGGCAGCCGGAGAGATCTTGGCACCCAGCTGGTGTGGCGTCGTGGCTGTCGGAGGAGTAACGAAGCCTGATGGAGGGACAACTGTTGGAACAGCTGTGCTCTTGCTGACGTCTCCCTGCTTCCGTAAGGGAGCCGAGAGCCGCCGTCGTCATGGGTCTAGCGGGGCGCCATCATTGCCTATCTGGCAGAGCTGGCCAGATGGGACGCCGGTCTTGTTCTCTGCGACCCAAGTCGGCTCAGGGCAGGGTGATGATGACGCTTCCTGTTGACGTGGCGGACTTGTGTCCTAGGTCGGGCGACGTGGAGGCTCCTCCGAAGTCGAGGTCGAGTCTGTCCTGCATGGCCGAGGCCGAGCCCGAGCTCCTGGGTCGGGCGAGGCGGAGGTCGTTCGGCAGAGGCCAGGGCGGAGTCCAAGCCCTGGGTCGGGCGAAGCGGAGTTCGTCGTCTTCCGGGGTCTTAGCCCGAGTCCGAGCCCCTGGTCGGGCGGAGCGGAGTTCGCCGTCTTCCGGGGCCTTAGCCCGAGTTCGAGCCCTGGGTCGGGCGGAGCGGAGTTCGCCGTCTTCCGGGGCCTTAGCCCGAGTCCGAGCCTTGGGTCGGGCGGAGCGGAGTTCGCCGTCTTCCGGGGCCTTAGCCCGAGTCCGAGCCCTGGTCGGGCGTTGCTTCTCAACGAAGGCAAGGCCTCGGGCGAGCCGGAGATGCGTCTGCCGTAAAAAGGGGGCCTCGGGCGAGACGGAAACACCTCAGGGTCGGCTGCCCTTGCCCGAGGCTAGGCTCGGGCGAGGCGTGATCGAGTCGCTCGTATGGACTGATCCCTGACTTAATCAAACCCATCAGGCCTCTGCAGCTTTATGCTGATGGGGGTTACCAGCTGAGAATTAGGCGTCTTGAGGGTACCCCTAATTATGGTCCCCGACAGTAGCCCCCGAGCCTCGAAGGGAGTGTTAGCACTCGCTTGGAGGCTTTCGTCGCACTTTTTTGCAAGGGGACCAGCCTTTCTCGGTTGCACTTTGTTCCGGTGGGTGCGCGCGAGCGCACCCGCTGGGTGTAGCCCCCGAGGCCTCGGAGGAGTGGTTTCACTCCTTCGAGGTCTTAATGCCTTGCGTAATGCCTCGGCTGGTCTGGCGGTTCCCTCATGCGAACAGGCCGTAGCCCGGGTGCACTGTCGGGGCCCAAGTTCTCGGGCTGGTATGTTGACGCTGTCAACGGTTCGGCCGGAGCCGGGTTTGCGAGAGCAGCCCCCGAGCCTCCGCACAGGGCGAGAGGACGATCAGGGACAGACTCGGTTTTTTTTACATACGCCCCTACGTTGCCTTTCCGCAAGGAGGAGGGGGGAGAGCGCCATGTTACCCTCGATGGGCACCGAACATGGTGTCTCCGGTGAGCTGCAATCGGGTAATCCGAGTGGACGTCCGTGCCCCGTTCGTTGGGGGTCGGCTAGGGGCCCGGAGGCACGCCCAAAAGTACCTGCGGGTGATCTGCCGGACCCGGTCCCCTGGCGACGGGGTCCGAGGGCTCGTTGCCTCCCTCCAATGGGATTCCGTTACAGGATCGTTCCCGCTGGTCTCGGAAATGTCCTAGGGTACCTCGGGAGCGCAGCCCGAGCCTTGGTTATGTATCGAACGTACCCCTGGTCATCCCTCGCTCGGTGTCTGGGGCGACTGTGAACCCTTCGGAGGGCCAGCCTTCGAACCCCTGATTAGTAATGGGCGCGGAGCCCGAGTAGCCTGAGGCGGTCGTGGAACCTTTCGGGAGGCTGACCTTCGAACCCCTGACCAGTAGTGGGTGTCGGGCCCATGCGATCTGAGGCGGCTGTTGAACCCTTCGGGGGGCCAGCCTTCGAACCCCTGATCAGTAAGGAGGCTCGGAGCCTAGTTCCTTCACGGGGAAGGATCCCTTTGGGGGTATCCCCTTTCCCGGTCCCTGTTGCAAGAGATAGAGAAAGAGAAAAAAGGGAAAAAGGGTACGAAACCGAGCGACGTGGCGTACCTTTTTTGGTGTGGTCGTTTTGGCGAAAGCGAAGCGTCGCCAGCTGCTCCTGCCAGAAACGTCACCTGTCCAGCCGCGGAGTTAATGCGCCGGGGCGAGCGGCCGGCGAGGCTGTCGTTGCGTGCGCGAGCCGTTCGAGGAACGGCTGTTTTGCTTTGCGTTTTTTGAACCCCGCGTCCGGTTCGGGCGGTACGTTGGAACCGTCTTCACCTTGGTCTTTATATACCCCGGAGAGGGTCCGGTGATGGTTCTCGACTCCGCTTCTCGTCTCCCTCTTAGGTTTTTTGCAGTCTGAGAGATCTAGCCAGGGAAAAGAAAACCGCCCTCCCCTGTCCTTCGCGCCGCCACCCTTTCTGCTTCGGCGATGGCTGACCGGGTGACCATCATCCCGCCGCGCGACCCGTGGCCCTTCTCCACGGTGACGGCGGGTGATCTGGAGGACCTCGTCGGTGAGGGTTTGCTCCGCCCTCTCACCGATGAGGAGCGGCCGGAATGGATTCCTCCCACGGGCGGAGTCGCTCCGTCCCCTCCGCCGGGGTACGTCGTGAGTTTTCATCTCCTTCCATGAGCGGGGATTTGGTGTGCCGACGAGCCGCTTTATGCGGGCCATCCTGTTCCATTACGGGGTGGAGTTGCACAACCTCACCCCCAACTCCATCTCGCAGGCCGCTATCTTCGTAGCGGTGTGCGAGGGGTATCTGGGGATCGCCCCCCATTGGGATTTGTGGACTCATCTCTTCTTCGCCGAGCTTTTTGCCTCGCCGACGGGGGAGAGGAAGGTCCGCGCAGCGGTGCGGGCCGGCGGCTGCACCCTTTTGTTGAGGCAGTCGCGGTCGTCGCAGTATATCCCTGCCGTCCTCGCATCCTCAAACAAGGGTTGGCAGCGCCGGTGGTTCTACCTCCGGAATGACGAAGAGTTGCTCCCGCCGTTCTCTCAGCGGGTTGTCACCGCCGCTCCCGACGCCTGGCGCCACGGGACTCCACACGAGAGGCAGAAGAACCTCGAACCTCTTCTCCAGGCCCTGAAGGCGTTGCGGGAGGGAGGACTCACCGCCACGGGAGTGGTTGCCGCCATCCACCGTCGGAGGGTGCTCCCCCTGGCGGAGCGGCGGCTGTCGCTTTGGGAGATGACCCAGGAGGCCGACTGGGAGGGGTCACGGATGTCCCCTGATTCTCTTCCCCATGACGCCCTCCAATGGCGGGTGTCAGCCGCGATGGGGAAGCCAGACCCCCACGCCTTCTCTCAGCCCCGAATGCGCCCCGACCAGGGGTGCGTCACACTGGTGAGTGTTCGCTCCTTCCTTCCTCATATACCAGGTTGCTCCTGGTTCTCACGATTGGGTTTCTTTCCCCTTCACCCCTCTTTAGGAGGTGGGGCGACACAAACCCTCCTTGCCGCGGGTCCCGGAGGACGCGGTGGGTCGGGCAGCGCGGCGGGTCGCCGCGGAGGAGGAGAAGAAGAAAAAGGATGCGGAGAAGGCCCGGGCCCGCAAGCGGAGGCGGGCTCGGGACGCCCTGGAGAAACGCCGTCGCCAGCAGGAGAGGGAAGGACTCCCCAGGGAGCTATCGCCGGAGACATCCGACGACGACGACGACGACGGTGAAGAGGAGGAGGACGACATGGCCGCCCGTCTCGGCCTCAGCCCCAGCTTGGGGTGTGGCCGGGAGCTGTCGAGTCAGCCCCCGAGCGGGCCGATGTCGTCGGTTCCCGGAGCCGAGACGCCGGATCCCCGACCTGAGGGGCAGGGGCAACCCGAGAGGGTACTTGACCCCTCGGCTGGAGGAGCTGACGCGACTCCAGGGAGCCGGGCCGAGGGGTCCGTCCCTCGAGAGCCGTCCCCCGTGCCGGCAGCGCGGGGGAGCGGTCCTCAGGTTGCCACGGCGGCGCCTGGGCAGTCCGCCTCCCGGGCGTCAGGGGCGCCTAAGGCGAGGGCGGTGCCGGGGCTGTCGGCGAGGCGGACCTCGGCGGTGGTTCTGGGGAGCGGGAGCCTAGAGGCCTCCCCCAGGCACAGTGGATCATGGCCCGGAGCGGGTAAGTACCTCGGAATGTCTCCGTCCCGGCGTTTCATTCGTACGTCTTGGCCGTGATTTTCCCTTTCTTCTTTTTTCCAGCAAGCGGAGCCATGGCCCTACCGACCTGGCGCCTCGGAAGGCCCTTAAGACGGCGTCGGTCCAGGCGGCTGGCGCCATCCCGGGCCCCGCCGCTCAGCCGACCCTTTCGCAGGGCGCTTCGCCGCATGGGGCTCAGGCGTCGCATGTCCCGGGGGAGCAGGTCCCCGAGGCGGGCTCTTCTGCCGAGGCGGCCATCGTGATCGGGGAGGCGGCCGGCGCCGGCGCGGTCCCGAGTCCGCCTGCCGTGTCGGCCATGCCGGCGCCTGCCGCCGCCGCAGTTGGCACCGTCCCAGTCGGAGAGCATATGGTTGCTGCCGGCGTTGAGGCGGCCACAGCGTCGGCGCCCAGGGCCTCGGAAGAGGTGGGCGTGGACGCGCAGTTCATCTAGGCGGGCGACAGCCTTGTCGCTATGCGGCGGAGCCCCGAGGCCCGGGGCCAGTTGCTCCGATTCCGGACCCGCGAGGCTTCGGACCCTATCTTCGTCCTTGACGACGAACAGGAGGACCAGTCCTGGGACGAGCTCCGCAAGCGTGCGGAAGCAACGGTGGGGTCGCTCCGATCGTCGCTGGAGGTTCTCTGCGGGGACGTCCCCAAAATCCTCCAGGTAATGGTTTCAGGCATACCTTCTCCCTTCCGCGAGCGAGGCGTTCGTCGTGATGCCTTGTTTTCCTTTCCAGGATCTGACGGACCGGAGCGCCGCCAAGTCGTCGTTCATCCGCCGCGAGGCCGACGTCTGGGGCTCGCTGCGGTCCCTGAGGACTTCGCTCGCCGGGGCTACCGCGCGCCTTTCTCAGCAGGACGCTAAGATAGCGGACCTCCAGTTGCTCTGCGCTGACCTGAGGGCCGAGGCGGCGGCGGCGCGCACGGAGGCGCTACGGCAGCGGTCGGAGCTCGTCCAGGTTGCCGAGGAGCGGGACCAATCTCAGGGCCAGGCTACCGAGGCCGAAAGCCGGGCCAAGGCCCTCGCGGCCGATCTGGCCGCAGCCCAAGTCGCGGCCTCGGAGCAGCGCGTCCGAGCCGGAGGTATGCCTCGACCGTCCTCGGTTCTCGTTCTTGTCCGTTTCTTCCGCTTGAGTTTGAGGTCTTTCTTCTGGTTGTTCGCAGAGCTCGAGTCTGCCCTTGACGAGTCTGCCAAAGCGCTCGCCGAGGCGCTCGCTGGGGCTGCTGAGCAGAGGGAGGTCGATCTCGCGGCCATGTCCGAGGCCGTCTCGGAGGTCTATCGGACCCTTGGTCCCGGCGACGTCCCTTCAGGAAGCCCCCCCCCCCCAAAGCCGTCTTCAAGCCCTAGGTGATTACGCGCGCGGTAAAGTCCGCGGGGCGCTACACCACGGCGTCAGGCGGGCCTTCGCCGTGCTCGCTTCCCATTACGTCGTGGACTTGGAGCGGTTCAGTGAGGGGTATTGCCTTCCTGACGAAGATGAGGCCGCCCTGGCAGAAGTTCAGCGGCTCGACGCGGTCGCTGCGGGTCCGAGCGCGGCGCTGGCGACCATCTTCGAGGCGGAGATTCTTCCTCCTGCGCCGCCGCCGGAAGCGGAGGTGGACCTTACCGACGGCGGGGGTGGAACCGAGGGCGCGGCGCCTTCCCAAGGCGACGCCTGACTTTTGTTGGGGCAATTTCTGTTGGATGTGCGCTTTGCCGTGGCCGCCGGGGCCTGGACACTTTACTTTTCTTGCGTGAAGTCATACTCCTTTTCGTTTCAATTTGCGCGCCTGGCCCGAATTGTCAACAACAGGGTGGTTTCCCGAGCTGGGTCCTTTTTCGTGGCAGGCGATGAGTGAGGTGTCCCTAGCCCGGAGGCATAGGTGTTCCTCGGCTCAGTCGGTCTCGCCATTTATTTGTACCCAAGTTCGCTCCTCGGGACCCTGCTTCTGACGCATCCGAGAGAACGCAAAAAAAACCTTTCTTGATCGAAAGAGGAATTTCTTTGACGCGGAAAGGTGCATTCAAACTCGACGAGAGGGGTTCCCCCTTTTTAGCCCCCGAGGAAGGGTCGGGCTCCGCCGGGGCGAGGCCGACCCTTCCTTGATGACTGATTCTCATGTGTGAGTGGGGGAAGGGTGCAGCCCCCGGGCGTCGTCCGTGCAGAGGCCGTTTGACGAGTCGGGCTCCTGCCCGAATATCCGGCGAGTGCTCGGTGACATCCCTCGGTATGCCGGGCATGTCCGAGGGACCCCACGCAAAAATGTCGGCGTCTGCGCGGGGAAAGTCGACGAGTACTGCTTCCTATTTGGGGTCGAGCCCAGAACTGATCTGGATCTGCTTGGAGGTGTCGCCACTGGGGTCGAGAGGGACGGCCTTAACCGTCCCCGCTGGCTCGATGTTGCCGGCGTGTCGCTTCACGTCCGGCACCTCTCGGGTGAGGCTTTCCAGGTCGGCGATGAGGGCCTCGGACTCGGCGAGGGCCTCGGCGTACTCCACGCACTCCACATCGCATTCGAACGCGTGTTTGTACGTGGGGCCGACGGTGATGACCCCGTTGGGGCCCGGCATCTTGAGCTTCAGGTAGGTGTAGTTGGGGATGGCCATGAACTTCGCGTAGCATGGCCTTCCCAACACTGCGTGGTAGGTTCCTCGGAACCCGACCACCGCGAATGTCAAAGTCTCCCTTCGGAAGTTGGAGGGTGTTCCGAAGCAGACAGGAAGGTCGAGCTATCCGAGGGGCTGGACGCGCTTCCCAGGAATGATCCCGTGGAAGGGCGCAGCGCCTGCTCGGACGGATGACAGATCGACGCGCAGGAGCCTGAGGGTCTCGGCGTAGATGATATTGAGGCAGCTGCCCCCATCCATCAGGACCTTGGTGAGCCTGACGTCGCCGATGACGGGGTCGACGACGAGCGGGTACTTCCCCGGGCTCGGCGCGTGGTCGGGGTGGTCGTCCCGGTCGAAGGTGATGGGCTTGTCGGACCAGTCTAGGTAGACTGGTGCCGCCACCTTCACCGAGCAGACCTCCCGATGCTCTTGCTTACGATGCCGAGCCGAGGCATTCGCCGCATGCCCTCCGTAGATCATGAAGCAGTCGCGGACCTCGGGGAACTCTCCTGCTTGGCGATCTTCCCTTTTGTCGTCGTCGCGGGCCCTGCCACCCTCTGCGGGTGGCCCGGCCCTGTGGAAGTGGCGCCGAAGCATGACGCACTCTTCGAGGGTGTGCTTGACGGGCCCCTGATGGTAGGGGCACGTCTCCTTGAGTGCCTTGTCGAAGAGGTTAGCACCTCCGGGGGGCTTCCGAGGGTTCTTATGCTCGGTGGCGGCGACAAGGTCTGCGTCGGGAGCGTCGCGTTTCGCTTGCGACTTCCTCCTGCCTTTCTTCTTGGCGCCGCACGGCACTGGGGTTGCTAGATCCAGAGAAATCCCAGCAGATGCTGGGGTCGTCGTCTTCCTCGGACCCAGAGGGTCCGTAGGTTGAGACGCCCGTCAATCGGTTCCAGGGCGACCGCACACGAAACCCGAAAGGGGTTGCAGTCACCTCAACGCGAGCGTCCGCCAAGGCGAGGTCGCCAGGCGGGTTGAGGTCGAGTCGAAATGACGAAGGATGGGGAACAGTCGGTACCTTTTTGTCGACGAGGAGCGACGAAGTCACGTCGGGGGCTGATCGCGCCGTCGTCTTGGGTACGAGGGTGACGTCCTGCAGGCCCTTCGTGAGCGTGCTGGCGTCGTCCACCTACTCGGAGTCGACGTGTTGCGGGGGGATGGCGCTCACCTTCGCCTCGAACGCGAGGGTGACGCCTAGCGTGTCCTCCGTTGGGGCACTGGGGATGTCGATTTGCTCGACAGCCGTCGGAGCGCAGCCTCCCGCTCGGCCCTGGTTGCCCCGCCTCCTCCTCCGATGGCGAGGGAGAGGATGGGGCGAGCTCGAATGTTGTTCTTCCCCCACGCGGGAAAGACGTCGTCGATTCCGCCGCCGGCGGGCGGACTGTCCGCCACCATTGTCGCCGTCGCGCGGCGGTGGAAGGAGTACCATGTCGTAGCCGCTGTCGAGAGACAGGAACTCGAGGCTCCCGAAACGGAGCACCGTCCCGGGTTGGAGAGGTCGTTGGAGACTGTCCATCTGGAGCTTGACGGGAAACTGCTCGTCAACACGCAGCGTGCCCCTACCTGGCGCGCCAACTGTCGGCGTTTTGAGACCGGGGGGTCCCCGAGCCGACGAGTGAGTGTGCCGCGTGCCCCAGCCCAGATGGGTCGAGCGCGTGGGCGAGCGCGAAGGGGGGAGAGAGCGAGGTCGGTGGCCGGAGCCGGGTCATGATGAGGGAGGCGGAGATCCCGCGGCCTTCGTGTTCGTCCCGCGCCCAGGTCGGGTGCGCTTGCAGTAGGGGGTTACAAGCGTCCGCGCGGGTGAGGGGAGCGAGCGGCCCCAAGAGAGCGCCTGCCCCTGCCCTCGTTCCCGCGAGGCCAACCCTTTTCTAAGAAGGCCCTGGTCCTTCCTTTTATAGGCGTAAGGAGAGGATCCAGGTGTACAAAATGGGGGTGTAGCAAGGTGCTACGTGTCTAGCGGGGGAGAGCTAGTGCCCTAAGTACATGCCAAGGTGGCAGCCGGAGAGATCTTGGCACCCAGCTGGTGTGGCGTCGTGGCTGTCGGAGGAGTAACGGAGCCTGATGGAGGGACAACTGTTGGAACAGCTGTGCTCTTGCTGACGTCTCCCTGCTTCCGTAAGGGAGCCGAGAGCCGCCGTCGTCATGGATCTAGCGGGGCGCCATCATTGCCTATCTGGCGGAGCTGGCCAGATGGGACGCCGGTCTTGTTCTCTGCGACCCAAGTCGGCTCAGGGCAGGGTGATGATGACGCTTCCTGTTGACGTGGCGGACTTGTGTCCTAGGTCGGGCGACGTGGAGGCTCCTCCGAAGTCGAGGTCGAGTCTGTCCTGCATGGCCGAGGCCGAGCCTGAGCTCCTGGGTCGGGCGAGGCGGAGGTCGTTCGGCAGAGGCCAGGGCGGAGTCCGAGCCCTGGGTCGGGCGAAGCGGAGTTCGTCGTCTTCCGGGGTCTTAGCCCGAGTCCGAGCCCCTGGTCGGGCGGAGCGGAGTTCGCCGTCTTCCGGGGCCTTAGCCCGAGTCCGAGCCCTGGGTCGGGCGGAGCGGAGTTCGCCGTCTTCCGGGGCCTTAGCCCGAGTCCGAGCCCTGGGTCGGGCGGAGCGGAGTTCGCCGTCTTCCGGGGCCTTAGCCCGAGTCCGAGCCCTGGGTCGGGCGGAGCCTCCTATGGCGCTCCTAGCAAAGCCTGGTCGCCCGTCGGTCTCACTCTTTGCGTTAAATCCCCCAGTGACTTGGTCGGTTGGCGCGATGATTTAGTCAGGGTTGCTTCTCAACGAAGACAAGGCCTCGGGCGAGCCGGAGATGCGTCTGCCGTAAAAAGGGGGCCTCGGGCGAGACGGAAACACCTCAGGGTCGGCTGCCCTTGCCCGAGGCTAGGCTCGGGCGAGGCGTGATCGAGTCGCTCGTATGGACTGATCCCTGACTTAATCAAACCCATCAGGCCTCTGCAGCTTTATGCTGATGGGGGTTACCAGCTGAGAATTAGGCGTCTTGAGGGTACCCCTAATTATGGTCCCCGACAGTGCGCATCACCGCATGTTGTCTACACGCTAAGTCGCATGTGTCCGTGCGTCGTCGCATATTATTCGCGCGCTGTTTGCGCGTCGTCGGGATTCTGACGACCTTCGTCTACCCCTTCGTCTACCCCTTCGTTTACCCTTCGTCTACCCCCCGTATACCCCTGGAACATCGTTTTGATTTTAAAATCTAATTTAAGAATTCGATTTGCACTAACATGATTAATCTTAACCAAAATATTCTTTGCTAATAATTGCTTAGATTAATCATGCTTTTGTTTATTAGTTTCGCATGTCGGTTCACGCGTGTCGTGCACGTGCCGTAGCGTTGTTTTCCGCACGTCAACTCATTTCGTTCGCGTGTATCTCTCATGTCGATCACGTGTATCCTGTGGCGTTCACTCGTGATAATAAATTGTTTCCGCTTACGAACACTCACGTTAATAATGCTAAATTGTCGGGTCATATATTTTAGATACTTAACCTAAGACTCGCTTGGTTAATATTTATCAGAATAATATTCTAATCAGATTAAATGTGTAGTGTTTATCTCGCTCTTTTATAATAAACATTAACCTGGCTAATTTTAGCTTAACTTATTTTTATATATGTCACCTGTTCAGTTTTCTCATTTGTCGCACGTGCTATTTCGCACGTGGTGACGTTCTCGTTCGCACTGGTCGAGCGTGCTGTTTCGTGTGTCGTCGCGTGCTATTTCGCGTGTGTCAGCGCGTTGTTTGCACGCTGCTGTGTTGGGTTCGCCATCGTAACGTTGTCTGCACGTATCGCGCGTGGTGCGCGCGCTAGGTCGCGTGCGGTTATGCTGTTTCATGCGTTGCGAGTTTCGTCTCGCTCCGCTAATTTGTCCCACTTAGAGTCGCTGATGTTATTTAAATTACTTATTTAACTAAGAATTGTTAGTGTGGTCAGCTAATTAAAATGGTTAGATAGCTCTAATTTCATTTTAAATAAATATCGATTAATATAATCAGGTCGAATTAAACGTTATAGTTAATATTTGTTTAGCGTAAATGCAATATCTTCTCGACCGTAGCTTCGAGTTCGATGTTTCACTTTCCTCGCGTGACCGTAGTAACGTTCTCTATTTCATTTTACATGTTTTATTATGTTTTTATCTGAATGGTGTGATGTTCTCATGTATATGTATATGTGTTTGTTTGTTTGTGCCTGTTTGTATTCACTGTGCGTTGTGAATAGATCGCGGTCCATTTCCGAGCTTCGAGGAATCGACTGTCAAGCTTTAGCGACCAAGTGATCAAGCTCTTCGAGTTCTACAAAGTTGAAGATCCTGAGAATCTGTTTGGTGAAGGCAAGTGTCCTCTGACCCATTATGTCCCATTTACTTTATAATACACTGTCCCGCATACTATGAACAACCTAAGGATTTACTAGCTTTCTATTTACCTTGTCCTTGATTTACCTTTTGGGTTACTATGGTTAGCTACATGCTAGTGCTTTACTTAAATCAATGAACATGATGAGATACAATGATGATACTATGATTTTATTCTGGATATGATGATATACTTGTGGCATTTAAGGGGACTCGGGCTGTTTCTCGAGTATCTCTCCGTAAGGACCTGTTTGGGGAGTGACGACCCGGGATAACAGTGCAACCATGAGGGTGAAATGGGATGCCCTTAGCTAATTAATTAGAGGAACTAGAGGTGTAGTTGCTTCGCCGTCGTGCCGTCAATGGGGTCCAGGCACAGTGCTTGCTCTGCCGAGGCTGGGTGCCGAGATTCTTTCGTTTTGCTTTTGTTAGTCACCCTCCTGTGGGGAGAGGTACTGTGTTTATCAAACTGGAGAAACCTAACGGGCGGCTATGACCTCTAGGGAATCTTTGTAAAAGCTACGTAGTGATACCCTGCCGGACCACCTAGGAAGTGATCAATGGGGAGTCATGATCCCCGGGCAAAATGGGAATCACGGCTCATGGGTAAAGTGTGCGACCTCTGCAGAGGGTTAGAAACTGATATATCAGCCGTGCTCACGGTTATGAGCGACCTTGGGATCCTCTTTGATTAGAGATATAACTGGTTTGAGACTCAATGGTTCTATTAATGTTTTTGGTTCGATGATGATCATGATGTTCCTCGAGGAGGAAGCTGTTCACGGGTTGGCTATTACTAAAACTTGGCTTCCACTAATAATAAATACTTGACCAACTAAAAGCAACTGCTAGAGCTTAACCCCACATAAAGCTAGTCCACTACAACCAAACGGGACATTTGCTGAGTACGTTGATGTGTACTCACCCTAGCTTTCACAAAACACCAGGTTGCCTTTGGTGCAATCTATGCTCAGGTAAAGAAGAAGGCGTCGAGGCAAATCCCCAGGAGTTCCAGGACTTCGACGAGTCCGAGGTTTAGGCTAGCGACCTCCCCCAGTCAGCTGCCTGTGGTGGGTTTATTTACGTTGGCTACATTTCTATTCTGTGTACTTTGATTATATTATGTAAATGACTCTAGTCTTTATATTATTACTTACTCTTTATTGTTATTCGAAGCATTGTGCTATGATGAGTCATTTATGTAATCGCCGTGTACGTGAATTTCTGATCCTGGCACGTACATGGTTCACATTTGGTTTACCTTCCAAAACCGGGTGTGACAAAAGCACTGCCCCTGAGTCAAAGTAAACAGAAAAAGAGGACAAAAGGAGTTATTACCATATAGAGAGGCAAAGATTCTTGGAGCCAGACACCACAAATATCAGGGTCATTGACCCCACCACTCACCCCGTGCTCCCCGCACGCGTGCCTGCCTCCATGCGCACTACCACCGCCCCACACCCCCTTTGCAGCGCACTACCGCCGACCACGCCCTTTTGCAGCGCACCCACCGCCATCGTCGCCGGCAACAGGCCCCCCTTCCCCTTGTCGCACCTGCTGCCTCGTGTCACCTGCTCCATCACTACCACTCCACACCCCCCGAGCACCCCCGCTTGCCTATAAAACCCCCCCACCAGTTCCCTCAACTCCCATCTCGCTCAAAGCAAAGCACACTCTAGATAAATCCCCTCTGCCAAATTGCAAGCAACTCCATTTTCCACTCCCTCGCCCCTAAGATCACAATGCTTGGTGATTCTTGGGTTGAAGACTGTTGTACATGGTTCAACATCTTCGGTTTCCTCTAGTGTATGATGGTAATACTCTTTGATAGAATCCTCCAGTGGGAAGAGCAAAGAGAAAGAAAGGAGTAGTGAGAAGAAAAAGAAGATAGTGAAGAGAAGATAAGAAGAAGGTTCTCCCAGAATCAACCCTGTGTCAGTCATCTCTCCATAAACTGCTCAAGTAGCAGCAGCAGAAGAAGGCCTTGTAACGCCCTTGTTATGAGGTACTTCATGGAGTTCAAATCCCCAATATTTAAGAGTTCTACCCTCATTCTTTTTAAGTGGGGTAGTGTTCCAGTAAGGTTCCTGCTATGGAGAAAAAGAAGAAGGCCTGTAGCAAGCTTGTGGAGGACCAGATCACCGAAGCTTATAAGTTTCTGGATGAGAAGTGGTCACCCAAGTTCCGTTGATGAGGCACCAGAAGACCAATCAAGGAAGGAATCCATGTGGGAGTTCGCAAGAAGAAGGTTTGCGTGTTGGCATCGATGCTTCTTCAATAAGCTAGTTGCCAAGCGAAAGCTAGAAGCCTGAAGATGATCTTGAGTAGCCAGAATCAGCGTTTGCAATCAGTAGTCGGATGCTCCGCAAAGGCCATATTTTGTTGAAGCTCCATCTCCTCGAAGAGTCTGCAAAGTGAAGATATGTAGCTGAAGTAAAGCTATACCCATAACCCTTCTAAGCCGAATCTCGAGGACGAGATTCATTTTAAGTGGGGTAGATCTGTAGCATCCCAAAAATTCAAATCTTGAAATTTTCTCAAACTCCCTCTAAATTCAAAATGAATTTCAAATTTTGTTTCAAAATGTTTGTTTGCAAGTTGATATCAACAAATAAAATATAGTGGTCTATATTTTCTCCAAAATCCTCCTCAAAATATCCTACAAATATTTCCCCAGTGGTCCCACTCAAATTCTTTCTAGAAATACTGCCCAAATATTTCCCCAGTAACCCCCCTCAATTTCTTTCCAGAAATATTGCCCAAATATTCCACCAATATATCTCCAAGTATTTTCTTCATGAGAAATACCTTCAGAATCATTTTTCAAGTCCCTACAAATATTTTCTTCATAACTTTCCTCATGCTCATACGTATACGTATGCCTCCAGTGTCATACGGTGAGCTCTACAAGCTAATCTCACTTATACTAGACAAATACATGCTAATCTCTACTAATCCTCTCATCCCCCCCTAATCCTCTCATCCCTCCCCCTAATCCCCCCACCATGGCTATAAATAGAGGGGAAAGGGCCTCCTCTCATCCCACCCCAAGCCATTTCATGGCAACTCTCTCCCCCCCACACACCCACTCCATGTTCCACACAAGCACACACTAGCACAAGGATTGTTCGGTCGTTCTTCGATTGTTCGTCCCCCTGTTCTTAGTTTGTTCGTTCGTTCGTTCGTCCGATCGTTCATGGTTCGTTCGTCCGATCGTTCGATCGTTCGTTCATCCAAATAATATTTTTCCTGCCGTTATGCTGCCGAAATTCTGATCGTTCGATCATTCGATCGTTCATCGTTCGTTCATAGTTCCTATTCATCATTCATCGTCCCTATTCATCGTTCTTCCAGATAATCTCTGTCCTGCCGTTATGCTGCCGAAATTCCGATCATTCGTCCAAATAATCTTTATCCTACTGTTATGCTACCGAAATTCTGATCGTTCGTTCAATCATTCGATCATTCGTCCGTTCGTTCATAGTTCCTATTCATCGTTCATCATTCGTTCATAGTCCCTATTCATCGTTCTTCCAGATAATCTTTGTCCTGCCGTTATGCTGCCGAAATTCCAATCATTCGTTCGTTCGATCATTCGATCGTTCATAGTTCCTATTCGATCGTTCATCGTTCGTTCATAGTTCCTATTCATCGTTCATCGTTCGTTCATAGTCCCTATTTCATCGTTCTTCTAGATAATCTTTATCCTGCCGTTATGCTGCCGAAATTCCGATCGTTCGTTCGTTCAATCATTCGATCGTTCGTCCGTTCGTTCATAGTTCCTATTCATCGTTCATTGTTCGTTCATAGTCCCTATTCATCGTTCTTCTAGATAATATTTGTCGTGCCGTTATGCTGCCGAAATTCTGATCATTCGTTTGTTCAATCATTCGATCGTTCATCGTTCGTTCATAGTTCCTATTCGATCGTTCATCGTTCGTTCATAGTTCCTATTCGATCGTTCATCGTTCCTATTCATCGTTCATCGTTCGTTCATAGTCCTTATTCATTGTTCTTCCAAATAATCTTTATCCTGCCGTTATGCTGCCGAAATTCCGATCGTTCGTTCGTTCGATCATTCGATCGTTCGTCCGTTCGTTCATAGTTCCTATTCATCGTTCATCATTCGTTCATCGTCACTATTCATCGTTCATCGTTCGTTCATACGAACTATTCACCATCACTATTCACCATTACTATTCACCGTACTATTCGGTGTTGTTACTATTCATCGTTACTATTCATCGATGGTATCTGTGGCAACTTTTCCGACGTCACTATTCATCGTTACTATTCATCGATCATCCGATCACCCCAAATTTCAACTACTCATCTGTCATGCTGTCCAGTCCACCTAAGACTAGCCAGACCAATATTTCTGTCATACAAACTCCAGTGACTGTTATTTTCCTTCCAGTAGGGAACTTCCCATCTGGTCACCCATCCTAGGTTTCTCCAAGTTGAGCATGCTTAACTTTGAGATTCCTTTGAACCAGACTTCTAAACTCAGATTCCAATAATTCTTGTTTCCAAATTCTTATTAAACTATTCCCTATCCAACCATGTCATCCCTTAAGACTAGTCCATATTCCAGAAAACTCCCAAAATACTCTTGTCCCATATTCTGTCTATAACTCTCCTGTTCATACTAAGTCAGACGATTCATTCGTCACTATTCTCACCAACAGTGAACTTCACTGTGCTACACCACATACACTCAGCTATAAATACACCCAACTACCCTCTCTCTCTCTCCACACACACTCAACACCCTCAGCCAGGGCAAACACCCCACCCACTCAGTTACTCCGCTCTGCTGGCTACATGCATAGTGTCGCTTCGCCTCCAGTCCACCCTCCTGGTAAGCACCTCCGCTCCACCACCAGTAATATCACAACACCACATGACACAGATTCTACTCAAGACTCTACCCATCCATATATCGCTATTCTGATCACTATACTAAATATTTGTTGGTATACTTGCTTGTTTGTATGTTTGCTTATTCATGTTGTATAGTTATCGGAGCGTTCATGCCGTCTCGTGGAGGCTAGATCTGCAAGTCTACGCCAGGTAGTGGAGCTAGAAGCCAGTTCCGCGAGCTCCCCTCCCCCCTTCGCCGAATAAGCACGACAAGCTCACTGGATCCCTTTGATGCATAAATTACCTATGATTTTTCAACCACAACCTTCACAGCCTGTTATTTTATGCATGATATGATTTTGAGACAAGTTATTATGGCCACCCAGCCGCTTGCCGCAATCAATCCTTGATATATTTGTTCCAAATGATTTGAGAAAAAGGTGTGAGTTTTCAAAAGAAAATGCTTTTCAAAATGTGTATGATGAAGGGTTTTCACCCTTTTCACATTTGAGTAAGGATGATCAGGGACTCCCTGGTTTAGGGGAGGGCCTAAGGTGATGGCTCAGCTGGTTTAGGCGTGAGCAGAAGGATTGTCCCCTCTTATAGGACCGGTTTGTCATCTTTCACTATCTGTACTCATGATAAGTACAACCACTCGAGACTGTGTGGGCAGTCACTCAATATGAACTCGTACAGTCCAACCCTAGGGTTATGATGGCTGGGGAGCACCGGGAGGATAAGGAGGGGGAATGTTTTGTCTGGTTTGGACATGGCGGTGGCCTGACTCCTTCCGGTATAACCGTTAAGGTTAGGACGTGCGAGGAAGGAAAGGGATTCGGATCTCATTGATCATGAGATCGCAGAGCCGGACTAGTGGGTAAAGTGTACACCTCTGCGCAGAGTTTGAAAACCTATTCGAATAGTCTGTATCCACAGGAATGGACGAGTCTGGTGTGGTATGACAATTAGTGTTTTGTTTTCAAAAAGAGGTGCTTTTGAGAAAAGTGGTTTTTAAAAGGTCCGGCGGTTGAGCCGTGAGCTATGGTGGACGGGAAGTCCAATAGCTGTTTTTGAAAATGAAAACCAGTGGGAAACTGCTGAGATACCTGGATGGTTTAGTCCAGGGCATTTTGTTCTAATATTGAAAAACTTCCTGCTCCTTTTGGAGAGGATGCGCTTCGCAAAAATACAAAATGTTTTTCAAAACAACCCTGCATAAAATATTGTTGTTTCTGCAAAATATCCTGAGCTCCACATATTCCATGCATTATATCTGATTTCCCCATTCCGCGGGTGAAGGTGGGCTGCTGAGTACGTTTGTACTCACCCTTGCTTATTTGTTGTTTTTCAGAAAAAGGAGATCGGGTAAGAGTTACGACTGTTCCCAACCTTGCCTGTGGCTGTTGGACCGCTGATTTGCTTCGCTGCGTATATCGGGCTGCTTCAGCCCCCACTCTGATGATATGTCCCGAGTTGCGGACCAACTCTTAAAGTTGTTCGCCACCTTTGTAGGTTTGTCTCGTTTAAGCAGATTTGGTATCATCTGATGTATAAATGTGTTTACTAGCCTCCCGGGACTAGTAATTGTATCACATTTGAGTCCTAGAGGATTGGGGACGCTTCATTTACTAGGTGAGTGCCATAGAGTTAAGTAGTTGGGTTCTCCCCTGCTCTCTCTAATCCGTCTATACTTACCTTTTCTCGTTATTCTTTCCTCTTGCACCTGTCCTTTTGGCAACCTCCAACTCCTCCAAATCAGTCAAGATCAGAGTCGGCAGCATCTTCACCAAGTGCATATCAACGCTCCTGTTAAGGGGGTTAGTCGCTAACCCCAATGAAGACAATGTGATCCACATCAACCAACAAGATCAGAGTGGCGCAGCAAAAGCGTGTGTGGGTCCTAACCCACAGGTCCAAGAGATCCTCAAGAATTGCACTGATCGGTCTCAAGCATCTGAAGGTCAAAGCAATCAGTCCACAGGTTAAAGTTGCCAGAGTCAAAGTTGAGTCAGAAGAAGCTATGAAAAACTGAGAGCACCTAGAGGGGGGGGGGTGAATAGGTGATCCTGTCAAACTTAAAACTTAAGCCACAAAACTTGGTTAAGTGTTAGCACAATAATTGCCAAGTGGCTAGAGATGAGTCTCAACAAAACATAATAACCACAAGAAGTCAATCACAGAGATGGCACGATGGTTATCCCGTGGTTCGGCCAAGACCAACGCTTGCCTACTCCACGTTGTGGCGTCCCAACGGATGAGGGTTGCAATCAACCCCTCTCAAGCGGTCCAAAGACCCACTTGAATACCACTGTGTTTTGCTTGCTTTTCTTAATCCCGTTCGCGAGGAATCTCCACAACTTGGAGCCTCTCGCCCTTACACTTGAAGTTCACAAATAAGCACGAAGCAAGGGAGGGATTAGCAACGCACACAAGACACAAAACTCAGAGTGTCAACACGCACACAAGTCGCAACAAGAGCTCGCAACACAACCCAATGAGTTCACAACTCCACTAGAGCTCTATATGCTATCACAAAGAAACAAATGCGCGAAATCGAGGTCTTGGTGCTTAGGAATGTTGTAGGAATGCTTGGTGTGCTCCTCCATGCGCCTAGGGGTCCCTTTTATAGCCCCAAGGCAGCTAGGAGCCGTTGAGAGCAATCCTGGAAGGCAGATCTTGCCTTCTGTCGACTGGCGCACCGGACAGTCCGGTGCACCACCGGACATCCACAGTTCACTATCCGGTGCAGATTGCTTTCCTTATTTGGCGAAGCCGACCGTTGGAGTCTGAGAGCCGTTGGCGCACCGGACACTGTCCGGTGCACACCGGACAGTCCGATGCACTAATGTGACCGTTAGCTCGGCCATGCGTCACGCGCGGAATCCTCGGCCGACCGTTGCCCCGGCTGACCGTTGACTCACCGGACAGTCCGGTGCACCACCGGACAGACCGGTGAATTTTAGCCGTACGCCGTTGATGGTTTCCCGAGAGCGACGAGTTTGCCTGTGAACGGCTCACCGGACAGTCCGGTGCACCACCGGACAGACCGGTGAATTTTAGCCGTACACCGCCGTCGAAGTCCCGAGAGCAGCCTGTTTGCCAGAGCTAGCCTGGCGCACCGGACACTGTCCGGTGCACCACCGGACAGTCCGGTGCACCCAGACTGAGCAGACTTTGGCTGAACAAAGACATCTCATTTCCAATTCAACTTTTCCTGTTTCTAGCACTTAGACACAATACATTAGTCCATAAAAACAATGTACTAAGTCTAGAAACATACCTTTTGACAAGATTTTCACTTTGTCCACCACTTTGCATGGATTAGCATAAAAGCACTTGTGTTGGCACTCAATCACCAAAATACTTAGAAATGGCCCAAGGGCACATTTCCCTTTCAATCTCCCCCTTTTTGGTGATTTATGCCAACACAACATAAGGCAACTAGAACAAGTGCAATATCAATGCAAGTGAAAACCAAAAGTTGTTTTGAATCAATTTTGGCATATATGGATCACTCTTTGCCACCACTTGGTTTGTTTTTGCAAATCAAACTCAAATTCCTATCTCTAAGTCAAATCCACTTGTAGAGACATAAAGAGAGGTATTCCAAAGAAATTGATCAAGAACCTAAAAACTCCCCCTTTTTCCCATAATCAACACTTCTCCCCACAAGAGGCCAACTCTTGACAAAAGAGACAATAAAAGAGTTTTGACAAACCAAAAGCTCTAATCTACTATTTTCAAAATTTCTCAAGTGGTAGCTGATCCATTTATTGCTTTGGCCTTTATTTTCTCCCCCTTTGGCATCAAGCACCAAAACGGGATCAATCTTGGCCCTTTAACCCCATTGCCTTACCAAAATCTTCAAATAAGAATACAAAGGCAATAAGAGTAGATGAACTTGGAATAAATTACCCTCTCATCAGAGTGCAGTGGAAGTCTTTCGTGGTCCAAGTCCACCCTTTTCCCTTTTAAATCTCCTTTGAGACTAAAACAAGCAAACTCAAGCACACGGTTAGTCTCAAAGGGTCAAGTTGTAGCACAGCTCCCCCTAAATATGTGCATCACTTGCAAAAGGACTTGTGAGGTCCAGGAGAGTTTGTACAACTTGAGCACCATACATAAGCAACAAATGCAGAAGGAACATGATGAAAGGCATAAACACATGTATGCTATAAATCAATCCAAGTTCCGCGAATCTAGGACATTTAGCTCACTACGCAGCCTGCAAAAGGTCTTTTCATCTAAAGGCTTAGTGAAGATATCAGCTAGCTAGTTCTCGGTGTTAACATGAAACACTTCGATATCTCCCTTTTGCCGGTGGTCTCTCAAAAAGTGATGCTGAATGTCAATGTGCTTTGTGCGGCTGTGCTCAACAGGATTTTCCGCTATTTGGATAGCACTCTCATTGTCACATAGGAGTGGGACTTTGCTCAGATTGTAGCCAAAGTCCCGGAGGGTTTGCCTCATCCAAAGTAGTTGCGCACAACACTGTCCTGCGGCAACGTACTCGGCCTCAGCGGTGGATAGGGCAACAGAGGTTTGTTTCTTAGAGTTCCACGACACCAGGGACCTTCCTAAGAATTGGCACGTCCCTGATGTACTCTTCCTATCGACCTTACATCCAGCATAGTCGGAATCCGAGTATCCAATCAAGTCAAAGTTAGACCCCTTTGGATACCAGATCCCGAAGCAAGGCGTAGCGACTAAATATCGAAGAATTCGCTTCACAGCCACTAAGTGACACTCCTTAGGATCGGATTGAAATCTAGCACACATGCATACGCTAAGCATAATATCCGGTCTACTAGCACATAAATAAAGTAAAGACCCTATCATAGATCGGTATGCCTTTTGATCAACGAACTTACCTCCTTTGTTGAGGTCGGTGTGTCCGTCGGTTCCCATCGGAGTCTTTGCGGGCTTGGCGTCCTTCATCCCAAACCGCTTTAGCAAGTCGTGTGTGTACTTCGTTTGGGAGATGAAAGTGCCGTCCTTGAGTTGCTTCACTTGGAACCCAAGGAAGTAGTTCAACTCGCCCATCATCGACATCTCGAATTTCTGCGTCATCACCCTGCTAAACTCTTCACAAGACTTTTGGTTAGTAGAACCAAATATTATGTCATCGACATAAATTTGGCACACAAAAAGATCACCATCGCACGTCTTAGTGAAAAGAGTTGGATCGGCTTTCCCAACCTTGAAAGCATTAGCAATTAAAAAGTCTCTAAGGCATTCATACCATGCTCTTGGGGCTTGCTTGAGTCTATAGAGCGCCTTAGAGAGCTTACACACGTGGTCGAGGTACCGTTCATCCTCGAAGCCAGGGGGTTGCTCCACGTACACCTCCTCTTTGATCGGCCCGTTGAGGAAAGCACTCTTCACATCCATTTGGTACAACCTGAAAGAATGGTGAGCGGCATATGCTAGCAAAATACGAATTGATTCTAGCCTAGCCACAGGAGCGAACGTCTCCTCAAAGTCCAAATCTGCGACTTGGGCATAACCTTTTGCCACAAGTCGAGCCTTGTTCCTCGTCACCACCCCGTGCTCGTCCTGTTTGTTGCGAAACACCCATTTCGTTCCCACAACATTTTGCTTGGGACGAGGCACCAGTGTCCAAACTTCATTGCGCTTGAAATTGTTGAGTTCCTCCTGCATGGCCAACACCCAGTCCGGATCTAGCAAGGCCTCTGCTACCCTGAAAGGCTCAATAGAAGAGACAAAAGAGTAATGCTCACAAAAATTAACTAATCTTGAACGAGTAGTTACTCCCTTGCTAATATCACCCAATATTTGGTCGACGGGATGATCCCTTTGAATCGTCGCTCGAACTTGGGTTGGAGGTGCCTGAGGTGCTTCTTCCTCTTCAACTTGAACATCTTGTGCTCCCCCTTGATCACGCGCCTCCTCATGATGAACCTGTTCATCGTCTTGAGTTGGGGGATGCACCGTAGTTGAGGAAGATGGTTGATCTTGCTCCAATTGTTCCTGTGGTCGCACATCGCCAATCGCCATGGTGCGCATTGCAGCCGTTGGAACATCTTCTTCATCTACATCTTCAAGATCAACAACTTGCTCTCTTGGAGAGCCATTAGTCTCATCAAATACAACGTCGCTAGAGACTTCAACCAAACCCGATGATTTGTTGAAGACCCTATACGCCTTTGTATTTGAGTCATAACCTAATAAAAACCCTTCTACAGCTTTGGGAGCAAATTTAGAAGTTCTACCTTTCTTCACAAGAATATAACACTTGCTCCCAAATACACGAAAATAGGACACATTGGGTTTGTTACCAGTTAGCAGCTCATATGAAGTCTTCTTGAGGAGGCGGTGAAGGTAGACCCGGTTGATGGCGTGGCAAGCCGTGTTCACGGCTTCCGACCAAAAGCGCTCGGGGGTCTTGAACTCTCCAAGCATAGTCCTCGCCATATCGACGAGCGTCCTGTTCTTCCTCTCTACCACACCATTTTGCTGAGGTGTGTAGGGAGCGGAGAACTCGTGCTTGATCCCCTCTTCCTCAAGGAACTCCTCCACTTGAAGATTCTTGAATTCGGGCCCGTTGTCGCTTCTTATCTTCTTCACCTTGAGCTCAAACTCATTTTGAGCTCTCCTGAGGAAGCGCTTGAGGGTCCTTGGGTTTCAGATTTATCCTGCAAAAAGAATACCCAAGTGAAGCGGGAAAAATCATCAACTATAACAAGACCATACTTACTTCCTCCTATACTTAGATAGGCGACGGGTCCGAAGAGGTCCATATGAAGCATCTCCAAGGGTCTTGATGTGGTCATCACATTTTTGGTGTGATGAGAGCCTCCCACCTGTTTCCCTGCTTGACAAGCTGCACAAGGTCTATCTTTTTCGAAATGTACATTAGTTAGACCTATCACGTGTTCTCCCTTTAGAAGCTTGTGGAGGTTCTTCATCCCCACATGTGCTAAGCAGCGATGCCACAGCCAGCCCATGCAAGTCTTAGCAATTAAGCATGCATCTAGACCGGCCTCTTCTTTTGCAAAATCAACCAAATAAAGTTTGCCGTCTAGTACACCCTTAAAAGCTAGTGAACCATCACATCTTCTAAAGACAGACACATCTACATTTGTGAAAAGACAATTATATCCCATTTTGCATAATTGACTAACAGATAGCAAATTATATCCAAGCGACTCAACTAAAAACACATTAGAAATAGAGTGCTCAGATGAAATAGCAATTTTACCTAACCCTTTTACCTTGCCTTGGTTCCCATCACCGAATATTATTGAATCTTGGGGATCCTTGTTCTTGACGTAGGAAGAGAACATCCTCTTTTCCCCCGTCATGTGGTTTGTGCATCCGCTGTCGATAATCCAGCTTGAACCCCCGGATGCATAAACCTGCAAGGCAAATTTAGGCTTGGGTCTTAGGTACCCAACTCTTGTTGGGTCCTACAAGGTTAGTTACAATTGTCTTAGGGACCCAAATGCAAGTTTTATCTCCCTTACATTTGGCCCCTAGCTTCCTAGCAATCACCTTCTTATTCTTTCTATAAATGGCAAAAGAAGCATTGCAAGCATGATATATTGTAGAAGGTTCATTGATTTTCCTAGGAACATTGACAACATTTCTCCTAGGCATATTATGAACAACATTTCTCCTACCAACATTTCTATCATGCATGTAGAAAGAGCTAGAAGCAAACATAGCATGAGAATCAAAAACATCATATGCATTATAACTCCTATAAGCATTTCTAGATTGTCTCCTGTCATGATACATAAAAGCATGGTTCTTTTTAGCACTACTAGCCATAGGGGCCTTCCCTTTCTCCTTGGTGGAGATGGGAGCCTTATGGCTTGTTAAGTCCTTGGCTTCCCTCTTGAAGCCAAGTCCATCCTTAATTGAGGGGTGTCTACCAATCGTGTAGGCATCCCTTGCAAATTTTAGCTTATCGAAATCACTTTTGCTAGTCTTAAGTTGGGCATTAAGACTAGCTACTTCATCATTTAATCTAGAAATTGAAACTAGGTGTTCACTACAAGCATCAATATCAACATCCTTACACCTAGTGCAAATCATAACATGCTCTACACAAGAATTAGATTTATTTGCTACCTCTAATTTAGCATTTAAATCATTGTTAACACCTTTTAAAGTAGAAATGGTTTCATGACAAGTAGATAGTTCATAAGAAAGCATTTCATTTCTTTTAACTTCTAAAGCATAGGATTTTTGTGCCTCTGCAAATTTATCATGTTCTTCATACAACAAATCCTCTTGCTTTTCTAAAAGCCTATCCTTTTCATTCAAGGCATCGATCAATTCATTGATTTTATCAATTTTATTTCTATCCAGTCCCTTGAACAAGCTAGAGTAATCTATTTCCTCATCGCTAGAATCACCATCACTTGAAGAAGCATAGGTGATATCCCGAGTACATACCTTCTTCTCCTTTGCCATGAGGCATGTGTGATGCTCGTTGGGGAAGAGGGATGACTTGTTGAAGGCAGTGGCGGCGAGTCCTTCATTGTCGGAGTCGGAGGAGGAGCAATCCGAATCCCACTCCTTTCCGATATGTGCCTCGCCCTTGGCCTTCTTGTAATTCTTCTTTTTCTCCCTCTTGTTTCCCTTATCCTGGTCACTATCATTATCGGGACAGTTAGCAATAAAATGATCAAGCTTACCGCATTTGAAGCATGAGCGCTTCCCCTTTGTTTTGGTCTTGCTTGGCTGTCCCTTGCGACCCTTAAGCGATGTCTTGAAGCGCTTGATGATGAGGGCCATCTCTTCATCATTGAGCCCTACCGCCTCAACTTGCGCCACCTTGCTAGGTAACGCCTCCTTGCTTCTCGTTGCCTTGAGAGCAATGGGTTGAGGCTCATTGAGTGGACCATTCAGTGCGTCGTCCACATACCTCGCCTCCTTGATCATCATTCGCCCGCTTACGAATTTTCCAAGGACTTATTCGGGCGACATTTTGGTGTACCTGTGATTCTCACGAATATTATTCACCAGATGAGGATCAAGAACGGTAAAGGACCTTAGCATTAGTCGGACGACGTCGTGGTCCGTCCATCGCGTGCTTCCATAGCTCCTTATTTTGTTGATAAGGGTCTTCAGCCGGTTGTATGTTTGGGTTGGCTCCTCGCCCCTTATTATCGCAAATCTTCCGAGCTCGCCTTCTACCAGCTCCATCTTGGTGAGCAAGGTGACGTCATTCCCCTCATGAGAGATTTTGAGGGTGTCCCAGATTTGCTTGGCATTGTCCAAGCCGCTCACCTTATGGTACTCGCCCCTGCACAAGGAGGCTAAGAACACAGTAGTAGCTTGTGCATTTCTATGAATTTGTTCATTAATAAAAATGGGACTATCCGAGCTATCAAACTTCATTCCATTCTCAACAATCTCCCATATGCTTGGATGGAGAGAGAATAGGTGACTACGCATTTTGTGGATCCAAAATCCGTAGTCCTCCCATCAAAGTGTGGAGGCTTGCCGAGAGGAATGGAGAGCAAATGTGAATTTGAACTTTGAGGAATACGCAAATAATCGAAAGAAAAGTTCGAGTTAACCGTCTTTCGTTTGTCGTAGTCGTTGTCGTCGTTGTCCTTGTGGGAAGAAGTGGACTCATCACTGTCGTCGTAGTAGACGATCTCCTTAATGCGCCTTGTCTTCTTCTTCTTCCCATCTTTTCGTCTATGACCCGAGCCCGAGTCGGTAGGCTTGTCATCCTTCGGCTCGTTGACGAAAGACTCCTTCTCTTTATCGTTGATCACGATACCCTTCCCCTTAGGATCCATCTCTTCGGGCGGTTAGTCCCTTTGTGAAGAGAACGGCTCCGATACCAATTGAGAGCACCTAGAGTGGGGGTGAATAGGTGATCCTGTCAAACTTAAAACTTAAGCCACAAAACTTGGTTAAGTGTTAGCACAATAATTGCCAAGTGGCTAGAGATGAGTCTCAACAAAACACAATAACCACAAGAAGTCAATCACAGAGATGGCACGGTGGTTATCCCGTGGTTCGGCCAAGACCAACGCTTCCCTACTCCACATTGTGGCGTCCCAACGGACGAGGGTTGCAATCAACCCCTCTCAAGCGGTCCAAAGACCCACTTGAATACCACGGTGTTTTGCTTGCTTTTCTTAATCCCGTTCGCGAGGAATCTCCACAACTTGGAGCCTCTCGCCCTTACACTTGAAGTTCACAAATAAGCACAGAGCAAGGGAGGGATTAGCAACGCACACAAGACACAAAACTCAGAGTGTCAACACGCACACAAGTCGCAACAAGAGCTCGCAACACAACCCAATGAGTTCACAACTCCACTAGAGCTCTATATGCTATCACAAAGAAACAAACGCGCGGAATCGAGGTCTTGGTGCTTAGGAATGTTGTAGGAATGCTTGGTGTGCTCCTCCATGCGTCTAGGGGTCCCTTTTATAGCCCCAAGGCAGCTAGGAGCCGTTGAGAGCAATCCTGGAAGGCAGATCTTGCCTTCTGTCGACTGGCGCACCGAACAGTCCGGTGCACCACCGGACATCCACTGTTCACTGTTCGGTGCAGATTGCTTTCCTTATTTGGCGAAGCCGACCATTGGAGTCTGAGAGTCGTTGGCGCACCGGACACTGTCCGGTGCACACCGGACAGTCCGGTGCACCAATGTGACCGTTAGCTCGGCCACGCGTCACGCGCGGAATCCTCGGCCGACCGTTGCCCCGACTGACCGTTGACTCACCGGACAGTCCGGTGCACCACCGGACAGACCGGTGAATTTTAGTCGTACGCCGTTGATGGTTTCCCAAGAGCGACGAGTTCGCCTGTGAACGGCTCACCGGGCAGTCCGGTGCACCACCGGATAGACCGGTGAATTTTAGCCGTACACCGCCGTCGAAGTCCCGAGAGCAGCCTGTTTGCCAGAGCTAGCCTGGCGCACCGGACACTGTCCGGTGCACCACCGGACAGCCCGGTGGACCCAGACTGAGCAGACTTTGACTGAACAAAGCCATCTCATTTCCAATTCAACTTTTCCTGTTTCTAGCACTTAGACACAATACATTAGTCCATAAAAACAATGTACTAAGTCTAGAAACATACCTTTTGACAAGATTTTCACTTTGTCCACCACTTTGCATGGATTAGCATAAAAGCACTTGTGTTGGCACTCAATCACCAAAATACTTAGAAATGGCCCAAGGGCACATTTCCCTTTCAAAAACCAATGAATCAATCTCATTTTCTTCCTAGCCTCTTCTTGAATATCGAGGACGAGATTCTGTTAAGGGGGTTAGATTTGTAACACCGTGAATTTGGGGGTATAAATTTTATCTTCTAAATATCCATCAAATTCAGGTGTTACCTCCTTGTTCCTCTTTCTTTTCGCTTCTTTATTCATTTCCTTCCAGACAATAGAGAATTTTACGTCAAAACATAGTTGTTAATAAAACCCTATGGAGAATAATGATTGGTGCATGCTATTGGAATATGTTTGTTTTGGTCTGACGTTTGCTTGGCAGTGTATCCATTCGTTATGTGGTTCTTTTTTATATAAATTGGATGAGTGTAATACAAAAAAAAGAGGAGAAGAGAGAAAGAAGCCCAAAATCCTAGCTAGCCCATCCCTCCCTCTTCCCCCTCCCTTTCCCTGGCCGGCCCAGCGCCATGCCCCCCCTTCCTAGGCCGCTCGGCCGCCAAGCCCACGCACGCCCGTGGCCCACCAGACCGTTTCCCCCTCCTCGCATGTGCGGCCCACTCGTGGCCGCAGCCGCGCTGGCCCAGCTCCCACCCACCCCTGCGTGCCCTAGCCACCTGCGTGCGCGCTCCCAGCCACCGCCGCCAGCACGTGGGTCCCACCCACCAAGCCGCCCCTCCCTGTTCATCTTCTCAAACCGTCCCTCCTCACCCTCGGGCGCCCACGACGCAAGGAGCTCGCCATTCTCCTCTCCCCCACCTCGTCTCTCGCCCGAATCAGCCCCGGCGCGGGTGCGCTGCCTCGGCGTGGACGCGGCCCTGGCGCGGGCGCGCGGCCCTGGCGCGGAGGCGCTCCCCCGGTGGTGCGGTGTCATGGCAGCGCGGCTAGCCAGCGCGTGGCGGTCTGGCGCAGCCGACCGGCGTGGTGGCCCGCGGCCAGCCCACGTAGCCAGCGCGGCGGCTCATCAGCTAGCCTACGTGGTGCGCGCGTCCGCTTGCCCCGGCTCGGCCCATGGCGCGGCTCGCGGCCCTAGCGCAGCAACCCGCAGCTTGCCCTACGCAGCAGCCTGCGTGGCCAGCCTGCGGTGTGCTCCCAGCGGGCCCTGGCTGGCACCCAGCTGTCGTGATCGACCGAAAGGCCACCCTCGCTGAACTCCTTCCGTCGTGTTGGTCCTCATGTGCGTAGTGGAGAACGAGAAGAAGAAGCAATCGTCCAGTTCGTGAGTGAGGTGGTTGTGGCCGCATGAGATCCTATCGTTTTGAACTATGAACTAGTACATATTCAATGTGTGTGCATCGCAAATACATTTTGATCCCGCTCTACTTGTGGTAACTTAGTAATCATGTCAAGTACACGTTAATAATAGTATTCGGTCGCATCACAGGATTTAGCTATTTAATTAATTATTTAAGCGGACTCAAGCTGTTTCTCGAGTGCCTCTCCGTAAGGACTGGTTCGTTGGATGACCGCCCGGGAAAATAGTGCAACCATGAGGGTGGAATGGGACGCCCTTAGCTGAATAGTTAGAGGAACTGGGGTGAATCCGCTTTGCCGTCATGCCGTTAATGGGGCTCGGTGTATGCGGCTCGCTCTGCCAAGGTTGGTTCGCCCCTTGAGGAGGAGTGCGGTGCATTTAGGAAACCTAACAGACGGCTACAACCTCAGGAAATCTTTGAAAAGGCTTCATAGTGACTCTCTGGGCATTCACCTTGGGAGTAAATAAGGGTCTTGCAAGCCCGGGCTAGAGAGGGAATCACGACTTGTGGGTAAAGTGCGCAACCTCTGCAGAGTGTTATGAAACTGATATATCAGCCGTGCTCGCGGTTATGAGCGGCCAAGGGAGCTCCATTGATTAGAGATACTTGATCAGAGATGGTTGGTTTATAGGTGGTGACGAGGATGACAGTTTTGACTATGGTAATGGTAAGTGGTATTCTTTCCGTTTGGAAATGGTACTTTGGGTTAATAACTTGGGTTAATACTAAAACCTGGCTTTCTACTAGTAATAATAACCTGACCAACTAAAAGCAACTGCTTGACCTTAACCCCACATAAAGCTAGTCCACTACAGTGTCTATAGTGAAGATTGGAGAACCGAAATCATCTCTTTCCTTTAGGGTAATTTTCTTTCAGATGACGAGGCTTATAACAGGAGGATAGAAGCAAGAGCTCGACCATATGTCATTATAGAAGGGGAATTATACAAGCGTGGGGTCTGTTCCCAGTTGCTCAAGTGTTTATCCAGAGCTGAAGGCATATAATTGATGAAGGAAATACATGCAGGCCTGTGTGGATCTCATATTGGACCTAGGCCTTTGTTGGGAAAAGTTTTTCGCCAAGGATTTTATTGGCCGAAAGCAGCTTCAGATGCAGCGGAACTAGTGCAAAAGTGCGAAGGTTGTCAGAAATGTGCAAGAGATCAAAAACAACCTTCGTCTCTAACTCAGTTAATACAACCCACTTGACCGTTGCAAAGGTGGGGCCTTGATTTGTTAGGTCCGCTACCACCAGCACAAGGAAATTTAAGATATGTTGTAGTGGCAGTAGAATATTTTTCTAAATGGATTGAGGCAAAGCCTTTAGCCACAATAACTTCGGTCACTGTCCAAAAGTTTTTCTGGCAAAACATTATTTGTCGCTTCGGAGTGCCGAAGGCCATTACTGTGGACAATGGAACACAGTTTGACTCCGAAGCTTTTAAAGAGTTTTGTGATCAAATTGACACAAAGATCCATTTTGCGTCAGTTCGACATCCAGAATCAAATGGACTAGTCAAAAGAGCTAATGGGATCATAATGACAGGAATAATGAAGTCAATCTTCAATCAGCCCAGGGGAAAGTGGCCAGAAGAATTAACCAAAGTGGTGTGGAGCCATAACACAACGGCGTCAAGATCAATAGGCTTTACGCCATTCAAACTATTGTTTGGTGACGAAGCAATAACCCCAGAAGAAGCCAAAGCAGGATCAATAAGAACAATAGCTTCGGCAAAAGGCAAAGATGAAGCTGACTGCTCTGTGGAAAAAGATGTTATAGAGGGGATCAGGCTTCAGGCTGTGGAAAACATCAATAAATACCAAGCCGAAACAATAAAATGGCGTGATAGAAAGGTTCGATTGAAGAACATTAAGCCAGGACATTTGATGCTTCGAAGAGTGGCCAACCCAGACATAGTAGGCAAATTACAGCTGAAATGGGAAGACCCTTTTTTGGTAGTATCTTCGTAAAGACCTGGTTCCTACAGATTAAAGGACATGGACGACAACGACATCCCTACATCGTGGAATGCGGATGAGCTTCAGCGATATTATGTTTAGCTTGATGTAATTTTTTCTATTCTTTTTTGTGGCACCCTTTTCCTTTCCAAAGGGGGAGAAATGTTTTTAATGGGGCCACAACATGTAATTTCCCTTATTTCGATAAGAATGATATCCCCCAAAAATGTAAATGTAAATGCAAAGGAAAAAGAAAAGAAAACAGGGAGAAGCTCAAAAGTCGTTCCTAAGGGAATGCAGAGCTTACAACGAAAAGTCAACGCTGATTCCGCTAAAAGTAAAAGGCGAAGAAGCTCCTAAGGGAGCTTACAGCGAAAAGTCAACACTGATTCCACTGAAAGTAAAAGGCAAAGAAGCTCCTAAGGGAGGCTTACAGCGAAAAGTCAACGCTGATACACCGAAAAATAAACAGTGAGACCGAAAAGTAAACGGCAGAAAGATTTGAATCATTCCTAAGGGGATGAAGGTCTATGATTATGATTTTTGAATATATGTGTGTCCCGATATTCATTTGCATGATACATTACATCATGTCATTTGCATTCATAAACATTCATTTAGACATATAGAATCATCATCATACCACACATAAAAGACAGATGCTTCGACAATCAGGAAAAACTTTGTAGAAAAGAGGAAGTTTTCATGCTTCGTTGTGTACGAAAAGAAGGGAAGGTGTTTTTCGCCTTCGGCTCAAAAGGAGAAGTTTCGTCCACAGCAAAGCAGATTGCACACGGATAAAGGAGACAAAATATATTACAAGGTATGTACAAATTTACATAAGTTTTTCCATAATGATATTACAAAGATCCCTTCAGAATTTTTTATAGGAAGGTCTATTCTAGCAACTATCAAGCTTCAGCTTCGTCATACTTCAGCTTCGTCGTCCTGCACATATTAAGGAGCAAAATAAGAAAGGTGCAAATTTCAAGGAGAAGGTAAAAATAACAAATATAAGTTTTTTACCGGCTTAAGGTGACTTCGAGCTTCGTCACCAGCCATCCTTCGCCCGCCATTTACCTAAATCTGGGTCATAAATCTATTCCCGATGCTCCGGGCTAGGCTCGGGATATCAATCAAGTCTGCTGCTGACAAGCTAAAGTTTGGTCTATTCACAATTTTCCCATGAGTGCAGCCGGCCTTCAGAAAAGCGACAGTTGTGCCTCGAGAAGCTACCAGGGCGCAGAAATCGGCATGCCCCTCAATAACTTCATCAAGAGCATCAACCTCGCCTTCAATATGTTCCAAGGTGCTCGGCAGGTTTTCGGCTGAAGGTGAAAACTTTTCAGAGCTGGCTCCGATAGAGTGAAATACGTCCTTCAGCCGTTGCATGCATCGGCTGCTGAAATTTAGACATTTCTCTTGGAGATCTCTCAATGATTCTTGCAAATTTGAATTTTTCTCGACCTCAGCCTTGAGGTTTGCTTCAAGTTTCTCTTTTTCTTGCTCATATTTTTCTGACTTTTTGAGTAGTTCATTCTTTAAACTGTCATTTTCAGCTTGGACTTCGGCCAAAGAGCCTTCCATAGACTGAATAATAAAGTCTTTCTTTTCTAAAGCACCTTCGTGTTCTTTAGCCATAATTTCAAGATCTTGAATGGCGAAGTCTTTCTTCTTCAGAACAGCTTCGTAGTTTTCAACTTTTTCTTCCAAATCTTTGATGATAGCTTTGTTCTTCTCTTCTTCAAGATCTTGTTGCATTTTCAGCACTTTACTTAATAACATACTCTGCCAAAACAACCTTCGTTAGAGGAAGACATAAAAAATAACAATAATAAAATAATAATAATATTTTTACCTTAAAATTAGCATAGAGCAGGCTGCCAGCGACATGATGTCGCTGGTACCTGCAGAGGTCTGCTTCTATCTTCGGCAAGCCAACGCTTTTGGAGAGGGTTCTAACAATTTTGGCCTCGGTGCGGTTCCGAAGGCATCTTAACTTCCCTTCGTTGACCCCACCAAATAGCATAGCCCCTGATTCATATCCGCAAGATATGGCATATTTTTCAATTCTTCTTTTTCGGCGTCTGTTAACTTCTGTCCAAGCAAATCTTGAAAGTTAAAATCTCCTTCTTCCGAAATTTCATCAATATGCTTTTTCCCCTTTTCAGTTGCCGTGTTCACCGCAGCCATAACAGCTTCTTCTTCAGCCATTTTCAGGAGTATATTGTCAATAACCTCAAGTGTGGTTTCCAGGTTCGGCTCTTCGGTAGCCCCGATAGCTTCGGCTTCGGCCCCGGTAGCTTCGGCTTCGCCGGTTTCAGCTTCAACGGTCTCCACTCCGGTAGCTTCGACTGCGGTGTCTTCGGCTTCAGCAATCTCGGCAAGGGTAATTTTTGACACCGTCGCCGGTGGCGGTGTCTGATGGATCACATCTGTCACTTGAATGATTCTCCGTTTTTTCGGCCTCGCAGGACTTTCTGCTGCCGAAGTTTTTTTGTCCTTCTGAAAAAACTTTGTCAGTTCCGGTGCCAACGGACTTAGCTTGACAGGCAAATATTCAGTCATTACCTTCAAAATTTCTTCTACTTCGGCAGCAGAAGGTGTCACAGACGCTTCCTCATCTCGGGCCAATATCTCTGGTTCTGGAGACGCAGGCTTCGGAGATACAGCTTTTCTCTTTTTTGGAACAACTACTTTCGGTTCAAGCTTTTCTTTCTTCTTTTTTTTGGGTTGATCTTCGTCATCTTTAATTAAAGTGCTAGCCACTCGTTTTCTTTTCTGCCCTTCGGCACCCTTGTCTAATCGCTCGTAGTCAGGGTATTCAAAGCCTATAGCATCAAGCACTCTGTTTAGCCTTCGTTTCGGCCGGGTGCCGAAGGCTGCCGTCATCAATTGATCTTCTTTTTTAGAATAATTCCCAAGAATTTCAGTACTCATTACTTCGATTGTTTCGAGCCATTCTTGGCAGGGTTCTTTAAAATATTTCTTGAACTTGTAGTGGTAGGGCAGGCGGACAAGTTCCCCCTCTTTCTTCTCTTTTTCGAGCTTCGGCATAGCCCATTCCTTCATAGTTGGAAATATTTTGAACGACAGAAATTCCTGCACAAGATCTCTAGTGCCAATGTGCTCAGCAATAGTCCTGAATTCAGCCAACGCGATTTGAGTTGGACCTTCTGGTGACATATTGCAGTGGGGTCTAGTCTCTCCGAAGGTCAATTCAAGTGGGCTCTGTACTAGCTTCTCCTTGTCATCATCAACTTTGACGTAGAACCATTCCGATTTTCAGCCTGCCGGCCACTTGCTTCGGTAGCTGATCACAGGAAATTTTGTAGTCTTCCGATAGGCAAAATTATAACAACCGAAATTTTCATGTAACCCATCTTTTCTAGCCTTAGTTTGATAATGTAGCTCGTGTACCCGGCAGAAACCTTCGGCAAATGGCTCCACCCCCTGGCTTCGGAGAGCCCAAATATAAACACTAAGTCTCACAATAGCATTAGGAGTTAGTTGATGAAAATAGATACCAAACTTCTTTAGCACATCGACAATCATTCTATTCAAAGGAAATCTCAAACCAGCTTTGAGGAAACTCTTGAAAATCACTATTTCATCTTTCTGTGGCTTCGGGATAGTTTCTTCTCCACCGAAGCGAACCACCTTCTTCTCATCTTCGCTAAAGTAGCCCGATTTTACCATCTTCGGGAAATCAACCTTGGAGATAGTCGACTTTCCGAAGTCCAGGTGGCTAGGCTTGCTTGGTATTGCGATATTGTGGTCATCTTCAGAATCAGTCTGTTCAATATCTGCTTGTTCTGCTTCAGCAGCAGGGGTGTTCTCCGATGTCACCAACCCACTTCGCCTCATTGCTTCCGAAATAGGGACAGTTTCCGCAGCTTCGGCTTCGTCTCCTTCGCGCTCAGCCCTAGCAATAGAGCGCACTCTGGCCATTTGATTTTGAATATCTTGGAAATTGCTCAGAAATTAATAACCTTTTTCCCGAAGCCCTTCTTCTGACGAAGCAGACGCTAGACTAGAGCTTCGTTCGAATGCGGAAATCAAGCTTCGGCCATGGTTAAAAATTTTGGCAGCAAAACATTGCAATAGCAATGAATGCTGTGGTAACTTCACACCTACCCGTCTGTTTATATAGTGTTGCAGGAAAGAAGGTTAATCGTCAGGATTTTTAGACCAAGCAAACAATTGCTCGAACCCGCTGAGCGGTGGGCCGCAAAAACCAGAATAGTGAACCCGCATGGTGGAATCGCTACGCGCTCGAGAACTGTATCGTTTCTTGACAACGAGCTCAGGGAAGGTGTTTTTCGGACCTTCGGCTTCCTGAAGCCTAAGAGACTTTTTTCACGGATCAAGCTCGTTACGAAAAACGATCTAGCACCGCGAAGGGGCTACTGTTGGGACCATGCTTCGTCGCCGAAGGTCCTGCAGAAAGAAACAGCTACGGCTGAAGCTGCTCGTACGTGACGACGAAGGTATCATTCATGAAGCTTCGGGGTTATAACATATCCGAAGATGAAGGGTCGAACCGACTTAAAGATAGAATGACTTTTTAGCCCGTAGGGGTCTGAGTCATTGTTGTAAACTTTTTTGAAGGGCATGATTGTAATTCCTTACAGGCTGTGTCCTGTGCCTATAAATAGTGAATAATATTCCTTTACTGTTCAGGCATTCATGTAATTGCAAGAGCATCACTCGGAAATTATTGCTTGTCAAGGCGAAGGTATAAGCATACCTTAAACATTGTATTCAAACATTTTAAATTCAGATAATAAATATGTGAATGGTGTCATTTATTTCCAACATACTTATCTTTGATATTCTACATGCTACATCGTCTTATATTATTATTGTTACCTTCGTAATGTTATGTTTGTGACCTTCGTCCGAAGTTCATTGATCCCTCGAGGAGATAATGCTTCAAGCGGACGAAGGGTATTTAATATTTAACATCTTTGTGTTGCCTTGTTCTTGATTCCTAGCATTTGAGAACAAGTCCCCAACAGGGACATTTGCTGAGTACGTTGATGTGTACTCACCCTTGCTTTCACAAAACACCAGGTTGTCTTTGGTGTAATCTATTCTCAGGTAAAGAAGAAGGTGTCGAGGCGGATCTCAAGGAGTTCCAGGACTTCGACGAGTCCGAGGATTAGGCTAGCGACCTCCCCCAGTTAGCTACCTGTGGTGGGTTGTTTATGTTGACTACGTTTCGATTCTGTGTACTTTGATTTATATTTTGTAAATGGCTCTAGTCTGTAATATTATTACTTACTCTTTATTGTAATTCGAAGCATTGTGTTATGATGAGTCATTTATGTAATCACTGTGTCCGTGAATTACTGATCCTGACACGTACATGGTTCGCATTCAGTTTACCTTCTAAGACTGGCTCCAACAAGGCCCTCTAAAGGGTTCTCTACCCTAGATATAGAGAATCAAACGGTACTCTACGCTCTCCAGCAACGTCCTCTAAACAGTCCTTTAAATTTAGAGGACGCTGCTGGATTCTCTATATATAGAATTTCTCTAAACGGCCCTCTATCCATTTGAATATTTTAAATAACTGGTTTAGCAAAACTAAAATATGTACAATACATTTGAGAGTATGACAAATACGTATATACAAAAAATAAAATTTAAAAATGTCTCTAATATGGGTATTTGAGTATAAAGGACATGATTTAGAGGACATTGTTAGAGAGAAATGAGATATAAATGTTGAAATTTTTTAGAGGAAATTGTAAAAGATAAATATAAAGAATAAATATAGAGGACGTTGCTGGAGACGTACTAAAATCGGGTGTGACAATACGTATGCTAGCTTGCTACCTGTCGGCCTGCTAGTGCTAGCTACTGAGCAGGAGCGTAGGCACTTTAGGCTTCAGCGATCTTCAGCTTGTCGGCTCCATGTCCCCATGCGAGTATACGGACGATTGAGTTTTAGAGAATATACTTCCTCCGCAATTAAATAGTGTTGTTTTTACTATAGTACCCCTAATAAATAGGTTCAGATTGCTTTCAAAACAAAAGATGATATTTGCTTAGTTGGATTCCAATGTAAACCGCAAGCATTCAAATGCCGCTCGTTGGATCGAATCTCATGGTTCCCTTTTTCTGCGTTTTTTTTGGCAACTAATGCATGTATGAGCGCCGTGTGCGTAAAAAAAAAAACGAAGCGTCTAGGAGTAATTGGACCATCTAGATCAATGGTATACCAGTCCAAAATGAACTTTAAGAGCTAATTTGGTGATCCGAGATATCAGGAGGATTGGAGCGAATTGAAGGGCCCCCTCAATCCCCTCCAATCCTCCCATTGTCACCAAATCAACCCTAAACGTAATCGAAATATTCGGTTAACCGACTAGATGGTTTTCTCTTTTCTAAACACAATAAATTTCGGTTTTCATTTTCTAAAAATGAACTTTTAAAAAAACCGAACCATAACTATTCGGTTAATCGATTGCTCAAGCCTAGGAGTCATAACCTCATAGGATGGTAATGGGGGACTCGATCTCCAATTTCTCTATGGGGTATTTCTCCATTAGGGGATGAAGATGTGGAAGTTTCTTTTACCATTGGGATGTAGACGAGGAAAAATTCTCGTCGGACAGGTAAACAGTGACGAGACGTGAACGCATTCTCCATCTTCGTTCTCCACGGAGACCCGTTAAACTTACACGTGATGATGTTTTTTGTAATAGTTAATGATAAAAACAAATAATTATCTATACAAGATATTACTAATTGGACAAATTATTTTAGTGTGTATATAATGATTTCTGATATCTAACAATGTGTATAAGTGATAATATTTTGCATTAATAATAAAAGACGTACGTCATAATCCTAATTATAATTTAAGGAATTTATACCGTGGAAAAGGAACGAAAAGCTATTTATCGACGGAGCGTGTGGCGGCGGCGACGACGAATCAAACGATCCTGATCCACCTCACACATCTCGAGGAGGCCGTCCAGCGTCCACCCACTCCCGCATCTCAGGGTGTGTTTGGTTTAGCTTTTGGCTTTGACTTTTGCTCCCTAAAAGCCAAAAGTCAACCAAAGGGCTGAATACAGGAAGCAGCTTTTTATAAAAGTCGACTTTCTCGCAGTGCAAAACTGAAAGCACCCATGGACCTGCTTTTAGTGGCTTTTGGATGGAACTGTGGAAACATATATCGAAGAACTTAAAACGACTTTTAGTGGTTTCTAACAAACGGTTTTTAGCTTTTTAACAGCTCACAGCCTACAGCAGCTTTTTCCACAGCTCACAGCCCACAGCAACTTTTTCCACAGCCACAGCCCAACCAAACAGACCCTCACTCACCCCATCGCTTCGTCGCTAGTACGCAGTTCGGTCCACCTATGACCTATGCGTCGTCATATTTCGCGGCCGATCCTTGTTCAGTTGTTCCTCTTTTTCCCCATTTGCGCCCCTTCGTCGCTGCTTATATTCCGCGACCGCCTCGCCTAATAATAGTCGCCGCGGGCAGTGGATACCGCGACCGCCACCGTCATGGGAGCGCTCGAGGGGGCCCACCTCGCGGCCGTCGCTTGCGCGTGTGACGATGACGAGGAGCAAAGCGACTGCATCCCCCTGCTCTCAGGGGACGCCGCGACGGCGGGCGACGCCATGGAGCCGGCGGTGCGCGCGCTCCTGCTGGGGCTCGGCGAGGACGACCGCCGCGAGGGACTGCGCCGGACGCCCAAGCGCGTCTCCAAGGCCTTCCGCGACGGCACCCGAGGTACGGCGGACCCACCGCTTCCAACTCTCCGTTTTCCCGCTCCCCTGAGGCCCTGACTTCGTGGATCCGCCGGGTAACCACCGTCCCCGTGCTCTGTCTTTGTGTGGAAAATGGCGTCTTCCCTGATTGACCTGCCGCCGTGGAGCGGTGCTCTTCAGCATACAGCAGCTCCGTCGGTAGAGAAGGGAATAACAACGCCGTGTGTGGCATTTGGACACGTATGGTTTTGTTCGGATCTCACGGCGAGGGGTGCTTGGTGCTTGCGATGAACCATGAGATTATTCCCTGGCAAATCCCATCATGGGAGTTAGAAAACTGAGTGCACTTTAGTGCGGGTGGTCGTTGGCATCTGTCGTAATCGGCCGTGCCGACTACTACTAGATTGCTCACGTCACGACGCGTTCGGTTCCGGTATTTGACAAATGACAAGCCACGGTTTGAAAATAGCTGTCGACCACCTAACGCGATTCGAGGCAAGTACATAGAGGACCTGGGCTGCTTGCTAGCTGCTATACTGTTATTACTACGACGAGCTTGCGTGTACTGTCCAGTCCAGTGTGAGAGACTGCCATTCTTACTGCGAATCTTATTCTGCTTTCTAGTCCAGCTTATTTCAAGCTATAACACTAGCGAATTTCATAGATAACCGTTATGACTGTGATGTATTTGCGCTTTTTGTGGGGACTTCACTTGTATAGTCGTTGACTATTTATTGTGTACTTCACTGACGAGTGACGACTTCATACATGCTGTTGGAACCCAAAAATGACCGTGCGGAGGCCGGACGGTCCGCGGTCCGGACCGTCCGCGGTGGTGGCGCGGACGGTCCGCGCGTGCGCAGAGTTAGTTAGGTTTCCTAGTTTCTCGCGGGATTTGTTACCTAAAACCGCGGGATTAACTCGGAAATCAGTTGAAAGCGGATCCAGACCTCCCCCTTTATATAGATGAAGGGCTACGGCCGATTGAACCCCCAACAATCGATCAAATCCAGTCTATTACTCGTTTTTTACCTTATGCATTAGGAGTAGTTCTAGTCTAGTTCTAGTTTAGCCCTAGTTTAGCCTCTCGATCCCCAAATTCTCCGCCTCTCCTCGACTCTACGTCGATTAGAGGAGTCTAGGTCGGCCTGCCCGAGCCTAGACAACTCCTAGGATCTCTCCTCCCCGACGGGGTCCCTCCCGAGAGCGAGATCCAGGCGCCGCCGGCGATCCTCCGCCGCCCCTGCGCACGCGCGGACCGTCCGGCCCCAGGGCGCGGACTGTCCGGCCGTCAGGCAGGGAACCCGGGCTCCTGTACCAGGTCGCGGACCGTCCGGCCCTGTGCCGCGGACCGTCCACGCCTGACCAGAGAGCACTTTCGCCTTGCGCCAGGTCGTGGACCGTCCGGCCCTGTGCCGCGGACCGTCCGCGCTTGGCCAGAGAGCACCGCCGCTGGTTCTTTTGAAGTGATTGGCGCCTCCAAAAAGGTGTCAACATACTTTTTGGCGACTCCGCTGGGGACTAGGTGTCTAGATCTGCTAAAAATCGGCCCATAAATGGCCGGTTCTAAGGATCACACCAAGATCTCCACTACCAACATCATCAAGCCGGCCATGGAGGCGCTTCCGGCTGATGACCAAAGGCCCTTTGAAGACCTCATAATGCGCGATGAGAAGGAGGTGATGCGGCAATGGAACGAACAACGCGACAAGGAAGAGGCGGAACTGCTGCATAAACTCTCCGAACGGCGCAAGGAGGCGGCGGACAAGTACTTGTCACACTTCACGGTAGATCGCCACCAGAAGATCGTCCGTCAAGGGGAGATCGATATGGAATCTCTCCTACCTCCACTTCAGGGTCCCGCTGTAAGTACTCCAGACCTATCTCTTACGACTTTCATGGATCAACGAGGAGATCAATTAAAGCAATATGTAGATGAATCTATTAAAATGCATTTACGTGCATACGAGAAATCAGCTGCTCCTAACTTTCCATCGCGAGAGTCTAATACAGTGCCACCCACGTCAAACACATCGGCTATAAATGGGTCACCTTTGACCCAGCCATCATATGGTATGCCGATGCACGCTTTCGTATCACCATCACAGCTGCAACCACTAGGCACGCGGCAGGTACTGGACGCGACCGGACCGTCCGAGCATCATCTCAGACAGTCCGGTTATACCGCGGACCGTCCGGCGTATTTCGTTGGACCGTCCGATCAGATGCAGGCCCGCACACAAAACACTCAGGTCGCACCGTACATGGCCGGACCATCAGGGACAACCCTGAACACTTCGGCCCCATCACGGACCGTCCGGTGCATCACGCCGGACCGTCCGGATATGTTGCGGACCGTCCGCCATCTTACACCGGACCGTCCGGATATGGCATGAACCGGCCGACGTATTATGCTGGACCATCCGACTCTACACGAGTCCATGCGCAGACTGCCCAAGTCGCGCCATATATGGCCGATCCGTCCGGGTACAGCCCTGGACCATTCGGCCCGATCGCGGACCGTCCTATTCTTTACGACAGACGGTCTGGGTACGAGACTACCCATGCAACACCATATACGGCTGGACAATCCGGATATACCTTCGGACCATTTGGCCAGGTCACGGACCATCCGACCTCTTACGCCGGACCATCCGGATATGCATACGCAGAGCCGAGAGCTACGCAATACGCGCAGTTCCCGCATTCATCGCAGCAACATTATGGTGCCCCACCAGCAACACATTATAATCATACCATACCACCTCATGGACATAGGGCTGAATACTATTCGGCCACAAGAGAGCCTGAGGGGTATAGGGCAGGAGCTGGTGACATTAATAGGACACCTAACACACACCTCAAACATCCCTGGGAGGAAAGCCGACAGAGTAACGTCAGGCAACCTGAAATCTCCACCCACAAACTCAATGGATGGTCGCCAGATATGGCGGAGAGGATCAGAGACGAGGTAGCCGGGATGTTCAGGGACAAACTCGGTGTTAGTGTGTCAGGTACAGGGCAATCGTATCGGAAGCCTTATAGCCACCGATTCGACACCGTGCCATATCCACAGGGAACTAGAATACCAGACTTCTCTAAGTTTTCTGGTGAAGGTGGGAAAAGCACACATGAACATATAAGCCAATTCATAGCACACTTGGGAGAATTGGCTGATGGGGAAGCCTACCGCGTTCGTTTATTCTCGTTGTCCCTTACTGATACTGCATTTGCATGGTACGCAGCTTTGCCACCAAACTCTATTAACTCTTGGGAAGAATTAGAGCAAAAATTTCATGAACACTTCTTCTCAAGAGAACGTGAGTTAGAATTGGCTGACTTAGCTTCAGTCCGACAGGGGCCTGAAGAATCGGTTAATGACTATATCCGGAGATTCCGGGACACTAGAAACCGATGCTTTCAGATTCATGTCGCAGAAAAACAACTGACAGGGCTAGCTTTCAATGGGTTGCGACCCTACTTAAAAGAAAAATTAGATGGCACCCAATTCTTTTCGCTAGTGCACTTGCACCAGCGGGCTATGACATGTGAAAGCCGAAGTAAGGAAACATCAAAATCGGCTAGCCATAAGATGCATCTAGTGGGATACGATAACTCGGACGATGAATCCACGGATGTATACACCGCCGAACTGGTTTGGCCAAGGCAGGCTAAACCTTCACCGTGTTCTGCTTTACAGTCGATTCGGAAGAATCGACAAGAAGAAGTTAAGTTTACGTTTAATGTTGCCAAATGCGATAAAATATTTGACGAGTTACTGAAAAACGGCAACATTAAATTAACTCATACTATTCCTCCTCCTGATGAATTAAAGAGGCGTGCTTATTGTAAGTGGCATAATTCCTTTTCTCATGCCACCAATGATTGTAATGTTTTTCGTCGACAGATACAATCGGCCATAAATGAGGGTCGATTGGCTTTTCAGGAGATGCAAGTAGACACACAACCCTTTCCTGTTAATACAATAGAACTCACATGCAAAAAGGTCTTGGTTCGGCCCAAAATGGCCGATAAAGGCAAAGGCAAGGGTATCGTCATTGGCGATCCCCGCATGTCAGATATATCACAAAAGGAGATTCCTCGAAAGGCTTCGGACGAGAAGGCTAAAAAGTCCGAAGACACTGGGGGGCAGGCACAGTTAATGAACCAAACACATCAGCCTAGCTCGAACATCGTAGATGGTCCGGCACCTACGTGCGGACGATCCGGTGCTCAAACAAACGGTCCGGCTAACTCAGCCGGACAGTCCCCCTATGACCAAAGTCGTCAACCTCTACACAAAGCAAGGAAAAAGACGCAAGGTCAAAGCACATATAATCGGCTGATCAAAGCCGATCCTACTTTTGATCAGTTGCTCTCCAAAGATGCTAGCAAAAAGACTGTTCCACGTGATCGGTCAACAAAGAAACCCCGACCACCTGCTAAAACAAAACGGTTAAACAAAACGGCCCGAAAGGCGACACAACAAGCATCGCCTATTCATTCTATGAGACCAGGGTACTTTCCATCTATTTACTCATCGTCGGTATATTATCCTGTTCAAACATGGAATGACACGATGATGAATCCATGGTACATGTATAGTCCCTTCGTCTATCCAGACTGGGGGGCACCTCCATTCTATTCCTTTTGATCCATTGATCAAATGGTCATGGCCGAGAAAGATACAATCCGAAACGGCCTTTATATTGGTGCTTTATTGAATAATCTCCATATCAAAAAGCCGGTGACTTACATCAGGTTTAGTTCATATGCTTTTGGTTCGTCAACCTTCACCAAAAGGCAGGGGGGCATATGTTGGAACCCAAAAATGACCGTGCGGACGGTCCGGCCCGGAGGCCGGACGGTCCGCGGTCCGGACCGTCCGCGGTGGTGGCGTGGACGGTCCGCGCGTGCGCAGAGTTAGTTAGGTTTCCTAGTTTCTCGCGGGATTTGTTACCTAAAACCGCGGGATTAACTCGGAAATCAGTTGGAAGCGGATCCAGACCTCCCCCTTTATATAGATGAAGGGCTACGGCCGATTGAACCCCCAACAATCGATCAAATCCAGTCTATTACTCGTTTTTTACCTTATGCATTAGGAGTAGTTCTAGTCTAGTTCTAGTTTAGCCCTAGTTTAGCCTCTCGATCCCCAAATTCTCCGCCTCTCCTCGACTCTACGTCGATTAGAGGAGTCTAGGTCGGCCTGCCCGAGCCTAGACAACTTCTAGGATCTCTCCTTCCCGACGGGGTCCCTCCCGGGAGCGAGATCCAGGCGCCGCCGGCGATCCTCCGCCGCCCCTGCGCACGCGCGGACCGTCCGGCCCCAGGGCGCGGACCGTCCGGCCGTCAGGCAGGGAACCCGGGCTCCTGTACCAGGTCGCGGACCGTCCGGCCCTGTGCCGCGGACCGTCCGCGCCTGACCAGAGAGCACCTTCGCCTCGCGCCAGGTCGCGGACCGTCCGGCCCTGTGCCGCGGACCGTCCGCGCTTGGCCAGAGAGCACCGCCGCTGGTTCTTTTGAAGTGATTGGCGCCTCCAAAAAGGTGTCAACACATGCTAAATCTCAACATACACTAATTCGTCCACCTGATGGCCATTTAACCTCGACTGCTCAGAACATCAGCGCTTCTGAGTTCTGACACAAATTACTAATGTGATTTAATTGTTGTAAATTTCAAGTTTTACCATCCCTAGCTACTGTCCCTTTCTCGCTCTTCAGTTTCACTACCTTAACCAGCTACTGATCATTAGATATTTTTGTTAGTTGATTCTCCCCTTCCCCTTGTTAAGGTAGTAGGCAACCATCACTCATTCGGGCATTTCTTTATCATTCTTCCTTACACTAACTTTTTTTATTGTATAAGAGCATTCTTGATTTAAAATGAACCTAGACATCTTGTTGTTTCTGGTACTATATATTTCTTTGTTCATGAACTTTGAAGGTTTTGCTGTTTTGGAATTAATGACTACCTGAGAATGGGCAAGAACATCGATAAATTCGCTGGTGTGTTTAAAATTGATCTTCTATTCTGTTCAGTTTTTTTTAAGTATTTGAAAATCATTTTTTTTGCTACAAGTGAATATTTGAGAGTTATCTGTAGTCTTTGGAAGTATTCGAAAGAAACTCATTTTACTTATTTTTACTTCGATGTCTTCTACTAGACAGCGGTTTTTTTTATCCATTACCGTATGTGCTCATCTGAAACATGAGACTTTTTACTTGTGTTCTTTTCTAGTCCTATATAATGGCCATTGACAGCTACATTACACTTTGCTTTGGTATTTTGATTACTGTTTGTTTCTTTCGAAATAAGTACTGCTTTTGTATTCAACTATAAAAACGTGGACCTGCTAAGAGCTTAACTCCTCTCAGTAGATATTGTAACTTTGAGGAAACAAGCCAAGGCTAGGATTAGTGAGCCGCTGCTTTTTTTTTCAAAGTTGTACATGACTGGAAATTTAACATATCCAGGCTTTTCAATTACATTTCTGTTGCAAGTTTTAGCTGCTAAGAAGGTGTGTCTATCCGATACTATAAAACTTAAAGATTGAGTGGAATTGAAAATTTTGATCAACCAGAAAATATTCTCCAATGTTTAAACTCACTTTGGAGCTGATAGATCCTGCCTTTGTTGGGGCAATAAATCTTTCTTCTGTTCTTTAACATTATTCACATGGGACTATGGGAGTAATATGCATGTCAGTCCTCTATTCAACAACTTGTGCTAATTTCGTCTGAAATATTGGAGTTTATTCTGTGGTGAATTGCTGACATGGGACCACATCATTCTTGTTCTACTAAAAAAAGTCACGCGAAATCTGGATAATCTCTTCCCATGCAAGTCATGTGCAGTAGAGTTTGTCATGGTGTTCTTATTCAAGGAGACATAACTATTTATACAACAAATAGTGACATATATGAAGATGTGTTTCCTGTATTATATTCTTTTTTGCATAACCTTTTGTTTGAATGAAGATATTTGGGGTCTTGTTTAGCATCTCTACTTCTCCTTCAATTGCTTCATGGTATGTATTTAACATATATCTAAATCTACAGGTTACAGGCAAAAAGTGAAGGACATAGTGCAGGGTGCTCTGTTTCCAGAGGTTGGTGTGGACAAAAGGGCTGGATCTGCTGGTGGAACTGGCGGGCAAGTAGTTGTTCGAGACATTGAACTTTTCTCATACTGCGAGTCATGCTTGCTTCCATTCAGCATACAGTGCCATGTTGGGTATGTTCCCTCGGGTGGAAGGGTGGTTGGGTTAAGCAAGCTTTCTAGAGTGTCTGATGTCTTTGCCAAGAGATTGCAAAACCCTCAAAGACTAGCCAATGAAGTCTGTGGTGCACTGCATGCTAGCATTCAACCAGCCGGTGTGGCTGTTGCTCTGCAGTGCTGGCACATTCCTTTGCCAGAAAACCTGGAATGCAAGACCTTGCAAGGTTGGACAAGAACTTCACATTCATGTCGGTCTGGACTATTTGAGGGTGAAAGCAGCACTTTATGGAGTGACTTCTTGGCTCTTCTTAAGCTTAGGGGCATAGACATGGAGGCTGGGACTGGGGACCGTTCTGTCTCTGTTCCTTGGTGCCCCTTAAGGTCTCATGAGGTTCCACTCTCTAGTGGGCTCTGCAAGAAAAGCTCAACCAATGGCATGGTTTCCGCAGTTGCCTCAATGCTCTTATCACTCGGAGAGGACCCCCTCAGGAAAGAGCTTCTAGGCACACCTCAGCGTTATGTGCAGTGGCTGATGAAGTTCAGAGCACGCAATCTACTAGACGTGAAGCTGAATGGCTTTACACTTGGTAACGCTAGCCTACATGAGAGGCCAGGCGGAGGCACAGCTGACCATGGACATGGATCAATCCGAACCGAGCTGCACTTGCCATTTTGTGCGCAGTGTGAGCACCATCTCCTGCCCTTCTACGGAGTAGTTCACATTGGGTACTTGGACAAAGGAAGTGGAGAAGGCATCATCGACCGGTCGCATTTTCAGGCACTGGTTCGTTTCTATGGGTGCAAGCTTCAGGTTCAAGAAAGGATGACGAGGCAGATAGCCGAAGCAGTTCATTCGGTTTCACGCAACGGGGCCATGGTCGTTGTCGAGGCCAGCCACATCTGCATGATCTCAAGGGGGATAGAGAAAATAAGGAGCAACACGGCGACAGTTGCAGTTTTGGGCCAGTTTTTGACCGACCCTTCTGCCAAGGCACGCTTCCTGCAGAATGTTCTGCATGCAGCTGGTTCTGCGGTTTGAATCGTATGGCTTAGCAAAGGGGGAAAAATGTGTACTATTACTTCTATCCAGCAATGGCAATTTTTTGCGGATCTTCTGGTCTAATATGATTATTACTACTGAAAATGTCCGTAGCTCATCGCCTCTTCTTGAGTGCAAATCTGTCACCTGGATGACTGTACCGAGGATGTCACAAGAAAACGCCGAAAGTTTTTTTTTTTTGGGTTCTCTTGTGTTGTACCATGTCACTTGTACACCATTTCAAATAAAAAAAAAGAATAGTACTCACTCTCCGTATCGTTTTAGTTGTCGCTGGATAGTACAAAATTGAACTATCCAGCAACAACTAAAAAGAAACGGAGGGAGTACGTAATAGTTACAGCCGTGCCAAGAAGGAAATAGTTATTGGTACCATAGATTTCTTGTCAGATTGTCATTTGTTCTTGAGATTTGTAGTGGAGATCACTCTGGCTTTTGTTGTAACTTTTGAGTTTGGTGATGCACCGATCGAGATCAGTGAAGGAAACTACTCAGATATATGTGTTCCATTGACAATAGAAACTGCAATGGGATAGGGTACGCACTGGCATCGGCATAGCACACGCCAAACTCGCCTCCACTACCCTTACCTGTGTGGCAAATGGAAAACGTTGGAGCTCCCACTTGCTTGAGGGGGCTGAGGCGCTCGTCACAGGAACCACGTGCAGCTGCAGCCACACACCACTCCGGGTGACAGAGAGAAATAGAGAGCCTCGCTCAGCAAGGCACGGGAGAAAACGGGAAAGGTAAAGAGCCCAGCCCCCGTGCCGCGTCCCGTTCCGTGCACACCACGCAGCTAAGCTATAGCGAAACCGGGCGGCCGCGGCCCACAGGTTTCCGCTTCCGCCCGGTCAGGACAAGCCATCGAAACCGGCTCGGATCGGAAGATGGTCGTAGCCATGGGCCGTGGCCGTGAGAGCGCGATCGATCTCAGCGTTGGCCGTTGGCGTTGCATTGCATCCGCCCGCGATGGCCGCCGTGGCACTGGCACTGGCACGGCCGCGCAGCGCACGGGTGGGTCGCTGTTCCATTTCGTTCCATCCATGGCGCCCGCGCCACAGCACAGCAACTCCTGTCCTGTGTGCGCGCCGAAACCGGCCAACGCTTTCCGGAGTCCGGACCGCTCAGATCACGCGCGCGCGCAGTCATTACTTAAAAAATATCTTTGCTTGAGCATGTTATCTTTCAACGCTTGAAATTGTTCAACATTCGTAGACGATTTGTAGCTACTTTTTTATTTTAATCTTCAAGTGGTTCCTACATATGCTAAGGTTTTTGTGTAGGCGAAGTGTGCACGGGGAACGCGCCACGTACGACAGCGTCGTTTACGGCTTGGGGTCTCTGAAATTAAGTGTGGGCGATCATGCCCGCGCAAAACCGCGAGCGGAACGGCCCGGTTTTCCCCGCGATCCGGCCGTGGAGCTGACGGGCTGACGGCGGCGGGATCGGAATTGGGCTGACGGCGGCGAGGTTCCAACGGTATGAGCTGCGATAGATCGAACTGAAAGCCGTCGTATCGTATACGATCACATCGCAGGCCGCTGATAGCTAGGTATATAGAACATGGCTAGGGCTAGGGCTAGGATCACATGCACCTGGCTACCTGACGCAGACTGCCCGCTAGTGGGCGGGCCTAGCGTGTGTGCTCGGCACACCACCATCACCATTCACCATGCATGGCGAGCGCGCCCCACTGCATGCTGCGTGCGCTCGAGCTGGAGCTCTGGACCACGCAATTACTACTCCACAACCTCAGACGTCCGATTTTGGATGCCTGGGCTGGATCTAGCTGACGTACTGGCAGGCAACTGCTGGTGCCAACCAAATGAGCCCCAAGTCCGTCTTCCGCATGCCACTAGCCTAGCCACCGTCGTACGTAGAGTACATGATTCACGACGCACCTATATATAGCTAGTACAGGCTACAGCAGCCTAGAGCCACGATTTTCTCCTGGTGAATTGGCCTTGCTTCCTGGCTCCTGCGGATAAATGAAACGAACCGGACTCGGCCGGCAGCCTTAGCTTGGGGGCCTGGTCCTGGGCGGCGGCTAGCTGGGCACTGGCAGTAGAGTGCCCCCACGGCCCACCTCACCACTGCCGCCGGGCACAGCGTGGCATCGGCGTCCGGTGCGGTGCATGCACACACAGTACCAGGAGGCCGCACGATGCCGTGCCCAGTTGGAACGGAACCTGACCACCATTGCTAGAAAGCTGGTCTCTAGATCTGGAAGAGAGAGAGAGAGAGAGAGAGACGCCCCCACGTACGTAACGTAATGCTGTGTTCATGCATATATATGCACCCGCTTTCACAAAGTAAACCGTTTTGAAATTCCGTGTGCACTTTTTATGGTATGTAAATATGTTTTTTTTTTGCCGAAATCTTGACGATGGAGCGCCGCCAGAAGGCCCACGACGATCTAGCGAGACATGCAGCACGTACTGCACTGGTGGCGCTGGCCGGCACACACGGCCGCACCAACCAGCACCGGTTGTGTCCCGGTCCGGTGCACATACACGTACACGCGGTACGCACGACACGCCTGCCCCTGCACGCGAGCGCACACACCAAAAACGACGCCCAAATCTAGTGCCCGATGACCAGCGACACGCGGCCTATATATATGGCCACCCCCCGTCCCAGCCAGAGACAGACAGATCGACAGACGTCAAGCGAGTGTCGTCAGCCTCCTCCCAAGACAAAGGAAGGAGCAAACGACCGAGCAAGAGCTACATACTCGCCCCTCCACTCCGTGCCTGCCCCTGCCTCGATCCAGTCCGCCGCGCGCACGACGACGTCGCCGAGTGTCCATTCCCGTGCCTAGCTCGCTCGATCCACTTCGCCGCACCAAGCAGCATGTGCAAGCTGGCCATCACGACGATCCCGTCCCTCGCGTGGCTGCGCCGCGCCGTGCGGCGGCGGCGGCGGCGGTCCAGCAACCACACCACGGCCGCATCCGCCTCCTTCCCCTCGTGTCCGTGCCCTGCTGCGGTTCCGGCGGGGCACGTGGCGGTGTGCGTGGAGGCCGCCGGATGCCCCGGCTCCACCAGGCGGTTCGTGGTGCCGCTGGCGCACCTCAGCCACCCGGCGTTCCGGGAGCTGCTGCAGAAGGCGGAGGACGAGTACGGCTTCCCGGCGGCCCCAGGGCCCGTCGCGCTTCCCTGCGACGAGGACCACTTCCTCGACGTCCTCCGCCGCGTGTCCTCGTCGCCCGCCTCCTCCTCCTCCTCCTGCGGCCTCGCCATGCGGCGGTGCTCTCCGCGCGGCGAGTCGCGGCCGCTGCTGCAAGCCGGAAGAATAGTGGCCGTGGACGAGAAGCTCTTCTGGTGAATCGTGATGGGTTCACTCGTCCGGTCCAGAAGGGTCGAGCGTGCGTGCATATCATCGACATGTCCCATTGATGACCGCGAGCCGCTGGATGCTTCGTCGGCCGGGTTTCTGCAAGCACGGGCTCGCGTGCAAGTTCCGCTGCTGCGGCCAGTGGCCAGCGCGAGGGGAAAGGGCAAAGGCGTCTCGCCCCCTGGAAGACCGTGCACGCTGGCACAGGCATGCATGCGGCAAAGCAAGCGCCAAACTCGCCGCCGCGCGCGCGCGCATCCCGTGCGCCAAGGAGGAAGCAGCCCTACCGGGTACCGGCTACCGCGATGGGTCCATGCATGTCTTGCGTAGGCATTGTTTGCCTTGTTAACAGAACAGCAGCTAGCTGTGGATATACTTATTAACTGCACTGCGTGTAAATTGTAAATCGTAGTAAGACATAAGTTGAAGATCGTCAGATGACCTGTGCACTGCAAACGTACGTCGCAGATTAGGAGACAGATGCTAGCTGCAGCAGCAGTACACATTGCAGCAGCAGTACACATTGTAATAGGCCCTTCTCTGAAATGGCTTATTACAATTAGAAGGCTCTGATTCAAACCTATAAAACCAATAGTTATCGGCTAAAATATTCAAGAAATCCATCTCTAACTACGTGGATCAGACTTTTGGATCCAAATTTATTAACGAAGTAAACTTCTGTTTTAGACTATGGCAGGAATTAATCAATCTTTAATTTCGTAGTTGAACCAGAACCACAGAAGATTAATAATCTAGATTTTACAAGTTATTAATTTGATGCCTTAGTAATAATCTACTAGACGCACCGCCACCACGTTTGCTTGCTGATGACGCCTCGGTTAGACCTGAACCTTTAAATCCAAAACCCTTAGGGCTAATTTGGTGATAAGGGGATCACGGGAGGATTGGAGGGGATTGAGAGGGAAATGAACTAATTTCCCCCTCAATCCCCTCTAATCCCCCCGTGATCCCTGGACACCAAATCAGCCCTTAGATCTGAAAGTTTCGACGGGGTAATTTAAGGCCGACACGGAATGACACGAAAATGAGAGTATAAAGCTCAGCCGGATACGAAGGAAAATAGGTCGGATCAGCACGACACAAATTAAAAAGCTAGTGTTTAAATGGTTATTTCATGTTTCAATATTTTATCTCTGCATAAAAGTTATAGAAAGCGTTGATTTCTCTTTATCTTATAATTTAATATTTCGAAAATGTATTTATTAGATATATATAAGTTTTTTTTTGTCCGTGACGTACTTGTACCGACACAACAGTGCTTCGGTGGGTGGGACCCCCACCCGTGCTTCGGGTGGGTTAGTTTTTAGTATCTAGCTATGGTATAACCCAGTCTAAAATTATTCCGCGTGGTGTTGGCTCGAAAAAAATTAGCACGAAGCATCATAAGTCCCAGCCATGTCGGCTGGGCATGGCGCAACGTTTAGCTCTAGTCCCGGTGACGTACGAAGCGTGTGCAGGGTTTGGTCTTTCGCACGTGGTCTCGACGACGACGACGACCGTCTCGTCTCGGTGTGTTTTCGCATGGTCTGAACTTTGAACTACTCTGAAGCGTAGTTAGTAGTACTATTCACTAGGTGGTGATCACGATCGCGGCCGTCGCTCATCTGGCGGCGGCGGCCCCGCGCCGCGGACGCCGCCTCGTGCTCCTCCTGTCGGCGGTGCATGTCGCCGTGTCCGTGACGGCGCAAGGCACGAGCGCTAACATAACAGGGAATTAGCTAGGGATCTAGTAGAGACCACCAGATTGTTCAGGCTAAGGACAGGCGGACAGGTTTTTCTTTTGTCTGAACGAAACTGCATGGGGCCGACAATTGACCTCGGCTTTTGCTTCTTCAGGTCTTGGGGCCGGTACCAAATTTTGCAGGGACTTGGGCTCAAAAATGCACGTGTAGCGGTGTGAGTTCAGAATCAGCTATTAGCTTTGGACATTAAATCTTGAGTTGCTTTGGATTCACTAGCTAGCTACTTGCAGCTTGGAACATTAATTTTGAGGTGTGGCCACGTACGTCAGGCTCAAGCTGGGAATTAGATAATTAGATTACAGACTGTCCTTTCCTATACAACAGGCCAGGTGTTTATTTGTCGTCTCCAACAACTAGCTTGACGTCGTCATCAGAAGATATAATAGTAGAGACTAGAGAGGAGCACTGGCAGCACGTCATGTGCGCCAAATCCGGCATCATCCTCCCAAAGCACACCGGTACGAGTATGACCGTGTATCCTCTTGCGCCGATTCGCCGAACGCGCCGGCGCCGATCCGCCCGTCGCCACGTAGCCGCCGCCGCCTCTCCCATCCGGACGGATGCACTGCACCCACGGGTTCGGTTCGTTCCGGTCCGTTCGTTTACGGTGCGTTTGGTTCGTGGAGTCACTCTATACTTAATAAGGTGATGCATCATAAATTCATTCTATTAATTTTAGTGGAATCAATTCACTCCTCATGTATATACTAATTTTTAGCTTATGAGAAATGTAGTGGTGATGGATCAATCCATTCTATTTCACAAACCAAATAAAAAAGCGAGAAATAAGGAGAAGATAGATCACTTCATTTCTCAAAACAAACACAATTAGATTCGGCGGCGTACGGTTACACCTGGATAACCGCGGCATCTCCACTCGAGCGGGTACGTGTCCGCGCGGCGGGGCGCGATGCGCTGCGACCTGCGATGCGAGCCTTCAGAATCTTTGTGGACGAGAGGCAATGTTTTTTTTTGGTCCAACCGAATCCGCGGTCCCCTCCCACGACACCACATGCGTGCGTTACCATCCGAGTCATCATTGCAGCAGGCTCCAGTCCAGGGCATCTGCATGCACCGCCTCCATGGGAGTACAATTGTCGAGTCAGATGGGAGGAGAGAACATGTGTTCATGTTCGGTGGAGCATTTCAGGACGGGGCCAAGACTATATATAGAGCGTATAATTTTTTTTATCAGTTCGTTACGTTAGGTTTGCTCCATCATTTTGATATATACTACGTGACACTGTGTCCTGATCACGTAATAAAGCGAGACGTACGTGGATTATCGCGGCCAGTAGTACGACGAAGAAATCGATGTACGGTGCACTTAAACTGAAGACTGACGACGGGTGCAATAATGGTATGCCATACTACTTGTTTCTCTGTTCTGTCTCCTTTACCAGCTTCGCTGGCATTATCTTTACTACTCCTTAAGACGATAGCGTAGGCGTCCACATCTGCTATGGTGCACGGTTCTGCCACCGTTTCCACACGCACGCCGACATCCTCTCCGTGATGCACGCCGACCTCTCCTCCGCCCCACCCTCCTCCCCACGCCATCGGCGCCCCAATCATCGGATCCGCCCCAGCCACGCCCCATTCCATCCTACCATGCCCCCGCCCGCGTCTGCCTCATCATCCCCGCCCACCCCCCGAACCCCGCGCCTATAGATGTCCAATAAGCACGAGGCCCGTGAGCCCGACACGAAGCCCGTTGTTTGGACTCGGTCCGAGCCCGGCATGGCCCGGTTATATGCGGGCCCAGGCAGGCCCGGCACGAATAAGCGGGCCGGGCTCGGATAGGAAACTAGGCACGGTGGGCTAGCCCGGCATGGCCCGTTTAGCTCTAAGCCCGTTAAGCCCGCTTTTTTACACTAAAACGTGTTTTTCGGCCCACATAGCCCGCTTTTTGGCCCGCTTTTTTCGTGCTAAACGAGCCGGCCCGACCCGTTTAGGCCCGCTGTGGGTCGGGCTCGGACAGGGAATTGAGCCCGCGTGCTTAGCCGGCCCGGCCCGTTTTCTAACTGTGCTTGGCAGGCCGGGCCCAAAACGGGCCGGGCTTCACCAGGCCCGGGCCGGGCCGGGCGGCCCGTTTGGCCATCTCTACCCGCGCCCCTCCCGAGCTCTGCCGCGTCATCCCCTCATTTCCCCCAGAACCCCGTCGATCCGTACGCGAGGAGGAGGACGACGACCCCAAGCCCGTTCTCATCTGCCTGGGAACCCTAGCCGTCGCAGGCTCCATCCACAACTGCACCCTCCTGTCAGTGCTCCGCCTCCACAGCTCCACCCCATCTCCACTGCCCTCCCGGTTCTTGATTTCTTTCCCCTTCGTTAGGGTAGCTTCTCAGAAGTGGCGGTGACGGATGTGGAGAAGGGGGCGCTGGCTGGGGAAAGCTCAGACGGTGGGTGGAGCTTCGGGGGCCTGGTGAGTACGTTCGCGTCGCGGTCGGAGTCGGTCCTGGGAGGCTACCGCCGCGATCTCGAGGACCTTGGCTTGGGGCTCCGCCTCGAGACAACCGTGCTCTGGGCCGCTGCCGCCAGCGTTGCCTCAGCGCTACCTGGCGCGCTGGAGGCCGGCGCATCTGTCGTCTCTGACAGGCTTGAGTCCGTCGGCCAGGCCGTTGATGACCTTGGTGCTGCCACCGCTGGGCTCCTCTCGCATGCCAACGAGGCCCTCCAGTCCGCTGAAGCTGACGGTGTTGATGGTGACCGTGCCGCCCGCCCCTCCGACGGCTCTGTTTATACTGCATCCTGGCGCGCTTCCTTGCCGACCAAGAAGTATACCAGGTTTGAGGCCCAGGTCTTGGCGTTGCCTGCAGACCCTGCCACGTTCACCGAGGAGCCTGAAGATTTTGAGGGCTTTGGTAAATGGAGTGCCTTGTTCTCAATTGACAAGATGAAGGAACAGATAGAGACAGTGCTCCATGAAAGCCCTGGATTGGAGAGCTTTGTGGGGAGGCTTGTGCCGTCAGTTGTGGATTTTACTCTTCTGCACGTTAGTTTTCAACCCAGAAGCCTTTCAGAAATCCATCTGAAATACTAATTTTGAGATTTAAGTGACATTTAAATTAGTATATTACTCTTCCGAAATCCATCTGAAAATTAGTATATTACTCTTCTGCACGTGAGTAACATTTAAGTGTTGGGTTCGATTCGACTAATTTTCTTGTCAAAACTTAGCATAGATGTATACCGCTCTCGCTTTTGTTACAATTTAACAATTATTGTCTCTGTCAGTCAACCCGGTCATGCCTGCAAGTGTTGGTGCATCAACTCAAGACTGCACTACCTTTTTTGCTTATCGGACCAGGTTAGGTTTCTGAGTGGATGGCAGCTTTGTCCTCATACAATATTAGTATCAGCATTCTAATGCACCAAGTAATGCCGTGGTGGCATGGAAGCTTGTGTAATGCCTATCACATTATAATCTTTGGCTTATTTTTTAATGATAGCCAAAGGAAGAAGTGCCAGCCATCACATACCTGCACTAACCAAGCAAACAGGCATTATCGACGAGATTCCAGCGTATTGCTCGAGTGATCTTAGCTAGGAAACCATTGTTTTGCAAATAAAATTTCTGCCCTAACTGATGGTAACGCACAGCTCATGCAATCATTGGGAAGATGCTAATCTGGCATCATTATTGCAGTTACATCATTGCCGCGGTTGCTGCTATTTGATCTCATGCCAATACCAGATACCGTGATGCCTAGGAAAAGCACATTCTAGACCAATTCTCACAGGGCAGGCTTCTGTTGTTCTTCAAAGATTGTATCCTACAGTCGTCGTCTTCTCTCAGAAATTATTGGCAATGGTAGCTGAAATGCAGATGGCAGCTTCTTTTTGAAGCGCCAACCTAACAGCACAGCAAACTGCTTCTTCGCGTTTTGTTTCTGAATAAACTGGAGCTTCTTTTTGTAGCTGGTATTTCTTTGCTGTCGATAAGGTATTTCTTTACACCAGTTTTAGGTATCTGCAGTGAAGTCTACCATCCTTGAGGTTGGAAACATCGAGCTATTTGAACTAAATGAGGTACGTTCCTTGACCACCTTCTTCTCTCACCTATTTATCTACCATACCTAATCACTGAATCATCCATGCTTAGGTCCTTGCCTCTCAGTTTGTCTACTACTGCAGTAAGTTGGGTTGGATCGTTCCAAAGTAAATGTAAATGGAGGTGTGATTGCTATAGGACACCCTCTGGGTGCAACAGGTAATGTAACGTCTACTTTAATGCAAGATTATCCGCTATACTCCAGGAATCCAACCTTACCTCTTAGTGGCACAAGCGACACCGTCTGTCACGTAACACAATAACATGTCAGCCATTATAGATATGTTGCCCTACCTGTTTACCTAATTACCATTTTAGCAGGTCATTTTATACTACAATATACTCCCAGGTAACTTCTGAAATTTTGTTGCTTAGTGTAGCAGATTGCCAGGGTTACCTTACCTTTTTTGCCCTTTTTATCTGACACTGATAATGTATCATCCAATGCACGTAATGTCAAGCTTTTTGAGGATCATGCTTTTCTTCTGGATTTTATCTTCATTTGTCCTTGTAAGGGTTGTGTCAATGTTAGTGTTGAATTATCTAGAAGCAACAAAGCAAGAGATTTAAAATGCCAGTTATAGAGTTAGGCTTAGTTTTAGTTAAAATATTAGTGATGAATTATCTAGGCATACATCCAGTCCACACCCTCAACCTACCGAGTTAGGCTCAGTTTTAGTTAAACAGTGTCTCGGTTTCTTGTGCCTACTGATGGCTTTTCTTAAATTTATATCAACGACATCTTAGGTTTTGGAAGGTGGTGCAGTTGTCATGACTCTTAGAGATCATAGTATTCCTTCTAATGGGGATATCAATGAAAGTAAAGTTTCTTATTTGTTATTATTATATTCTTGTTGGTGCAGCCTGAAAATGAAAAGCCAATTACTGAAAGCAGAGATGGAATCTCTTATGAAGGAGCAAAGGCAAAAAGTCCAATATCTTTATTATCGGGACTACGAAGGAGATCAACGTAAGTTCAGTTTGGTCCATTTTATCTATTTTCCTTTCTTATGGTATGGAGTCAACAAATGGAATTAAATAGAGCCCATGCTAAGTTTGGACCAAGTCATCACGAGAGAAAGGAATCTATTGGAGCACCTATAAAATTGGATGTGGAAGCTCATGCTCATATTCAGAAGCATAGGTATGCCAATCTATAAAATTGGATGTCGTGGTTTAGCAAGCTAAGGGAGAAGGTGAAGGAGCAACAAGAGAAGGTGATCAAGTTTCTTTGCAATTATTTTGATATAGATATTATACTGCACTGTACCATTGGTAATCTTTGTATACAAGCAGTTTTGTACTATTGATGAAGGAATCATTTGCAACAAGGTGTCAACAGGGTCAAATTTGCCTAATTTGGGCGCCGCCTGGGTCGGTCTATGGATCTGCGCAGCCACTAACCGTCGCTTCATCGAGCACTCCCCATGCGTGCTTCAAGAGCTACATCTGCTCGATCTTCTTAAACAATGTCGTGGTTTAGTTATTTCCCTCCTTTCTATTTACATAGAAGGCTTTTGTTTGTGCTAGAGAGTGATAGACAAGGTTGATAATTGTATGGTTTAATTTCTTTCTAGTTTTTATCCAAGATTTTTTTACTTGGGAAATTATGGTGAACTTTCGGCTTGGTGCAATCGCAGGTTCAAACATGCATATCTCTGAACACCTTGGACTCTCTAGGCTATGAGATGGATCATGGATAGAGACAGAGAATAGCAGTGTGTCATTCTAAACTGGGTGATCAGCCGAAAAGATCCCATGGATAATCATTAACGATTATATGGTAAGTAATTAGCAATTCAGCTTGTCTGCATTTATTTTTTTCCAACAAAACTAATCACACTTTGGATTAGCTTGATCAATTGAGAGGTACTGTCATATCCAGCCAGGTTGTTTCTAATTTAATAGAGGGAGGGAACCAACAAAGGCACTCCATAGGGGAATGGCTGTGGCCAGATTTGTTAATGGTGTTGCGGCTGCAAGCGTCGTGTGGCATCTGCCGCGACCAAGCATTACGAGATAGTCTCCTCCAGCGCTTTGCACTACTCCTATCAAGGTCAGCATATACCCAGTACCCTGTTTTGTTTAAGTTGACTTTGGGTACCATAGCACTCTAGAGTTTCAGTTCGTGTGTTAGACCTTGTAACTATTCTCTCTCTATTCATAAGAATGATTGATGAGGTTGGTGCCAATTTTCATCCTTCAAGAGTTTTAATAAGTGAAGAAGGTACCATAATGTATGAGATATAAGGTTATTTGATATAATATGCTACTCCCTGTTTTAGTGCTCAATAACACTAGGACAGTCAAGTGAGCTGGAGAAATTGGTTGTCTCAAGGTATTTCATTTCAGGCCTAAAATTGGTGTATGCATATGATGAATGAAATCTACATGAGCATTTCATTCATCATCTTTGCTACTCCATAAGGTATCTTCATCTATTAACTAATAGCCTCTCATAATTATATCTACACTTACTGTATGCTGCACCCAATGGATTCGTTGCTGCACACTCCAGTCCAAAGGCTTCTACCAATCCTCCGAACATAAGCTTGACGGCGGAAGGTGGAAGCGTGTTTCCTGTCAATGATCCAATAATTACCATTACAGACACTGTATCTGTAAGATACAACTGTCACTCTACTCTATTTGGTTATATCGCTATCCATGTAGATGATTTTGTTAATTTGCAACTACCTCTCTCTCTCAGAATCCCATGGCATATTGCTAGAGCAATGTCGTTACATGTTGTGGCTGCTGACATGCCATGCCAGGTTACAGCGTGGGCAACTCAAGAAGCAACCTTCCAGTGAACCCAAATCCTTCTTGTGTTCCCCCTAGACCTGCCTTGGGACCGAACAGCTACACTCCTGAAGTTACCAAGGGCGCCTCGCCGAATGGCACCCAAGTCAATGTCTTGCAACCTTCTGCAAGTTTTTTGCCGAAGCTGCATTGCAACAGAAACGTCCTCGTCGCCGTTGCTCTGCTGTTCCTCCTAATTCTTTGATCACTTCAACTCCCCATGACAATCTTTTCAAAAACCAAATCAACAGATATGATATATTTTAGTTAAAACTTGGTTTACCCTGTATTGAGTTACACATAGTGCGATAGTATCACATTCTTTTGGCTTGTGTTTACAGTTCCAGTAGGAGTTAGGATAGAACACGGGATGAGTCCATATCCCTTTTTTTGGCACGTTCATAATGTACCTGGTGGGTGTACTGTGTACATATTAGATATGACTTCAGTATGTATTGATTTTATAGGATAGTTGAATAATGATGCTCGCATAATGCTCACGTGTACCACCATCGTCATCTGTCATGTTTTAATACAGTCTAGAGGCATGGTAACTGCTTTGTTCCCCCTCCCTCTGTTTCAATATTATTGTGCAAGATGTTATTGTAAAATACAATCAATCTTGTTGTGAACCATTCGTATCCATATAAATCAATCTTGTTGTGCAGAGGCATCTCTGTGATGTCACATCCTTTTTCACCTTGGATTAGCTTTAGTTCCTTGCATTACTAGGACTAATGATTAGCTCTCAGAAAACTAGGACCACAATGTTTCAAGGTAGGTTAAGTGAATAGTTTGGAATGACAGTTCCTATATGAAAGGGAAATGTGCCCTTGGGCCATTTCTAAGTATTTTGGTGATTGAGTGCCAACACAAGTGCTTTTGTGTTAATCTATGCAAAGTGGTGGACAAAGTGCAATTCAAGTCAAAGGTATGTTTCTAGACTTAGTACATTGTTTTATGGACTAATGTATTGTGTCTAAGTGCTGGAAACAGGAGAAATCGAATTGGAAAAGAGATGGCTTTGTTCAGCCAAAGTCTGCGCAGTCTGGGTGCACCGGACTGTCCGGTGGTGCACCAGACAGTGTCCGGTGCGCCAGGCTGGCTCTGGCGAACTTGCTGCTCTCGGGACTTCGACGGCGGTGTACGGTATAAATCACCGGACTGTCTGGTGGTGCACCGGACTGTCCGGTGAGCCGTTCACAGGCGAAGTCGTCGGTCTCGGGAAGCCATCAACGACGTACGGCTATAATTCACCGGACTGTCCGGTGGTGCACCGGACTGTCCGGTGAGCCAACGGTCAGCCGGGGCAACGGTCGGCCGAGGATTCCGCGCGTGACGTGTGGCCGAGCCAACGGTCACATTGGTGCACCGGACAGTGTCCGGTGGTGCACCGGACTGTCCGGTGCGTCAGTCGACAGAAGGCAAGAATTGCCTTCCTACAATGCTCTCAACGGCTCCTAGCTGCCTTGGGGCTATAAAAGGGACCCCTTGGCGCATGGAGAAGATATCCAAGCATTCTTTGAGCATAGTTGATCACTCACACTTCGTTCTTGCGCACTTGTTCGACATTCTTAGTGATTTGAGCTCCGTTCTAGTGAGAAACTCGTGATAGTCTCTTGAGCTCAAGTCTGGGTCTTGTGTGTGCATATTTGCTGTGATCTTTGTGTCTTGTGTGAGTTGCTCATCCCTCCCTTACTCCATGCTTCTTTGTGATCATCAAAGTGTAAGGGCGAGAGACTCCAAGTTGTGGAGATTCCTCGCAAACGGGATATAGAAAAGCAAAGCAAAACACCGTGGTATTCAAGTGGGTCTTTGGACCGCTTGAGAGGGGTTGATTGCAACCCTCGTCCGTTGGGACGCCACAACGTGGAGTAGGCAAGCGTTGGTCTTGGCCGAACCACGGGATAAACCATTGTGCCATCTCTGTGTTGATCTCTTGTGGTTATTGTGTTTTGTTAAGACTCCTCTCTAGCCACTTGGCATTACTGTGCTAACTCCTAATCAAGTTTTTGTGGCTATAAGTTTTTAAGTTTCACAGGATCACCTATTCACCCCCCTCTAGGTGCTCTCAATTGGTATCAGAGCCGTTCTCTTCACAAAGGGACTAATCGCCCGAAGAGATGGATCCTAAGGGCAAGGGGATTGTGATCAATGATAAGGAGAAGGAGTCCTTTGTCAACGAGCCGAAGGATGACAAGCCTACCGACTCAGGCTCGGGCCACAAACGCAAAGACGGGAAGAAGAAGAAGACAAGACGCATCAAGGAGATCGTCTACTACGACGACAGTGACGAGTCCACTTCTTCCCAAAAGGACAACGACGACAACGACTACGACAAGAGAAAGACGATTAACTCAAACTTCTCTTTAGATTATTCGCGTATTCCTCATAGCTCAAATACACATTTGCTTTCCATTCCTCTTGGCAAACCTCCACACTTTGATGGGGAGGACTATGGATTTTGGAGTCACAAAATGCGTAGTCACTTGTTCTCTCTCCATCCAAGCATATGGGAGATTGTAGAAAGTGGAATGAAATTTGATAGCTCGGATAGTCCCATGTTTATAAATGAACAAATCCATAAAAATGCACAAGCTACTACTGTCCTTTTAGCATCTTTGTGCAGGGAAGAGTACAATAAGGTGAGCGGCTTGGACAATGCCAAGCAGATCTGGGACACCCTTAGGATCTCACATGAGGGGAACGACGTCACCATGCTCACCAAAATGGAGTTGGTGGAAGGCGAACTCGGGAGATTCGCGATGATAAGGGGCGAGGAGCCAACCCAAACGTACAACCGGCTCAAGACCCTTGTCAACAAAATAAGGAGCTACGGAAGCACGCGATGGACGGACCACGACGTCGTTCGCCTAATGCTAAGGTCCTTTACTGTACTTGATCCACATCTGGTGAACAATATTCGTGAAAATCCTAGGTACACCAAGATGTCGCCCGAAGAAGTTCTTGGGAAGTTCGTAAGCGGGCGAATGATGATCAAGGAGGCGAGATACGTGGACGACGCGTTGAATGGTCCAATCAATGAGCCTCAACCCGTTGCTCTCAAGGCAACGAGGAGCAAGGAGGCGCTACCTAGCAAGGTGGCGCAAGTTGAGGCGGCAGGGCTCAGTGATGAAGAGATGACCCTCATCATCAAGCGCTTCAAGACGGCGCTAAAGGGTCGCAAGGGGCAGCCAAGCAAGACCAAGACAAAGGGGAAGCGCTCATGCTTCAAATGTGGTAAGATTGGTCATTTTATCGCTAACTGTCCCGATAATGATAGTGACCAGGAACAAGGGAACAAGAGGGAGAAGAAGAAGGCATACAAGAAGGCTAAGGGCGAGATACACCTTGGCAAGGAGTGGGACTCGGATTGTTCGTCATCCGACTCTGACAATGAAGGACTCGCCGCCACCGCCTTCAACAAGTCATCCCTCTTCCCCAACGAGCGTCACACATGCCTCATGGTGAAGGAGAAGAAGGTATGTACTCGAAACAATGCCACTTATGATTCTTCTAGTGATGATGAGTCTAGTGATGAAGAAATAGATTACTCTAGTTTGTTCAAGGGATTGGATAGAACTAAAATAGATAAGATTAATGAATTGATTGATGCCTTGAATGAAAAGGATAGACTTTTAGAGAAACAAGAGGACCTTTTATATGAAGAGCATGATAAATTTGTTAGTGCACAAAATTCACTTGCTCTAGAAGTTAAAAGGAATGAAATGCTTTCTTGTGAACTATCTACTTGTCATGAAACCATTTCTATTTTAAAAGGTGTTAATGATAATTTAAATGCTAAATTAGAAGTAGCAAGTAAATCTAACTCTTGTGTAGAACATGTTATGATTTGCAATAGGTGCAAAGATTTTAATGTTGATGCTTGTAGTGAACACCTAGTTTGCATTTCTAAATTAAATGATGAAGTGGCTAGTTTTAATGCCCAACTTAAGACTAGCAAGAATGAATTTGACAAGCTAAAATTTGCAAGGGATGCCTACACGATTGGTAGACACCCCTCAATTAAGGATGGACTTGGCTTCAAGAGGGAAGCCAAGGACTTAACAAGCTATAAGGCTCCCATCTCCGCCAAGAAGAAAGGGAAGGCCCCTATGGCTAGTAGTGCTAAAAAGAACCATGCTTACATGTATCATGATAGGAGACATTCTAGGAATGCCTATAGAAGTTATAATGCTTTTGATTCTCATGCCATGTTTGCTTCTAGTTCTTCCTATATGCATGGTAGAGATATGTCTAGGAGAAATGTTGTTCATCATATGCCTAGGAGAAATGTTGTTAATGTTCCTAGGAAAATTAATGAACCTTCAACAATATATCATGCTTGCAATGCTTCATTTACCATTTGTAGAAAGGATAAGAAGGTAATTGCTAGGAAATTAGAGGCAAGATGCAAGGGAGATAAAACTTGCATTTCGGTCCCTAAGACCATTGTGACTAACCTTGTAGGACCCAACAAGAGTTGGGTACCTAAGACCCAAGCCTAAATTTGCCTTGCAGGTTTATGCATCCGGGGGTTCAAGCTGGATTATCGACAGCGGATGCACAAACCACATGACGGGGGAGAAGAAGATGTTCACCTACTACGTCAAGAACAAGGATTCCCAAGATTCAATCATATTCGGTGATGGGAACCAAGGCAAGGTAAAAGGGTTAGGGAAGATTGCTATTTCATCCGAGCACTCTATTTCTAATGTGTTTTTAGTTGAGTCGCTTGGATATAATCTGTTATCCGTTAGTCAACTTTGTAAAATGGGATATAATTGTTTATTCACAAATGTAGATGTGTCTGTCTTTAGAAGGTGTGATGGTTCACTAGCCTTTAAGGGTGTACTAGACGGCAAACTTTATTTAGTTGATTTTGCAAAAGAGGAGGCCGGTCTAGATGCATGCTTAATTGCTAAGACTTGCATGGGCTAGCTGTGGCATCGCTGTTTAGCACATGTGGAGATGAAGAACCTTCACAAGCTTCTAAAGGGAGAACACGCGATAGGTCTAACTAACGTGCATTTCGAAAAAGATAGACCTTGTGCAGCTTGTCAAGCAGGTAAACAAGTGGGAAGTGCTCATCACATCAAGAATGTGATGACTACGTTGAGACCCCTGGAGCTACTGCATATGGGCCTCTTCGGACCCGTCGCCTATCTAAGCATAGGAGGAAGTAAGTATGGTCTTGTTATAGTCGATGATTTTTCCCGCTTCATGTGGGTATTCTTTTTGCAGGATAAATCTGAAACCCAAGGGACCCTCAAGCGCTTCCTAAAGAGAGCTTAAAATGAGTTTGAGCTCAAGGTGAAAAAGATAAGGAGCGACAACGGGTCCGAGTTCAAGAACCTTCAAGTGGAGGAGTATCTTGAGGAGGAAGGGATCAAGCACGAGTTCTCCGCTCCCTACACACTACAGCAAAATGGTGTGGTAGAGAGGAAGAACAGGACGCTCATTGATATGGTGAGGACGATGCTTGGAGAGTTCAAGACTCCCGAGTGCTTTTGGACGGAAGCCGTGAACACGGCTTGTCACGCTATCAACCGGGTGTATCTTCATCGCCTCCTCAAGAAGACTTCGTATGAGCTTCTAACCGGTAACAAACCCAATGTTTCGTATTTCCGAGTTTTTGGGAGTAAATGCTACATTCTAGTGAAGAAGGGTAGGAATTCCAAATTTGCTCTCAAAGCTGTAGAAGGGTTTTTGTTAGGTTATGACTCAAATACAAAGGCATATAGAGTCTTCAACAAATCATCGGGTTTGGTTGAAGTCTCTAGCGACGTTGTATTTGATGAGACTAATGGCTCTCCAAGAGAGCAAGTTGTTGATCTTGATGATGTAGATGAAGAAGACGTTCCAACGGCCGCGATACGCACCATGGCGATTGGAGATGTGCGGCCTCAGGAACAAAAAGAGCAAGATCAACCTTCTTCCTCAACGATGGTGAATCCCCCAACCCAAGATGACGAACAGGTACCTCAAGTGGAGGCGCGTGATCAAGGGGGAGCACAGGATGTCCAAGTCGAAGAGGAAGAAGCACCTCAGGCACCTCCAACCCAAGTTCGAGCGACGATTCAAAGGAATCATCCCGTCGACCAAATTTTGGGTGATATTAGCAAGGGAGTAACTACTCGCTCTACATTGGTGAATTTTTGTGAGCATTACTCTTTTGTCTCTTCTATTGAGCCTTTCAGGGTAGAAGAGGCCTTGCTAGATCCGGACTGGGTATTGGCCATGCAGGAAGAGCTCAATAACTTCAAGAGGAATGAAGTTTGGACACTGGTGCCTCGTCCCAAGCAAAACATTGTGGGAACCAAGTGGGTGTTCCGTAACAAACAGGACGAGCACGGGGTGGTGACGAGGAACAAGGCTCGACTTGTGGCAAAAGGTTATGCCCAAGTCGCAGGTTTGGAGTTTGAAGAGACTTTCGCTCCTGTGGCTAGGCTAGAATCAATTCGTATTTTGCTAGCATATGCCGCTCACCATTCTTTCAGGTTGTTCCAAATGGATGTGAAGAGCGCTTTCCTCAAAGGGCCGATCAAGGAGGAGGTGTACGTAGAGCAACCCCCTGGCTTCGAGGATGAACGGTACCCCGACCACGTGTGTAAGCTCTCTAAGGCGCTCTATGGACTTAAGCAAGCCCCAAGAGCATGGTATGAATGCCTTAGAGACTTTTTAATTGCTAATGCTTTCAAGGTTGGGAAAGCCGATACAACTCTTTTCACTAAGACTTGCGATGGTGATCTTTTTGTGTGCCAAATTTATGTCGATGACATAATATTTGGTTCTACTAACCAAAAGTCTTGTGAAGAGTTTAGCAGGGTGATGACGCAGAAATTCGAGATGTCGATGATGGGCGAGTTGAACTACTTCCTTGGGTTCCAAGTGAAGCAACTCAAGGATGGCACCTTCATCTCCCAAACGAAGTACACGCAAGACTTGCTAAAGCGGTTTGGGATGAAGGACGCCAAGCCCGCAAAGACGCCGATGGGAACCGACGGACACACCGACCTCAACAAAGGAGGTAAGTTCGTTGATCAAAAAGCATACCGGTCCATGATAGGGTCTTTACTTTATTTATGTGCTAGTCGACCGGATATTATGCTTAGCGTATGCATGTGTGCTAGATTTCAATCTGATCCAAGGGAGTGTCACTTAGTGGCCGTGAAGCGAATTCTTAGATATTTAGTCGCTACGCCTTGCTTCGGGATCTGGTATCCAAAGGGGTCTAACTTTGACTTTATTGGATATTCAGACTCCGACTATGCTGGATGTAAAGTCGATAGGAAGAGTACATCAGGGACGTGCCAATTCTTAGGAAGGTCCCTGGTGTCATGGAACTCTAAGAAACAAACTTCCGTTGCCCTGTCCACCGCTGAGGCCGAGTATGTTGCCGCAGGACAGTGTTGCGCGCAACTACTTTGGATGAGGCAAACCCTCCGGGACTTTGGCTACAATCTGAGCAAAGTCCCACTCCTATGTGATAATGAGAGTGCTATCCGAATAGCGGAAAATCCTATTGAGCACAGCCGCACAAAGCACATTGACATCTGACATCACTTTTTGAGAGACCACCAGCAAAAGGGAGATATCGAAGTGTTTTATGTTAGCACCGAGAACCAGCTAGCCGATATCTTTACCAAGCCTCTAGATGAGAAGACCTTTTGCAGGCTGCGTAGTGAGCTAAATGTCTTAGATTCGCGGAACTTGGATTGATTTATAGCATACATGTGTTTATGCCTTTGATCATGTTCCTTATGCATTTTGTTGTTTACTTCTGGTGCTCAAGTTGTACAAGTACTCCCCGGACCTCACAAGTCCATTTTCAAGTGATGCACATATTTAGGGGAGATGTGCTACAACTTGACCCTTTGAGACTAACCATGTGTTTGAGTGTTCTTAATTTAGTCTCAAAGGAGGTTTGAAAGGGAAAAGGTGGACTTGGACCATGAAAGACTTCCACTGCACTCCGATGAGAGGGTAACTTATTCCAAGTTCATCTCATGTACTCTTATTGCCTTTGTATTCTTATTTGAAGACTTTGGTGAGGCAATGGGGTTCTAGGGCCAAGATTGATCCCGTTTTGGTGCTTGATGCCAAAGGGGGAGAAAATAAGGCCAAAGCAATAAATGGATCAGCTACCACTTGAGAATTTTGAAAATAATAGAATAGAGCGTTTGTTTTGTCAAAATACTCTTATTGGCTCTTTTTGTCAAAAGTTGGTCTCTTGTGGGGAGAATGGTTGATTATGGGAAAAGGGGGAGTTTTTGAAATCCTTGATCAATTTCTCTTGAAATACCTCTCTTTATGTCTCTACAAGTGAATTTGACTTAGAGATAGGAATTTGAGTTTGATTTGCAAAAACAAACCAAGTGGTGGCAAAGTATGATCCATATATGCCAAATTTGAATCAAAACAACTTTGAGTTTTCATTTGCATTGATATTGCACTTGGTCTAGTTGCTTTATGTTGTGTTGGCATAAATCACCAAAAAGGGGGAGATTGAAAGGGAAATGTGTCCTTGGGCTATTTCTAAGTATTTTGGTGATTGAGTGCCAACACAAGTGCTTTTGTGTTAATCTATGCAAAGTGGTGGACAAAGTGCAATTCAAGTCAAAAGGTATGTTTCTAGACTTAGTACATTGTTTTATGGACTAATGTATTGTGTCTAAGTGCTGGAAACAGGAGAAATCGAATTGGAAAAGAGATGGCTTTGTTCAGCCAAAGTCTGCGTAGTCTGGGTGCACCGGACTGTCCGGTGCGCCAGGCTGGCTCTAGCGAACTTGCTGCTCTCGGGACTTCGACGACGGTGTATGGTATAAATCACCGGACTGGCCGGTGGTGCACCGGACTGTCCGGTGAGCCGTTCACAGGCGAAGTCATCGGTCTCGGGAAGCCATCAACGATGTACGACTATAATTCACCGGACTGTCCGGTGGTGCACCGGACTGTCCGGTGAGCCAACGGTCAGCCGGGGCAACGGTCGGCCGAGGATTCCGCGCGTGACGCGTGGCCGAGCCAACGGTCACATTGGTGCACTGGACTGTCCGGTGTGTACCGGACAGTGTCCGGTGCGCCAACGGCTCTGGATCTGCAACGGTCGGCTTCGCCAAAGAAGGAAAGAAATCAGCACCGGACAGTGTCCGGTGGTGCACCGGACTGTCCGGTGCGCCAGTCGACAGAAGGCAAGAATTGCCTTCCTACAATGCTCTCAATGGCTCCTAGCTGCCTTGGGGCTATAAAAGGGACCCCTTGGCGCATGGAGAAGATATCCAAGCATTCTTTGAGCATAGTTGATCACTCATACTTCGTTCTTGCGCACTTGTTCGACATTCTTAGTGATTTGAGCTCCGTTCTAGTGAGAAACTCGTGATAGTCTCTTGAGCTCAAGTCTGGGTCTTGTGTGTGCGTATTTGCTGTGATCTTTGTGTCTTGTGTGAGTTGCTCATCCCTCCCTTACTCCGTGCTTCTTTGTGATCATCAAAGTGTAAGGGCGAGAGACTCCAAGTTGTGGAGATTCCTCGCAAATGGGATATAGAAAAGCAAAGCAAAACACCGTGGTATTCAAGTGGGTCTTTGGACCGCTTGAGAGGGGTTGATTGCAACCCTCGTCCGTTGGGATGCCACAATGTGGAGTAGGCAAGCGTTGGTCTTGGCCGAACCATGGGATAAACCACTGTGCCATCTCTGTATTGATCTCTTGTGGTTATTGTGTTTTGTTAAGACTCCTCTCTAGCCACTTGGCATTATTGTGCTAACTCCTAATCAAGTTTTTGTGGCTATAAGTTTTTAAGTTTCACAGGATCACCTATTCACCCTCCTCTAGGTGCTCTCACTATACCAGTTATAGTTGCAATGTTGTGCCATCCTCATTAATATCGCTTCTTTGTTTCAGATATACTGAAACTCTTCATAATTTCTGTGCAGGACCTTCAACAAAAAATTCTAGATACCTGTACTATTTTCATATGGCATAACACTGACATTAAGTCTTATGAGAGACCTTGCCAAAGAATTAGCGCTTGGAGGAGGAAGAATGACCTAGAACTGAAGATGGATGAGCTGATGTGAAAAATGAGGGGAAGAATGACCTAGAACTGAAGATGGAGGAGCTCAGGTGAAAAATGAACTTGTTCATTGTGTGTTTTCTAACCCTTTTTTTGGAATTGTATTAAAATATACTATAATGAATTGGTGTAAGAATGTGTTGGAAGTAGCCAAGAACCTGATGCCTTTTGCAATGAGAATGTCTTTCTGGCAATTTATCCTGATTTTGTGGTGCAAAGAATGTGTATTGCAATTTATCCTGATTCTTGATAGAAACAATATTGCCATTAGATATGTTAGTTTTTAGGGAAACATATAAGGGCTAATTACAGGAAGTGTTTTCCCATTACGCATAATTTCATAATTAAAGGCCACACCAATTGTTGGCTATTACACATAAATCATCAAAAGTTTAGCACAAAAGCTGACACTTGCTTAAGTTGCCCTTTCCTGCTCTTAATTTATTTACTTTATGGAGTTCATATGAATGGGTATGTTGATGAGGATGGCTAAAAATTTCATTGCATTGGTAAACGAAGTGATATGAAGCAACCATATCTAGGAATACATGATCATCTTGTTGCGGGTGACTTGACGATCTCAGTGAAATCGTAGCGACGCACGGGCACCTAGCTATCATATTGATGTTTGTCGTTTTGTATCTATATTTTATACTAATTTTTAACTTCCGTCGCAACGCACGGGCACACACCTAGTTAGATAATGATGACACAGGATATTGGAACCTTGTACCAGTAATAACATCGTAAAACTACGTCTCTGTAACGTGGACGAGGGGTAAGCAGGTAGAAGAAGGAAGAAGGGTGTAGGTACAGGATCGAGATATATTGATGATGGATCAAAATTTGCTTCCAGACTTCCACTCGGCCGGCGTACTTATTCGTTGCGTCCAGTATTCGACCGCTCACGCAGGAGCCACACGCGTGCCTCGTAACTGAGCCGCTCATGCAGGAGCATTACGCACGTCACTCTGGGCCGCTTAAATGCACGTTGGGCCTCCACACACGCTTCTCGGTCTTCTGCTCTTCCTCCGCCTATAACGACGCCATGCCAATTGCCGGGTCACGCGTCGTGCCCATCTCCTTCTCCTCTTCAGTCTTGTTCAGCTCCGATTCCTTCACCTTTTCCTCCATCATCTCCGTGACAGTCTATACTATGTCCACCACTTTCACCACGCCTCCACCCCCTTCCCCTGTGCATGCCCCCGCCTCCACTCAATCCGCCCCATCCTCACACTCGCGCATGAACCACCCAGCCCGCCCCTGTCCACCTTGGGCCCGACACCGTAGGCAGATATGTGCCTCTCCTCGCCCGCGTGCACCCCCACCGCCTCCTCCTACACCTTCTTCGCCATCAGCATCATCGTCTCCATCAGCGTCTCCGTCCTCGGCCCTCCCTGCACACTGCAACCGCCTCCTGACGATGCTCGCGTGGGACGGTGACGGCGACGCGGCGCTATATTGCTTGCGCCCCCATCGCCACCTCCAGCACCTTCTCCGCCATCGACATCTCTGTCCTTGGCGCGACATGGTGAGTCAGCGCATGCCTCCACACCATGTCTCACTAGATGTGCCACTTTGCCAGGTCTTTCCTGCGCAATGGGTCCTTGGCGGGTGGACACGGTCGCGATGGTCTCCACTGTGGAGCTGGAGATGGAAAAGGAGTAAGGCGATCAGGTGGCGGCGACCATCATCGCCGAGCAGCTGCCCGTCATTCCATGGGCCACCTCCGTCGTAAGGTGAGCCACCGAATAGCGTGGGGGCTAGGGCTGTCTACCTCTACCATACCCATACAACTTCTAATTCTACCGTTGCTTGCTTTGCTGCTTCTAATTGCTTGCTCGCGTGCTTGACTAGCTGCATTCTCCTGCCCCGACGCCTTCACCGAGGCAGTTTTACTTGCAAACTTTTCAATGAGGAATAACAAGCTTTAATTGAGATCATTATCCTTCAGTTTATTGCCTTCTGGAATGCAGTACAATGGATCCTATGAAGGAGCCTCCTCTTGTCATTGCAAATACTATGCTTTCCATCCTTGTTGTCGACTATCCGGTTGACAAAGTATCTTGCTATGTTTCTAATGATGGAGCTGCTATATTGACTTTTGATGTTCTCTGTGAAACTTCAAAGTTCGCTAGAAAATGGGTTCCGTTTTGTAAGAAATACAACATATAGCCTAGGGCCCTCGAATGGTACTTTGCTAAAAAATCAACTACTTGAAAGACAAAGTTCAAACTTTGTTTGTGAAAGAACGCCGGGCCATGAATGTATAATTGATACTTGTATTTATGCATGTAGGTTTTGGCAATTTCTGCTGCTGAATGACATTAAATTGTATTTAATATGAAGAAATAAAAGTACATATCAATGGCCTTGTATTCATGGGAGATCATTAGTCATCGAAAAATGAGAATCTTGTTCTCAAATGCTCCTTTTTTTACTCGAAAGTGTGTTCTGAACTTACTGTGAGCAATGCCGTTGAGAATTCTTTTTGGTAGTTTTACCTTCACCAGCATGGAGCAATTTTATTAATACTTCATTAACTATAAATTGTCTATATGCATGAAGAGTGTGAAAACCACTAGGATCTATGTGAGGAGTTTGTTGATTTGGGACGGGGAAGAGGCGAAAATGAGATTGAGGATGTGTTGTGTTGGGGGCCTTCGGCTTCGTCCATTTTTTGAGTTTTGAACATCTTCGGCAAGCATCACCTTCATCATGCCGCCGAGGAAAGCTTCAGCCGCAGGGGCTGCTACTCTGCAGCCGCTGGATCCCAATCAGGATGTCCTTTCTCTCAGGGAGGCCCAAAGCCAGAAGAGGAAGGCCACCAGTCCAACGCCTCCAGAGGACGACTTGGATCAAGAAATCCAAAATTTGGAGATGCTCCATCAACAGGTCCAACGGAAGAAGGAAAAGATGGCTCGTCTAGTTGATCTACAAAGCAGATAGACGAAGCCTCTTAAGAGCTTCGACATCTTGCTCAAGATGACCAGAATCAAAGGCCCCCACGTAGAGAGCTTCATTAGGAGGGCTTCTACAACGAGGACGACTGGTATGAAGATTTCCATCATGGAAATTTTGCTTTTGATGATACTTCTCCCCTGTCAACAGAACTGCAGGCTATACCTTGGCCACAGTCTTACAAACCACCTCAGCTCCCCATGTACGACGGTCATTCAGACCCGAAGCAATTCTTGATGAGATATGAAGTAACCATATCTTCGTATGGTGGCAACACGGCGGTCATGGCAAAGTCTTTCGTCATGGCTGTCAGGAGTGTTGCACAAACCTGGTACTCCTCTCTTAGGCCAGGGACAATCACTTCATGGCAAAAGCTAAAGGACATGTTGATAACCAGCTTCCAAGGGTTTCAAACGAATCCAGTTACTGCCCAAGCTTTATTCCAGTGCACCCAGGACCACGAAGAATATCTTCAGGCATATGTCCGAAGGTTCCTACGTCTGAGGGCACAGGCACCAACAGTGCCCAATGAAATTGTCATTGAGGCCATGATCAAGGGGCTTCGGTCGGGACCTTCAGCTCAGTACTTTGCCAGAAAGCCTCCTCAAACTTTGGAGAAGCTACTCCAGAAGATGGACGAGTATATTCGAGCTGACAATGATTTTCGCCAAAGAAGGGAGGAAGCATTCAGGTTCTCTGAAATGACTAGGGGCTTCGGAGGAAGATTCCATCCGAGGCACGTCAGGTCAATTCACAATTCTACTCAAAGTGATGACAAAGTGAGTCAACAGCAAAGGCCACAGTGCTCCTCGCAAGCTTCAGGGCAACAGCAAAGCTCTTTTCGGCCGCCAGCGCCAAGGGGCAGAGGCGCCAGGGGCTTCGGGGGAAGATTTGGAGATCAACCAAGAAAAATTTACTGCCTATTCTGTGGTGAAGGCAAGGGCCATACCACCAGGATGTGCCATGTTACCATCCAGAAGCAAAAAGAGCTAGCAGAAGCTGCAGCGCAACAGAGCCAGCCGAAGCAGGTCATGCATACTGCTTCGTACCATTCGCCTTACATTCCAGAATATGTAGGCAATCACCCTGCAACTTCTGTTGCTTCGGCAAGTCAATCCCAAGCATCTTGGCAACAGCCTCCACCGCCACCACCAATGCAACGAGGTCAGTAGCCAGAAGGGAGTCAGCGCACTCACCTTCAGCGGGACTTCAGAGAGGAGTCCGAAGCTCGCACAGTCAATAGCATTGTGCCGGAGTCGAAGCATATTTAATGACAAATATCCTACCTCGTCAGCAGATTTTTGCATTTTCGCATTTCAGTCTTATTTTCTTTTTAAGGAACAATTATGGGAAGTTTAAATGCTTTTTATCGTATTTTAATCTCTTGTAACAGTTTCATTCTTTGCCATATTAAAAAAATGTCTCCTCCACAGGCTCAAGTTGCCGAAACATAAGAATTTATGGGGGCAAGAAGGACCTTCAAATTATCAAAAATTTGTTCTAAAGAATACAGTGCAATTTCTTCGAAGCAGCAAAAGTCGTTCCTAAGGGAGCGCAGTGTAAGTTTTCTGCTCAAAAGTCGTTCCGAAGGGAATGCAGAGCTTACAGCGAAAAATAAACGCTGATTCCGCTGAAAGTAAAAGGCGAAGAAGCTCCTAAGGGAGGCTTACAGCGAAAAATAAACACTGATTCCGCTGAAAGTAAAAGGCGAAGAAGCTCCTAAGGGAGGCTTACAGCGAAAAATAAACGCTGATTCCGCTGAAGTAAAAGGCGAAGAAGCTCCTAAGGGAGGCTTACAGTGAAAAATAAATGTCGACCTTCGGCAAATATCATTTTGCATAACATCACATCATTACATCATTTGCATAGCATAACATCATACATCATAATGCATCAACAATGCAAGAAGGGGTGCTTCAATATTGATACTCGAAGATCGTTTTGAACAAATAGTGGCACGACACAAACAATGGCCATGGAAGGGTTATATCTTTGTCAAACTCTGAGATGGAAAGATCTATTGATCATTGATTTTACCAAGATTGGTTACTGATTTTATGAGAGAACGAATATTATTTACGAAGCATGAAAAGAAGGGAAGGTGTTTTTTCGCCGAAGGCTCAAAAACGGTATGTGTATAATGTTTCATGCATCGCAAAGAATAGAACTATAAACAGCTAATAAATTACACCCTAAGTTACATAATATTACATATGATTCTCAACAAACATTACATTCTGAATGTTTTTTGCAACAGCATCTAATCTTTCCTTAAGACTACTTCTGCAGCTTCGTTTAAAAGCTGATCAACAACTCTATCCATGATAGCTTCGACCATTTGTCTAATTTCGTCACCCCCTTCGTGTGGGGGCCCGCAGATGACTCAGCAGGTTCTGAGGGAAGAGTAGATACGAATTTATTACTATTACAAACCCTGAACAAGTTCGAAGTCAAAAAATTACAACAAAAAGACAAAAACCACTAGTTAATACCTATTCGCCCTTCGGGCTTTGCGCTTTTCTCAGCAGCCTCTGCTACTTTTCTAGCATCATGGATGCCTTTTTCGCTTTTTTGAATAATCTCTTGGGCCATTTCCCAGCCACCATTATCCCAGATGTCGGTGAAAAATTTTCCACCAACCATGCTAGCTTCGGCCGAGGGGTCTTTTATGTCTTCGGAGGATAAGGCAGCTTCGGATTGTGCTAAAGTTTTCACATGCTCGCAGCCTTTCCTCTCTAAAATAGTAGCAATCCCCCTGGCACCCGAAAAAGCACATATGTCTCCACGGCTATTCAAAATTTCCTCAAAAGCCTCGGCTTCGTGATTGATCCATTCAATCAGGCCCTCGGGGTTCCCCCTTGTGAAGTTTTCCTCGCTCGAGAATGCGCCAACGCTGGCGAAGCTAGTTTTTATTTTCTTAACGCATTCTATAGATTTGTCATAGCACCTTTTCTTGGATGCACGAAGCTCTTCAACGTTTCCTTCTAAATGATTTGCCCACTGGTCGCTAAGTTCTCGTTTCGTTTCTTCAAGTATGCGTTCTTCTTTAGCTCAGGCCAACTGTCTCCGAAGACCTTCGATTTCCTGCTTTTGAGCTTCAGCTTGAGCTTTAGAAGTAGCTTCGTCTTCCTTTATCTTATCCACCAATGTAAGCAGAATTTTGTCTTTTTCCAAGGCTTCGTTTCTTAGCTTGATAACCTCTGTTCGAAGGTTATTGAGGGCAATAGTGCAGCTTTTGTCTTCAGCATTCTTTTGTGCCCTTAAGGCATTGCTGAGTATTAAGCCCTATACAAAGGAATGAATGGATTAAAATTTTTTTTACCTTCAGACTATTGTATGCAAGGCTATCTGCAAGATCGTCCTTCGTCATGGCGCAGAGGCCAGCTTCGAGCTTCGGGAACCCCATACTTCTAGCCATCTCCCGGCAGACGGATAATTCCTTGTTATCTGAGAGGCAGTATAAGAAGTCGTCTTCGTCTGTGCCATTGAATACTGAGGCCCCTTTTGGATACCTCAGTTCTTGCGCATAGTGATTAGCTTCAAAAATCTCTTCTTTAGATAATCTTTTTCCCGAAGCATGTCGAACAATATAATCGAGGGCTTTGGAGGATGCTTCGGGGGCAGCAGTACCAGTTTCTTCAACTAAAATCGGCTCTGTCTTTTTTGTTTCTTCGGCTTCCAAGGATTTTACCTTGGTGGGCTCTGAAGGCCCAGCTTCAGTCTCAGATTGTTGCTTTGGAGCTTCGGCAACAAAGACTTCAGTACGCACTTCGGAAGTTTCAACAATTTTCTTCGGGTTTATGCTTGAAGACTTAATTGTCTCCAAAACATCTAGCACATTAACCATCCTTTTTCTTTTTGGGGTCACCGCTGGACCCTTTTGGTTCTTTGCTGCCTCAATTTTTGCTGAAGGACTCAAAATTTCTGATGTTTTTGTTTCTTCAGTCCTCGGTTTTTCTGTTTTTTCTGTTGATGGTGCTTCGGCCATTTCTTCGATTTTTGGCACTGGAGTTGGTTCTTTAGCTTCGGTGGCCGAAGAGGTCTCACCAATAAATTCAGGCACTGCGGCCGGTTCAATATAACGTGGCCTGTGTGTGAGAACTTTTACCTTTTTTCTCTTCGGCGCTGGCTCGCTAGGAGCAGCTGAGGCAATTTCCTTTGCAGAAGAAGTATTCTTTCTTTTTAGACCCCGCGCTGGGTAATGGTAGTCAGGGTAGACAAACCCAATTGCATCAAATACTCGGTTAAGTCTCTTTTTCTTTCGGCCTCCGAAGGCCGCTGATAATGCAGTATCTTCGGCCTTCGAGTATACCCCAAGCAATTCGTCACTTATGGCCTCAATACTTTTCAACCAGTCATCATCTGGCTCAACAAACTTATCTCCGTATTTGAATGTGTATTTTAGCCTAACTAGTCCACCTTCGTCGGTCTCTTTAATGGTTTCCTCCGGCATTTCCCACTTTTCCACAAGTGGCCATACTCTGAAAGCAATGTGTTCTTGGACCAAATCCCTTGTTCCAATAAAAGAGCAAACAACGCCAAAGGCTCTCTGACATTCTTCGGCTGCTTCATTCATTTCCACCTTCGGCTTCCGGAGGCCGAAGCGTTGCCAGATAGGGCGCATAATGATACCCTTGATATCTTCACGTGATTTCAAGTCATTTTTCACATAAAACCATTCCGTCATCCAGTCTCCGGGCCACCTCTTTCAAAAGGTTGGCACAGGGCAGCTTGACCCAGACCAAGCGCCGAAGCTGTAGCAGCTAAAGTTGTTGTGATACTGCTCTTTGCCCCAGGGTTTTGTCTCATACAATAGCTCATGTACGTTACAGAAGCTTTTTGCGTTAGGTTCCAAACCTTGGCTCCTCACGGCCCACACAAAGATGTTCATCCTTATGATTGCTTCGGGGGTAAGTTGGTGAAGGTAGATTTCAAATATCTTCAGTACTTCCACGACAAAACTGCTCAAGGGAAATCGTAATCCAGCTTTTAAGAAGCTTCGGAATATCACGACCTCATTTTCCTCGGGATTCGGACAAGTCTTCTCTCCTTCGTCAGCCCTCAGAACAGACAAATCCCGAAAATATCTGCCTCTCATATTGACAAGATGATTTTCCTTAATACTGGATTTACCAAAAACTGCATGGCTTGGTCGCTAGGGTCGATCTTCGGAATCTTCACCACCACTATCCACATCGTAACTTTCACTGTCGCCAGTATCTTCAGATAAACCCTCCAAAATCTCCCTGGTAATCTTCTCTGTATTAGTCTTTGACATTGATTCAAGAAAACCCAGATGCATCTCCTCAGAAAGGCTTAGCTTTGAAGCACCAACAGCTTTCTTATCTTCAGACATCCACTACACCGTGACACATTATTGCCGGCAGACTATCTGATGGTAATACACCTAAATAGCGTCACACAGTCTGTTGGCAATGAGTTTTCCCGACAGATAATGTGTGTCGCTAAAAGTCGTGTCGGCAATAATGTTTACCGACAGACATATGAATACCGACTACCTATCTGTCGGTAATGTGTTTGTTATTGCCGACAGACAGGTCTTTGCCGTCGCACATATTCTGGACGACGTAATTACTGTATCGACAACAAGTCTGTCGCTAAAAGTCTATATGGCGACAGATTGTTTGTCGTTGTTCTTTGTGTCCGGTAAAAAAAATATATGCATACAAATATATATATTCTAAATGAAACAATTAATAAACTGGTTACAATACACACTTCGAGGCAACTTGAATAATATGTAGCTCAGAATATAAGAAATTTGATTACTAAAAGAGATAGATCCATGACTTTAGAGTCCCCGCATACATTTGTTTGGAACACAATTTGCCTGATGAACTTATAAATATAAGTAGTATACATGTTTTCTAAATTCCGAAGTGACCTTTCAGTTCTATTACATACAAAAGTCTCTAGATTTATCTAATAAACTAAAATCTCTCCAACAGTTGGGTGTTACCAACGGCCACCGTACCATGCATGCGAATAATATTTTCTCACACACTTCAAGAATCAACTCCGATCATTTGTGCTTCTAGCACCTTTTCCTGCACCAGATGTGAACAAAGTTTTCAGAGCTAAGAAAAAAATAAGATAACATATAAAGTGACACAGTAGGTTAATCTGAACTTTTATAAACTGTAAATCTGAATTCATGTGAACATATTCCTGTTGTGGCCGCATGAATTTTCAGCCCAGGTTCAGCTTGTTCCTGTATCCTCCTATTTTCGGTTTTCTTCTCCCTTTTCTTCTATTTTTTTCTTACTTTTCAATTTCAAATGCTGAATGCTGAATGTGCAGAAACTACATGTTCAAACATGGGGATCAGTATGACCAAATATCACATACAGAGGTCTACACGTTCAGATGTCTAGATGATTGGCCACATGAAAAAAACTATACGTTCAGAGGTCTACACGTTGGTTGTTAGTGCTTTGAGTAATCTGAAATTTGAGTAATATCTATACAGGTTATGAGCTAACGAAGGTCACAATCCTCCGTTACTAATTTGAACTTTGAGTAATCTGAACACTGTTGGCTGAAAATGAAGGGACAATGTTGATTGAAAATTTCTGTACGGAAAATGCTTAAATTTTTGTATGACAGCTTCGGTTTCATGAAGGGAATATATGATATGTATGCCATGTATGCTTCAATTTCTATAAGGAAAATGCTGGCTGAAAATTTATGGAGTGTTTATATGTATTCAAAGTGTCAAATATCAAAAACTGCTAGCTGAAAACAGAGAAATACCAAAACAGATTCCCAGCTGTTGAAGTGCAAATGCATTTTCTTGAGCAGGAATACTAGTCAAGCTATAGTTAACAGGCTTCAGATACCAAAACAGATTCCCAGCTGTTGAGCCTGGTCAGCGTGATTATCTAGCACAGAAGGTGAAGGTTGATGGGATCATGGGAACCAGAGTTCACCAATCCGATCCAGTGGAGCATGCTAGTGAAAGCCCAAAACAGTCAGAGTGTTAATAGCTATGGCAGCTCAAAGGGATTGGGAGATACACCACATGGTTGTGAAGTCTGCTTTTCTAAATGGAGAACTAATAGAGGAGGTTTATGTAAATCAACAACCAGGTTTCACCAGCCTAGACACTGTGAAAAGAGTGCTCAAGTTGAAAAAGGCCCTGTATGGCCTCAAACAGGCCCCAAGAGCCTGGAATGCCAGGCTTGATATGGAACTTACCAAGCTGGGATTCAGAAGGAGCACAGAAGAACATGCAGTGTATAGAAAGGGGATTGGTGGATCACTGCTGCTAGTAGGTGTATATGTGGATGATCTCATAATTTGTGGGCCTAATACAAGAGATGTCTCTATGTTCAAGCAGCAGATGAAGAAAAGTTTCAGTATGAGTGATCTGGGACTCCTGAGTTATTATCTTGGAATTGAGGTAAAGCAAAAACCAGGAGAAATCAAAATCTGCCAGAGTGCTTATGCTAAGAAGATACTTCTGATCTCATCATAGAATATAATATCACTTCTTTACCAACCTAATAAAATATGCGAAGTAAGATTACAAAGTTCAAATAATGAAACATAAATATGAAGTGATAGATGAGAAAATTACAGGATTATCATCTGCATTTTGAGATGATCCATGATTTCTTTGAGGTACCATTGTTGCAATGTCTCGCCTGCGACTTTGCTCTTCAATAGTATTAACATCTTCATGATTCCTTAGACGACCCACAGTGCTTGCAACTCGCCTAGTAAGTTGCAAGTCATCTTCAACCATATTTTGTGAATGGTTATTACCATTGTAATCATGTGCCACCTCATCTGAACGATGCACCCTTGAGTTCTAAAGAAAATAAAAAGGGAAAAAGTGTTAGTGAGATAAAGGAAACAAGCCTAATTAATTAACATGATAGACGCCGAACTGCTCGATATATGCTACACTGACTAAACATATGCAATATTATATCACCTGTCGAGAATTAGACCCATGTTGTGATGGGCTTTCTATATGTTGCACCCCTTGAGCTGCTACCATCATTTGATAAATTTGATCCATTTTTTTTTCATTTGATTCATATCCTGTCTTAAGGCTCTAACCTCTTGCTCAGACTGACTGCGAGCTTGCAATGCCATTTGAAGCTTTGTTGATATTTTAATTTGAGTTCCAGGGGTGCCTACATCTTGTGGAGTTGGTCCTAAGCCTAAACCACGAATACGACCTCTTGGTTCTTTCTCTCCAAAAACATGTGCATATAAATCACCATCTTCAATACTTCTGTCCTTCAGTTCTGGGTTCTCAGCAACAGCTTCTTCAAATTTATTCTTAAGAGGACCACACATATATTATATTTTGTTCACTTATATTTTAATTATTACATAAATCAAAAATATGTGTGTACTCACAATGAATATTTCTGCTCCAGGTAGAGGCACAATATCCCCTTCTTTGTTCTTACGCGTGTGTGTTCTAACATATATTTCATCTCTTCTCGCAGGGCGTCCTTGTTGCTCGGCCTACAAGAAAAAATGATTTGGTCCAGTAATTGACTAGATTTTTCATAAATTAAACTAATGATTATACAAACTAGTGATTATATTTTTTTTACCAGTTCATGCCCCACACGAGCATAACTCTTGCTGCCAGCTGCATGCGACATAGTCAGCTTTGAACGGTTATCTTTACCTCTGTTTGTACGAACCTACAACATACATATGAATCTATCAAAACAATAATACAAATTCATTCATACAATAGTTTAATGAAGGTTTATATCTCAAAAAAGAATTCAAAACAAATCAGCATGTACCTCGGCTTCTGGAGACATCCAATAAGTTATCAACCACTCCGAATCAGATTCTTTCACCCTTTCATCCCTTTTAGCAATAAGCTCTTCAAAACTCAATGTTTCATCAAAATATTTGTTCTTTAGGTCAGCCTTAAACTCTCTCCACTTTTTTGCTGCAGATGTTATAACATAATCTATACCAGATTCATCCACTTCATAGTATTCCTGTTTCAACAAAAATGTAGTTGATTACCAAATCTACTGACAATAGGCTAAGACAAATTATCTCACTAAATCAGATTACCTTCACTTTTGTCCATAACTCAAACTTCTTTTTAGAATCAACTAGTCTCCAATCCTCACAAGAAACAGGGATATTTTTCCTCACCAAAGTTCCTATGAAATTACCAAACTCTTTGCTGTTCCTACCAACTGGTTGTCCATATTCATTAAGGGTAATGCAGATTTTAGGCCCACCACTACTTGAATATATGTTCTTCTTCAAGGTTGGGCCCCTTCCTTTCCTTATATTTTGATGCCTAGTAGGTTGCTCTGCTTATTACAGGAGATAAAACAGATGAAAACCTTTGTTCATAACTATTTTCAAAATTGCTACAATAAATTTAAAGTTTGTTTGATTTTTACCTTCATCATTGATGGGATTTTCAGATTCTTCATAACTATTTTCAGATTCTTCATCAACAATATCCCTTTCAGTCCTTGATCGCAAAGTAGGTCCTTGTCTACACTCAAAGAAATGAAAACATTAAAACTTAAGGTTCAGAAATTAAAGCAGCCAACCAATTGCCAGTGAAGTACGTAGCAGAAATTTCAAGCAGTAATATAGCTGTAATATAATATAGCTGTAGCATGACAGCAATACACTATAGCTGTCTAGCAGGACAACAGTAATACTATATTGCAGGACAGCAATACACTATAGCTGTAACAATAACACAGTATAACTGTACAAGCAATCAAAGTCAAGCTTTGAACTGAACTGTGAAGACTTTGAAGAAGTCGGAACTCTGAACAGACTTTGAACTGTCAACTGTACAAGCAATCAAAAATGGAGTATGACTGCATGTTCGAAACTGGACAGAGGGAGTACCAGATAATACACTGATTAGACTTTGAAGCTTTTCTTGACCCTTAGGCAATGACCAAAACTGGACAGAGGGAGTACCAGATAAATGCACTATCAAGTATCAACACATATTTCATCTTGGGTCTAATTAAACTTGATGTTCTACATGTTGTGTGTTTTTCTACATAATTGGTCAAAGTTAGATAAGCATTTTGATCTATGTGACTGTTATAATTTATACATAATGACAGCTCCTCTGATTAATTCCCTATACGCTTGCACTTTTCTTTTCAAATGCTCTTTGCTGAACAAGTGTTTCTTTTCTATTTACTGTCAGCACAAGATCTCTGTGTCCAGCTCTGCAAAATTACTGGAATGGAACCTTCATTGAACTCGCTGCCTGGGTATCTGCTTGTGAACTATCTGCAAAATTATTGCTTGTGAAGTATAAGTATTATGAACCTTCATTGAACATCGTACCCTTCCATTCAGCTAAATGGGTCATATTTAGTACAGACTCCATTTAGCTGAGTCGACTGGGACAGAAGAATGTATCTGCAGAATATAAATGAGGCACTGATACATTTAGCTGCAGATACATCAGTGCCACACTTTCCTGTCGTGATCAGCGACTAGGACTTGCTCCTGTCGTGATATACCACGAATACGACCTCTTTTGTAGTTATGAATGAAATACTGAATGCTAAAATGATGATGGCACTATTGTTGCGGCTGTACATTAAGCCTGCTATTGTGTCTTGGGAAAGTGTGGCACTGATGTATCTGCAGTAGAACATGTGGGTGTTGGCTGTCGCGTGTGATACATTGAGTCCTGATCATCGGGCTTCTAGGTTATTTGTGGATACCATCAGTTATTTGTGGATAGCATCAGTTATTTGTTCTTGTTTGTATTGGAAAGTAAAACTAGGATTTCAACCCTAGGCCAGGCACACATGAGAAGAGTCTTGCCACCTGACTACCTGAGTCCTCATTCAGTTTATCATTGAGAGACCGTGATAAAGTTTTTGCTTTTTGGTTGCTATGATGTTTGCTGAGTTGCAAACCTTTTCTCTTTTTATCCCTTTTCATATGGATCGCTTTTCTTCCCAACTTATTTTTCTTTCATTAATTTTATTTGTTTTAGGACACGAGCAAGAAGTCGCCAATGGAACTGATCAACGAGGTACCTCCAATCAAGGTTGATGGTCGCATTGCCGTCTGTGAAGGTGGTAGGCACCAAAGCTGAATATGCATACTCTATTTTGTTTTGCACATTCTCAAACTGATGACCATATCATACATCTTATGTAAAACTGACTTACCCTTATGCTTGCTGCATCGTTTCAGCTTCTGAAGGTGTTGGACTTGGCCACCCAATCGAGTACATCTGCCTTGATCTGGAGGCACCTAATGTGTGCAAGTACTGTGGTCTCTGTTATGTTCAAGTTCACCATCACTAAATTGGGAAGATACTGCTGTCTACCGCTGCAGAAGCTGAGTTGACCTTATCTCTACCCCAAACCCCCAAGGGAACCAGCAGGGAGAAGAGATCTTTTCTGCACCCCAACTATGATCCAAGGTTCAGTTAACTGAATTAGTTCAACATGTGGTGGAGAGGAGCTATTAAGTGCCAGCAGTGCATGTCTGACCCACACGGCAAACATGCACACATATCTCTCCAGCTCATGCTTCAACACAAATATCCCTTTTGTCCAGTTTTGAAGATAGTAAACCAAACAGACGTGGTCTCCACTTGTGGATAGGTTTCAGACCCTTCTAATTTCAGATATTTGAAGCTTTAATTCTATCCTTACCCCACAGACGTCTTTAGTTATCCCCAACCCCACTGGTCAACAGCAACAACCATTTATTAGTGCATTAGGATATTATTCCAGGTTGCAGGCCAAAACTGAATTTGTTCTTGCTCATACTGTCAAGGGACCAACAGATAAGTATTCACTGCCCACAAAACAGTCCAAAAACCTGGGTATTTTCAATAGAGAGTAAGGCTTATAGACCTCAGTTAGGCACATCGACTCTATCTCAATTTATACTAACATATGAAGTAGAACATGGAGATAGGGACCTACTTTAGAATCCTACATCAACACTGATCACTTGCACCAGCCCTGCTGCCCCATTGCACACCTCCCTGTTTAAGCCTTTGGACCTCACAATTTTATATGGCAACAGACCAATCTCCCTTTTCTAAAGTTATTCTCTAAACATAGTTCTATCAGGTTGGTTCAACAATCCCAGGTCGAAATTACCCAGAACAGAAATTGCATGGGCTCAAACTGACACCAGACACTGCAAATTCAGTTTTCAGGCAGCTAAATGAAATTCAGTCTCTACAACTGAGAGTCCATCTTTGGGCAGTCTTTACACCACTTTGTGTGTGTGGTCAAGCCCAACTCACTTAAAGGAAGTTGTTATATAACACATGGTCTTCAAACTTGCTACAGAAACTTCGGTTTAAAACCACCTAGAACAGACACTACACAGCTCCAAAACTGCACTAAAAATATTGATTTGAGACTTTTAGTTCTGAATAAACTAAGTCACCAACCACCTGACAGTCAAATTTTGAGCAACTGTTACTCCAATTTGCTCGTGGATAACAAGTCTGCAATAGAATTAAGTAAAAATCCGGTATATCACGACCGGAGCAAGTCCTAGTTCTAGTTCCTTCTATAATTCTAGTTCCTTCTACAAGAAAGAAAATTCTAGTTCCGCATGTATTGAGATAGATTGTGGTACTATTAAATTAAATGTAAAAAACATGAACTTATTAAATAGGGAAATACATTAACCTTATGTTTCTTATTGGCTCGATGTGATCCATTTGCTTCTTCATTAACCATAGTACTAGGTACATGGAGATTAAGAGATCTCATCCTCTTCAAATTTTCTTTTATGTTGGCAGCCCTTTGTAGTTCATATTCATTGACCTCCGTTTCTTTACCCATTCCTATTCCTCTTACAAACTTTCCTCCTGAATCAAGACATAAAGAGATTACAATCAAGATTCAAGACAAAGAGATTACAACGTAAAATGAAACATTTTTGCGTAAACAGATATAAACATATCTTACTTGCTAGGTTGGTTTTCGGCAATCATTATTCCATCTATATCAGTCCTAACACAACTACCACCAATAGATACATTAACTTGTGTGTGTGCATCCAAATCTGGCAAGAAAGAACCTATTTCTGTACTATTGTCTAGCCTTTCTTCCATATCATACATGTCACGTTGTTTTGACTTCAAAACAGCAAACCAATCAGCATCAATAGGATCTTGCACATAGTAAACTTGAGTTGCCTGAGATGCAAAAATAAATGGCTCATCTAATTCCTTGTCACTGGTATTGAATAAATGCTTGAAGTTGACCATTGTCACCCCAAACTTGTCTATTTTGACCCATTTGTCTCGTACTCGGTTATCAATCCAATCACATTTGAACAATACTATTTTTCCCTGGTGATGGTAGTTCAGCTCAAGAATGTCTTTTATAACACCATAATAAGTTTTGCTCATTGATACTGGGTTATTATTGTTTGTCCCATCAAAACTTGTTGCATGTGCAAATGCTGACAAAGCGCACTCGTAACCGAAGCTTAAAAATTTAAAACCAAGCAAGTGCTGTTACGCGCAGGCTAAAAGTTGGGTGAGTAAAAGCAGCTGGCAAGGGAGCGTGCCAAATAACCTGGCAGTGAGCTCTTATTTATACACCTAGTGCGTTGAAAACTGGAGGGTCCCGCTTGTCAAAGACTGTTGCTATTCTAGCAAAGGGAAGGTGTTTTTTCGGACCTTCGGATTAAAGCCTTCGTCCGTATCGCAATATGAATTTATCATTCCAGTAAATTAATATTGCGAGGGGCTACTGTTGGGGGCCTTCGGCTTCCGAAGGTCCTCAAAAATATGATTTGACAATATTTTCAAGTGAAATATATGAACAGGTATCTTCGGAATTGGGCCACGAGTATACAGGAATATGGTCAAGACGAAGCTTGAATAGGACGAAAGGCGATCATAACGAAGGATAAGATGATCACGAAGCTATGCGCAGGAAAAGCTTCGGCATGACAGCAGAAAAGGGGAACCGACTTATATGGTGAAAAGACAAATTGGACCTCGAAGAATCACTATAGAATTATTGATAAATGTAAAGGGCATTAATGTAATTCTCCACGGGCTACGCCCTGTGCCTATAAATAGATGAACAGTATTCCCGTACTGTTCACGCTGATCTGGCATCTGCTTTTCGCATCACGCCTGTATCTTTACTTTTCGATAATCCAAAGGTACATTTATAATTTGTTATTATGACTCTGATAATACAAAATAGAAATAAATTGGTGATAATATTTGTGTCGGGGACCATAATTAGGGGTACCCTCAAGACGCCTAATTCTCAGCTGGTAACCCCCATCAGCATAAAGCTGCAGAGGCCTGATGGGTTTGATTAAGTCAGGGATCAGTCCATACGAGTGACTTGACCACGCCACGCCCGAGCCTAGCCTCGGACGAGGGCAGCCGACCCTAAGATGACTCCGTCTCGCCTGAGGCCTCCTCTTTCACGGCAGACGCATCTCCGGCTCGCCCGAGGCCCCGCCTTCGATAAGAAGAAACCCTGACTAAATCACCGCGCCAACCGACCAAATCCCTGGGGCCTTCAACGCAAAAGGTAAGACTGACGGGCGACCAGACCTCGCCAGAGGTGCCATAGGAGGTTCTGCCCGACCCAGGGCTCGGACTCGGGCTAAGGCCCCGGAAGACGGCGAACTCCGTTCTGCCCGACCCAGGGCTCGGACTCGGGCTAAGGCCCCGGAAGACGGCGAACTCCGCTCCGCCCGACCCAGGGCTCGGACTCGGGCTAAGGCCCCGGAAGACGGCGAACTCCGCTCCGCCCGACCCAGGGCTCGGACTCGGGCTAAGGCCCCAGAAGACGGCGAACTCCGCTCCGCCCGACCCAGGGCTCGGACTCGGGCTAAGGCCTCGGAAGACGACGAACTCCGCCTCGCCCGACCCAGGGCTCGGACTCCGCCTCGGCCTCTGCCGATCGATCTCCGCCTCGCCCGACCCAGGGCTCGCACTCTGCCTCTGTCTTGCAGGACGGACTCGACCTTGGCTTGCAGGACGGACTCGACCTTGGCTTCGGAGGAGCCTCCACGACACCCGACCTAGGACACGAGACCGCCACGTCAACAGGAAGCGTCATCGTCACCCTGCCCTGAGCCGACTTGGGTCGCAGAGAACAAGACCGGTGTCCCATCTGGCCAGCTGCGCCAGATAGGCAAATGATGGCGCCCCGCTAGACCATGACGATGGCGGCTCTCAGCTCCCTTACGAAAGCAGGAGGACGTCAGCAAGGGTCCAGCCACTCCGACAGCTGTCCCTCCGTCCGGCTCCGTTACTCCTCCAACAGCCACGACGCCACACCAACAGGGTGCCAAGATCTCTCCGGCTGCCACCTAGGCATGTACTTAGGGCGCTAGCTCTCCCTCGCTAGACACGTAGCACCTTGCTACACCCCCATCTTGTACACCTGGATCCTCTCCTTACGACTATAAAAGGAAGGACCAGGGCCTTCTTAGAGAAGGTTGGCCTCGCGGGGACGAAGGGCAGGGGCAGGCGCTCTCTCGGGGCCGCTCGCTTCCCCTCACCTCGCGCGGACGCTTGTAACCCCCTACTGCAAGCGCACCCGACCTGGGCGCGGGACGAACACGAAGGCCGCGGGAATTCTCCGACTCCCCCACGACCCGGCTCCGGCCGCCGACCGCTCTCTCTGTTCCCCCCTTCGCGCTCGCCCACGCGCTCGACCCATCTGGGCTGGGGCACGCGGCACACTCACTCGTCGGCTCGGGGACCCCCCGGTCTCGGAACGCCGACAATTTGTGTTATTCGTATTCCATGTATGTATTCTCCTTCATCATATGTTGGACTTACGAAGGTCTTTTCCCTCATAACCTTCGTCCGAAATTCATTATATCCGAAGGGATATAATGTCTTGAAGGACGAAGGACTTTAACATTTAACACTTTTTATGTTGCCTTGTTCTTGACTCTTAGCATTTGAGAACAAGTCACCAACATGTTGAACATTGTTTTGTAGGTGAGAAGTGCTTATCATTGCTATGAGCTACTAGCTTACCACTTCTCGTAGTTTAGGTGTTTGATAAAATGCCTATTTGAGTGCAAATTAGTTATTATTCTTTTCTTGGGTAATGGAGTGCCATTGATTGGTCCCTACATAGCGTGGTATTGGTTTTGTAGGTCTAGATGAGTGTTAAGATAGACAAGATTCACCTGAATCCTTTGCTAAATCTGAAAATAGAGGTGACCTAAGGTCCTGTGTCTCAGTTGGTAGTCGTTGAGAGTGTTTTTTGTCCTGTTTCCTTTGCTGAAAATATAGTTATCTTGTTAATATACCAAGCATTTTGTTGTTTCCTATTGAGATAAATATTCTGTTACTAATTTTACCTTTTATCTCCTTATCTTATTTTTGTTCCAGAATCTATAGCAAATGGCTAACCACGAGGACATCTAGCCTCTTGTTTGTGACAATGGAACTGACATGTTCAAGATTCCATAGCAAGATACGGGTACCCAACTAGTATATATATGAAGTCGTCATTATTATTTGATACGCTGATTCTTTTTTATATATCCATTTGTTTGATCTGCTGCTGCTGCAGCTGCATCTTCTGCTAGAGGCACGGTTGAGATGTGGGAAGAGGTAGATAGGGGTGGGCACTTTTTACCATAAACCGAAAATCGAATCGTACCGAACCGAAATTTTGGTTTTTTCGGTAGTTCGGTTCGGTTTCGGTTTTTGTATCTAAGAATTTTGGTTTTCGGTATCGTAATCGGTTTTCACCGTATACCAAACCGAAATAACAAAAAAACCGAATACCAAACTTTATCAATTATCAAATTTGACTATTCGATTATGTGAACTAAATATGTGATACAATTAAATTGTTATTCACTTATTTGTATGTGATGTATGATGTATCTCTAAATATTTGTACCTATAAAATTTTTATTTTTTAAAATTATGTGTAATCAATAATGTAAACTTGTTATATGTATTGTCTTGAGTATAAGTTTTGTATTCGGTTTTTACCGAAAAACCGAAGTAAAAAACCGAAACCGAACTTCTCGGTTTTCATTTTCTAGAAAACCGATCGGTTTCTAATAAGTTTTTTAAAACCGAAAAACCGAACCGAAGTTTAGAAAAAAACCGAATGCCCAACCCTAGAGGTAGAAGTGTAGCAGCGGCAGGATCGAATAATCTTCCGACTGGACTGGAAGATAAAAACGCACCAGACAACTAGACAAGGCTCCCGGCCAAGTATAGATACACGAGTGAGTACACGACGATCCCGTGCAGCTGGCACGCTGTCTGCTCCGCTGTGCTTGGCGTACCTTCCATTTCATTCTCAGGAATAGGATGGATGGTTACTGTCGAAAGGCCGGACCCGAGACCAAAGAGGGACGCCGGCCGTTTTAATGGTGAAAGGCAGCAGTAGCACAAGCTCCTGATCCGTGGTCCCTTGCTCCGTCCGTCCGTCTGCCGTGCGTGTGCACACACACGCTCGATCTGATGCTGATATTACACACGATCGCCGGCGGCGCATCATTGTACTTTGTTGCTCAGGAGACGTAAATAAGCAGGCCAGGATCAGGATGGATATCATCATCGTTTTGGACGGCAAGGCAACAACCGGTGCGGACAGCGACAGCAGCAGACGGCTAAACAACGAGAGGAACTCATCATTTACTCATCGCCGTCGCCGCCGCGAGATTCGCTCGACGCAAAAAACTGGTTTCCGCAAGGGGCTGGGCGTGAGTGAGCCTGCCCAGCAGCAACCGCCAGGAGCCAGCACCCAGCAGAGCAGGCGTGCCGTGAGATCTTCCCGGCGATCCTTGAAAGCTACGAGTCCGGCAAGGACTACAAGGCGCGGGCGCGCAAAATCCAGGGGTGGATCACTGCCCCCGCCCCTGGCCCTGCCACATGCACCAGCAGGCAGCAGCCCACTGCCACTCGGGTCGCCGCTCGCCACCGCCACCTGATCGCTCGCCGTCGCCGACCAGAATCCAGAGAGCTCAGAGAGCCTCACGCCCTCACCTGGCCTCTCGACACCGCCGCGCTGATGATGTGACGTGACCGCCGGCCCCGGACGCACACTGTACCCAACAGCGACGCATGGTGCCGTGAATGCGGCGGCGGGTCTAGGTGCTGCTGCTCTGCTCACTGCCTCCTGCCCTGCTCCCGACCCCGACATGACACGAAGAACACAACTGCTGCAACAGTGAGGAGCTTGGTTGGTTCGTTTGGTTCTTCCCATCCACGGTGGCTGTGGACGTATGGGACGGTGTCAAATAAAAACTGGTCAAATTCTCACGTAATAATAATAACTAGTCGGTTGCCCGTGTATTACGACGGCTCATAACAATACCTACATAAACTATCTACCAAAAAGATTTAAAGATTTTTTATTTATTGTCTTTGTTCTCCGCATAATTTTTTTATTTGACTAAGCAAGTGTTGAGCACCAATTTAAGCTGCGCACGGTCCGGCCCTGAGGCCAGACGGTCCGCGGTCCAGACGGTCCGCGCTTGCGCAGAGCAGATTAGGGTTCTGAGTTTTGTGTTACGGTTGTTAGCTAGATTCGCGAAATTAGCTTAGGAGATTAGTTTGTAAAGGGACCCTCCTCTATAAATAGAGAGGTATACGACCGATTTGTAATCATCAATCGAATCAATAATACTTCTATCTCGCATTTATTTCCTGTACAATTAGTAGTAGTTCTAGTCTAGTTCTAGTTTAGCCTCTCAATCCTCAAATTCTCCGCTTCTCTTCGACTCTACGTCGATTAGAGGAGTCTAGATCGGCCTGCCCGAGCCTAGACAACTCCTAGGATCTCTCCTCCTCGATGGGGTCCCTCCCGGGAGCGAGATCCAGGCACCGCCGGCGACCTTCCGCCGCCCCTGCGCATGCGCGGACCGTTCGGCCCTAGGGCACGGACCGTCCGACCGTCAGGCAGGAAACCCTAGCCCTGCGCCAGGTCGCGGACCGTCCGGCCCCTGGCCGCGGACTGTCCGCGCCTGTGCAGAGAGCACCGCCGCTGGTTCTTGTTGAGTGTTTGGCACCCGAAAAAGGCGTCAACATACTTTTTGGCGACTCTGCTAGGGAAAACACATATAGACCTATCAAATCGGCTCTCAATGGCCGGTTCAAAGGATAGCTCTGAAGTTTTCACCAGCAATATCATCCTGCCGACATGGGAAACCTTGCCGGCTGAAGAACAGCTCCTGTTCGAGGAGCGCTAGGAGCAGCCGATCCAAGAAGCAAAGGCGAAGTTCCTCGCCGACTTCAAGGTGGACAGGAACAACAAAGTCGTTCGACAACGGACGACAGATCTGGCTTCACTCCGACCTACTATGATTACCCCCAATGTAAGTAGCACCAACGAACTCCAATCTCTTAAAGCTTATATAGACGAACAGCGAGAGCAGTTGCAACGTATCGTAGGGGATATACAAAATAATCATAAAAGACTAGTGCGTGCGCTTGATAAGTCTACTATGGCAAATCTTCCTTTGCACGAGGTTGAATTAAGGGAATACACACGTAATTCATCGGCTACAAGTTGTCACGACCAGTCACAACCCCTTTATGGGATGCCAATAGACATGTACCTTGGACACGATAGCCTCCCACGCACATCGGCGATAAATTTGCCGATCTGCGCATGTCCGGACCGTCTGCACGTGAGCGCGGACCGTCCGGGCCAGCGACGGCCGATCCCATTTTTAGAAGCGAATTATCGAGACCTGCACCCAAGCCGTCACATGCCATGCAAACCCTAGATAACACATTCGGACCGTCTGCATATGGCGCCAGACAGTCCAAATATAATGTCGGACGGTCCAGCCACATGGCCAGACAGTTCGCGCACGGAGCCGGACGGTCCGCGTATTTAACCGGATGATCCGGCACAGAGTTTTTTTTTGAGGAGGATGGATATCCAACTCCGTATCCGTCCCAGCTAGACTCCCCATCTCACCATACGATACACCAGCACTATAATATAATCTACCAAAACCGTGAGAGTGAGTACTTTCCGGCCCATAGAAGGCCAGGAAGGAATGACCAGTCCTATGAGACTCACAGGGCATGTATTAACGCACTGCAAAACCCAAACCAATGGGGAAGAAAACAACATACCAACATCCAAACAAACTCACCCATATTGGACCAAAGAGCCGGTGATCTCCCACCGGTTGCCATTGATATAGTGAGAGAAGAAATAGCTAGGGCGTTCCGAGATAAGCTCGGAGTAAGCATGGTCCTTGGGGGCAATCATACCGAAAACCTTATGACAGCCGATTTGATCACCACCCATACCCACAGGGGACCAGAATACCTGAATTCGCAAAGTTTTCGGGTGACCAAGGAAAAAACACGCACGAACATATAGGCCACTTCTTAGCACAATTAGGAGAATTGGCCAACACAAAAGCATTTCGTGTGCGTTTATTTTCACTATCTTTAACAGGAACCGCGTTCGCATGGTACGCTACATTACCTCCTAATTCTATCTTATCATGGGGGGATTTAGAACAAAAATTCCATGATCACTTTTTTCTCCGGTGACTATAAGTTAGATTTAGTGGATTTAGTGGCCTTGCGATAAGAAAAAGATGAATCGGTTAGTAATTACATCCGGAGATTCCGGGATACGAGAAACTGATGCTTTCAAATTTATTTAACAGATAAACAACTGGCGGGAATAGCCTTTGATGGATTGCGCTATTATTTAAAAGAGAAATTAGAAGGCATTCAGTTCTTTACGCTAGCACAATTACATCAGAGAGCTTTGACTTGTGAAAGCCGAAGCAAAGAACTAGTCAAAACGGTTCATGATAATGTCTATATAGTAGAACACAATCAAAGTAGTTCAGACGATGAACCAAAGGAAGTTTACACTGTCGAAATAGTTTGGCCCGAACAGGATAAATCTTCGGCTTGCTCCTCCTTGTAGTCAGTTCAAAAGAAACGGCAGGAGGAGATTAAGTTTACATTTAATGTCGGCAAATGTGATAAGATATTCGATGAATTACTAAAAAATGGTAACATTAAGATCGATTATACCATCCCACCCACCGATGAAATAAAGCACCGCGCATATTGCAAGTGGCACAACTCATTTTCCCATGCCACTAATGACAAATCCAATCAGCCATTAACGAGGGACGTTTGAAATTTCAGGAGGACACGGAGCCCTTCCCAATGAATGTGATTGACTTCAATGGCAAAAAGGTCCTAATTCGCCCCAGCACAGCCGATAAGGGCAAAGACAAAGAAGTCATCATCGGCAACACACGGGAGGCCGATGGAAACAACAAAATTTCTTGCAGGAAAGTGGTGGCTGAGAAGACTCCTAATGGAGGGAAGACACTGAAGGTAACCATCACAAACTCTGGCACTGGAGGGCAAGCACAGACAAGGGGACATGCGCGAAAACTAATACTGCGCATCGCGGACGGTTCGGTGTCCAGGCGCTGACGGTCCGTAACATCGCCAGACGGTCCAAAGCATTCCAGCGGACGGTCCGACAACGCTAAGGAGCCACGACGACCACGTACCTTCAAACCACGACAACCAGAAATAGGTACGTGGAAAACTAACACGTTCAAGGCAGCTGGTCGGTTGGTCAAACCCGACCCGACCTTCGACCAATTATTGTCCAAGTATGTGAAAAAGAAGGCCGGCCCCAGTGACCGGCCAGCAAGGCGACCTCGCTCGCCCATTCATGAGCAGCGTCAGGAAAGACCGATTGGACCACCTCACCAATCGGAAAAATGGAAGGTCATATTGTCCAGTTGAGGCCTAACATACCTGCATGGACACCTCCACCCCCATATCTACCTATGACATATCCATATACATACATACCTCCACCATATGTCCCAAATCAAATGTGGGGCATGCCATCATATCCATTTGGGATGCCAAAGTACCCTGCCTGGGGGGCACCCCAAACATCTGTTCTTGACAGGTTGACGCCTCCAGTACAAGACCGATTGAGAGCCCCTCAATCTGGTCCACGAGCACAGGCCCAACAAGATTGCCAAACAACTCAGCCTCAAAAGCTAACTAATCCGACAGGGGGGCATACGTCAACAGCTTCCAACAATACGATAAAAGGGGACATCATTTGTCGGGGACCATAATTAGGGGTACCCTCAAGACTCCTAAATCTCAGCTGGTAACCCCCATCAGCACAAAGCTGCAAAGGCCTGATGGGTGCGATTAAGTCAAGGATCGGTCCATTCGAGGGACGCGATCATGCCTCGCCCGAGCCCAGCCTCGGGCAAGGGCAGCCGACCCCGGAGGATCTACGTCTCGCCCGAGGACCCCCTCCAGCAACGGACACACCCTCGGCTCGCCCGAGGCCCAGTCTTCACCAAGAAGCAACCTCGGCCAAATCGCCATGCCAACCGACCAAATCACAGGCGCATTTAATGCAAAGGTGGCCTGACACCTTTATCCTGACGCACGCCCTCCAGTCGACAGAGCCGAAGTGACCGCAGTCACTTTGCCGCTCCACTGACCGGTATGACAAGAGGACAGCGCCGCCTGCGCCGCTCCGACTGTTGAGCCACTCGACAGAGTGAGGCTGACAGCAGCCAAGTCCAGCCCTAGGCGCCATGGGAAACTCCGCTTCGCCCGACCCCAGGGCTCGGACTCGGGCTTAGCCCCGGAAGACGATGAACTCCGCTTCGCCCGACCCCAGGGCTCGGACTCGGGCTCAGCCCCAGAAGACGACGAACTCCGCTTCGCCCAACCCCAGGGCTCGGACTCGGGCTCAGCCCCGGAAGACGACGAACTCCGCTCCGCCTGACCCCAGGGCTCGGACTCGGGCTCAGCCCCGGAAGACGACGAACTCCGCTTCGCCCGACCCCAGGGCTCGGACTCGGGCTCAGCCCCGGAAGACGACGAACTCTGCTCCGCCTGACCCCAGGGCTCGGACTCGGGCTCAGCCCTGGAAGACGACGAACTCCGCTTCGCCCGACCCCAGGGCTCGGACTCGGGCTCAGCCCCGAAGGACGACAAACTCCGCTTCGCCCGACCCCAGGGCTCGGACTCAGCCCCGGCCTCAGCCGACGGTCTCCGCCTTGTCCGACCCAGGGGCTCAGACTCGACCTCGACCTTGGAAGACAGACTCGACCTCGACCTCGGAGGAGCCTCCACCTCGCCCAACCTAGGGCACGGACCGACCACGTCAACAGGAGGCGCCATCATTACCCTACCCCGAGCTGACTCAGGCTACGGGGAACAAGACCGGCGTCCCATCTGGCTCGCTCCACTATACGAGTAATGATGGTGCCCCGCACGCTCTATGACGACGGCGGCTCTCAGCCCCCTTACGGAAGCAAGAGGACGTCAGCAAGGACTCGACAGCCCCGACAGCTGTCCTTCCGCCAGGCTCCAGCGCTCCTCCGACGGCCATGACACCACACGAACTGGGTGCCAAAACCTCTCCGGCTGCCACGATGGCATGTACTTAGGGCGCTAGCTCTCCTCCGCTAGACACGTTAGCACAATGCTACACCCCCCTTGTACACCTGGATCCTCTCCTTACGCCTATAAAAGGGAGGTCCAGGGCCCTCTTACAGAAGGTTGGCCGCGCGGGGAAGGACGGGACGGCGCTCGCGCAAGGCCGCTCGCTCCCTTCCGCGTGGATGCTTGTAACCCCCTACTGCAAGCGCACCCGACCTGGGCGCGGGGCTAACACGAAGGCCGCGGGTTCCACCTCCCACGCCTGTCTCCCTCTGGCTGCTCTCCCCCCTTCGCATTCCGCCTCGCGCCGACCCATCTGGGCTGGGGCACGTGGCGACAATTTACTCGTCGGTCCAGGGACCCCCTGGGTTTCGAAACGCCGACAGTTGGCGCGCCAGGTAGGGGCCTGCTGCGTGTTGACGAACAGCTTCCCGTCAAGCTCCAGATGGGCAGTCTCCAGCAACCTCTCCAGCCCGGGATGGTGCTCCGTTTCGGGAGTCTTGAGTTCATGTCCCTCGACGGCAGCTACGACTTGATACCCCTTCCCCCGCCGCGCGACAGCGACAATGGCGGTCGACAACCCGCCCGCCGGCAGGGAAATCGACGACGCCTTCCCCACGTGGTGGAAGGACGACATTCGAGCTTGTCCCGTCCCCTCCCCCGCCGACGGAGGAGGAGGCGGGGCAACCAAGGCCAAGCAGGAGGCGGCACCTCGTTGGCTGTCGAGCGAGTCGTCGGTGCCGGCGCCCCAATGGAGAGCGCGTCGGGCATCGGCCTCGCGTCTGAGACGAAGACGAGCGCCGTCTCCCCGCAACACACCAACCTTGAGCAAACGGACGACGCCAGCACGCTCGCGAAGGACTTGCTAGGCGTCACCCTCGTACCTGAGACGATGGTGCAGTCAATCCCTTACGTGACTTCGTCACCACCCGTCGACCAAAAGGTACCGACCGATTCCCATCTCGCGCCTTTTGGATTCGGCCTCGACCCGCCAAGCAACTCCGCTTCGGTGGACATTCTCATAGAGGCGAGTCCAAACCCTCTGGGGTATCGTGTGCGGTCACCCTGGGACCGGCTGACGGCCGTCTCGACCTACGGGCCCTCGGGGTCCGAGGAAGATGGTGAGCCCGACCTCTGTTGGGATTTCTCCGGACTTGGTAACCCTAGTGCCGTGCGGGACTTCATGACCGCATGCGACTACTGCCTTTCCGACTGTTCCGACGGTAGCCGCAGCCTCGGCGACAAGGACTGCGGTTCAAGTCGCGAATGTTTCCACGTCGATCTAGGGGGTCCCGGCGAAGGCAACCATCTTGGTATACCGGAGAACGGTGATCCCCCTAGGCCCGTGCCTCGCGTTGACATCCTTCGGGAGCTAGCTGTGGTCCCCGTCCCGGCGGGGGGTCATGACCCACAGCTCGAGCAAATCCGTGAGATGCAGGCCAGGCTCGACGAGGGAGCAGGAACGCTTGAGCCGATCCGCCGGGACATCGGGCAGGAATGGGCGGGCCAACCTCTAGCTGGAGAAGCGCGTCATCTCCCCCAGGGCATCCAGCACCGCATCGCCGACGATGTCAGGGTAAGGCCGCCACCGGTTTCCAGTGGAGTCGGCCAGAACCTGGCTGCAGCGGCAATACTTCTCCACGCGATGCCGGAGCCATCAACCACCGAGGGGCGGCATATCCAGGGAGAGCTCAAGAACCTCCTGGAGGATGCCGCGGTCCGACGGGCCGAAAGCTCCGCCTCCCGAAGGCAGGGGTACCCCTCGAAACATCGCGCCGCGACTTCCCGATTCATGCGGGAAGCCTCGGTCCACACCGGGCGCACGCGCAACACAGCGCCTGCGGCCCCAGGTCGCCTCGGCAACGAGCACCATCACTGCAGCCGTCGGGCCCACCTCGACGAGAGGGTGCGCCGAGGCTACCACCCCAGGCGTGGGGGACGCTACGACAGCGGGGAGGATCAGAGTCCTTCGCCCGAACCACCCGGTCCACAGGCTTTCAGCTGCGCCATACGACGGGCGCCGTTCCCGACCCGGTTCCGAACCCCGACTACTATCACAAAGTACTCGGGGGAGACGAGACCGGAACTGTGGCTCGTGGACTATCGGCTGGCCTGCCAACTGGGTGGAACGGACGATGATAATCTCATCATCCGCAACCTCCCCCTGTTCCTCTCCGACACCGCTCGAGCCTAGCTGGAGCACCTGCCTCCGGGGCAGATCTCCAACTGGGACGACCTGGTCCAAGCCTTCGCCGGCAATTTCCAAGGCACGTACGTGCGCCCTGGAAACTCCTGGGATCTCCGAAGCTGCCGCCAGCAGCCGAGAGAATCTCTCCGGGACTACATCCGGCGATTCTCGAAGCAGCGCACTGAGCTACCCAACGTCACCGATTCGGATGTCATCGGCGCGTTCCTCGCCGGCACCACCTGCCGCGACCTGGTGAGCAAGCTGGGTCGCAAGACCCCCACCAAGGCGAGCGAGCTGATGGACATCGCCACCAAGTTCGCCTCTGGCCAGGAGGCGGTTGAGGACATCTTCCGGAAGGACAAGCAGCCCTAGGGCCGCCCACCGGAAGATGTTCCCGAGGCGTCAACTCAGCGCGGCACCAAGAAGAAGGGCAAGAAGAAGTCGCAAGCGAAACACGACGCCGCCGACGCGGACCTTGTCGCCACCGCCGAGTACAAGAACCCTCGGAAACCTCCCGGAGGTGCCACCCTCTTCGACAAGATGCTCAAGGAGCCATGCCCCTATCATCAGGGGCCCGTCAAGCACACCCTTGAGGAGTGTGCCATGCTTCGATGCCACTTTCACAAGGCCGGGCCACCCGCGGAGGGTGGCAAGGCTCTCGACGACGCTAAGAAGGAAGATCACAAGGCAGGAGAGTTGCCCGAGGTCCGCGACTACTTCATGATCTACGGTGGGCAAGTGGCAAACGCCTCGGCTCGACACCGCAAGCAACAGCGTCGGGAGGTCTACTCGGTAAAGGTGGCGGCGCCAGTCTACCTAGACTGGTCCGACAAGCCCATCACCTTCGACCAGGCTGACCATCCCGACCATGTGCCGAGACCGGGGAAATACCCGCTCGTTGTCGACCCCATCATCGGCAACGTCAGGCTCACCAAGGTCCTCATGGACGAAGGCAGCAGCCTCAACATCATCTACGCCGAGACCCTCGGGCTCCTGCGGATCGATCTGTCCTCGGTCCGGACGGGCGCTGCGCCTTTCCACGGGATCATCCCCGGGAAGCGCGTCCAACCCCTCGGACAACTCGATCTACCCGTCTGCTTTGGGACGCCCTCCAACTTTCGAAGGGAGACCCTCACGTTCGAAGTGGTCTGGTTTCGAGGGACCTACCACGCAGTGTTGGGGAGGCCATGCTACGCCAAGTTCATGGCCATCCCCAACTACACCTACCTCAAACTCAAGATGCCGGGCCCCAACGGGGTCATCACCATCGGGCCCACGAACCGACACACATACGAATGCGACGTGGAGTGTGTGGAGTACGCCGAGGCCCTCGCCGAGTCCGAGGCCCTCATCGCCGACCTGGAGAGCCTCTCTAGGGAGGCGCCAGACGTGAAGCGCCACGCCAGCAACTTCGAGCCAGCGGAGACGGTTAAGTCCATCCCTCTCGACCCCTGCAACGACGCCTCCAAGCAGATCTGGATCGGCTCCGAGCTTGACCCCAAATAGGAAGCAGTGCTCGTCGACTTTCTCCGCGCAAACACCGATGTTTTCGCGTGGAGTCCCTCGGACATGCCCGGCATACCGAGGGAAGTCGCCGAGCACTCGCTGGATATCCGAGCTGGAGCCCGACCCATGAAGCAGCCTCTGCGCCGATTCGACGAAGAAAAGCGCAGAGCCATAGGCGAGGAGATCCACAAGCTAATGGCGGCAGGGTTTGTTGGGGGCCTTCGTCCTCCGAAGGTCCTCAAAAACAAGATTTGACAATATTTTCCAAGTGAATTATATGAACAGGTATTCTCAGACTCAGATCATGAACATGGAGTACGGACAGGACGAAGCTTAAGCCAGACGAAAGGAGGTTGATGAAGGACGGGCTGGTTACCATGTTGTACGAAGGATGGCGCGCAGCCGAAGCTATACGCAGGAAAGCTTCGTCGCGATAGCAGAACAGGGAACCGACATAAAGATGAAAAGACTACTTAGGCCTTGACAGACTCCCATAGGTCATTAGCAAATGTAATGGACATGAATGTAATTTTACATGGGCTGCGTCTCACGCCTATAAATAGATGAACAGTATTCCCGTACTGTTCACGCTGACTTGGCATTTGCTTTTGCGTCATACTTGTACTTTTGCCTTCCTGCAATCCGAAGGTACATTTGTAATTTGAAGTCATTTCTATTGTTACATAATAATAAAAATGACATGATGATAAAATTTAAATGTTTACATTACTTTTTATGTTAAGCATAAGTTCTTCGTCGTAACTTATCGTGCTTACGAAGATATATTGTCTATGACCTTCGTCCGGAGCACGTTATATCCCGAAGGGAGATAATGTTTCAAAGGACGAAGGACCTTATCATTTAACACTTTTTATGTTGCCTTGTTCTTAATCCGAAGCATTTGAGAACAAGTCACCAACATTGGCGCCCACCTCCGGTGAACTCACTTCCACTTTGAGTTTTTTGAACACCTTCGGAAGCCACAGACCCTCGCTATGGCGCCGAAGAAAGCTTCAGCGACTGGGGCTGCAGCACTGCAACCGCTGGACCCCAACCAGGAGACCGTCTCTCTTCGGGAGGCCTGAAGCCAGAAGAGGAAGGCCGTCAGCCCGACGCTTCAGGAGGATGAACTGGACCAAGAGATCAGGGATATGGAGATGCTTCATCAACATGTGCAGAGGAAGAAGGAAAAGATGGCCAGGCTAGCTGAGCTGCAGAGGCAGATAGACGAAGCTTCTGAAGAAGTTCGCCATCTTACTCACGATGAGCAGATCCGAAGGCCTCAACAAAAAGACCTTCATCAGGAGGGCTTCTTCAACGAAGATGACTGGTATGACAATTTCCAACATGGAAATTTTGTTTTCGATGATGCTTCTCCCCTGTCCGCTGAGCTGCAGGCTACACCTTGGCCTCCGTCCTACAAGCCACCCCAGCTTCCCATGTTCGATGGCCATTCAGACCCGAAGCAGTTTTTGATGAGCTACGAGGCAACAGTGTCTTCGTATGGTGGCAATGCTGCAGTCATGACAAAGTCTTTTGTTATGGCTGTCAGGAATGTTGCTCAGACCTGGTATTCCTCCCTTCGACCAGGAACGATTACTTCATGGCAAAAGCTGAAGGACATGTTGTTAACCAGCTTTCAAGGGTTTCAGACGAAGCCGGTTACTGCTCAAGCCTTGTTCAAGTGCACTCAGGATCATGAAGAATATCTTCAGGCGTATGTCAGAAGGTTCTTACGTTTGAGGGCGCAGGCACCAACGATGCCCAATGAAATTGTCATCGAGGCCATGATCAAGGGGCTTCGACCTGGACCTTCAGCTCAATACTTTGCTAGGAAGCCTCCTCAGACTTTGGAGAAGCTACTCCAGAAAATGGACGAGTACATTCGTGCCGACAATGATTTTCGTCAAAGAAGGGAGGAGGCTTTCAGATTCTCTGAAATGACCAGGGGCTTCGGAGGAAGATTTTATCCGAGGCATGTCAGGTCCATACACAACTCTACTCAAAATGATGATAAGGGGAGTCAGCAGAACAGGCCGTAGTGCTCCTCACAGGCTTCGGGGCAACAGCAAAGTTTCTTCCGGCCACCAGCTCCAAGAGGCAGAAGTGCCAGGGGCTTCGGCGGAAGATTTGGAGATCAACCAAGGAAAATGTTTTGCTTGTTCTGTGGAGAAAACAAGGGCCATACCACCAGGATGTGCCATGTCACAATCCAGAAGCAAAAGGAAATAGCCGAAGCTGCAGCGCAACAAGCTCAGCCGAAGCAGGTCATGCATACTGCTTCGTACCATCCGCCTTACATCCCACAGTACATAGACAACCACCCTGCAGCTTCTGTAGCTTCGGCAAGTCAACCTCAAGCTTCCTGGCAACAGCCTCCGCCTCCACCCCCACTACAACAAGGCCAACAGCCAGAAGGGAGCCAATATGCCCCACACCAAAGGGACTTCAGAGAACAATCCGAAGCTCGCACAGTCAATAGCACTGTGCCAGAGTCGAAGCACATTTATTGACACATATCCTACCTTTGATAGCAGTCTTTTCTATTCAGTTCTATTTTCTGTAACAGAGAACATTGTTAGTTTTCATGTAATAATTTCGTTGTTTCCCACGAGGAAAACCTATTTTCTCCACAGGTTTAAGTTGCTGAAGCTTAAAAATTTGCGATAACAAGGAGGACCTTCGAATTATTAAAAGTCCTTCGAAGCAACAGAAAGTCGTTCTAAGGAACGCAGAGTAAGTTGCTGAAGTCACAAAAAGCCGTTCCAAAGGGAGCGCAGTGTAAGTTTTCTGCTCAAAAGACGTTCCTAAGGGAATGCAGAGCTTACAGCGAAAAGTCAACGCTGATACCGCCTAAGTAAAAGGCGAAGAAGCTCCAAAGACGTTCCTAAGGGAATGCAGAGCTTACAGCGAAAAGTCAGCGCTGATATAAAAAGATTGTGTGTTTCACGGGAATATGTGTGTATCTTCGGAATCAAATTCATCTACATGACATAGCATCATCACATCATTTTGCATAGCATAAGCATCATACATCATATTGCATATGGCAAAAGAAGGGAGGACAGTATCAACCTTCGGAAGAATGCTTTGAGAAAGTAAAAATCTTCGGAATATAGCTTCGGAAAATGTTCTCACGAAGTTTGGATATTTTTCATCAGAGCGCTATGGGTTTTGTGATGCATAAAGGTTTTTCTATCTTCACGAAGCATGAAAAGAAGGGAAGGTGTTTTTTCGCCGAAGGCTTAAAAACGGTACGTATGTAAAGTTTCATGCATCGTAAAGAATTGAATAATGAAAAGAAACTTATATATTACATTCAAATGTACAAAATATTACATAGACCACATTTCAAATGTTTTTCTAATACCATCTAGTCTTCTCTTAGTACTACTTCGGCAGCCTCATTTAGAAGTTGTTCAACAACTTTATCCATGATAGCTTCGGCCATTTGTTTAATTTCGTCATCCTCTTTCGCCTGAGGGTCAGCAGACGATCCAGTAGGTTCTGAGGGAAGGGAATATGTCTACATTACTATCACAAACCGCGAACAAAGTTTGAAATAAAAATTACAACACAACAAGAACGGCTAATTAATACCTATTTGCCCTTCGGGCTCTGTACTTTTTTCGGCAACTTCTGTCACTTTTCTAGCATCATGGATGCCTTTTTCACTCCTTTGAATAATTTCTTGCGCCATTTCTCGGCCGCCGTTGTCCCAGATATCAGTAAAGAATTTACCGCCAACCATGCTTGCTTCGGTCGAGGGGTCTTTGATGTCTTCGGAGGACAAGGCAGCTTCGGACTGAGCTAAGGATTTTACATGCTCACAGCCTTTCTTCTCCAAAACAGTAGCAACTCCTCTGGCGCCCGAAAAAGCGCAGATGTCACCGCGGCTACTCAGGATTTCCTCGAAGGCCTCTGCTTCGTGGCTGATCCAATCCAGTGGACCTTCGGGATTGCCTCTTGAGAAATTCTCTTCACTAGAAAATGCGCCAACGCTGGCGAAGCTGGATTTTATCTTTTTGACGCATTCAATAGATTTAACATAGCATTTCCTCTAGGATGCACGAAGCTCCTTGACACTTAACTCTAAATGACTGACCAACTGGTCACTAAGCTCTCGTTTTGTTTCTTCAAGCGCACGTTCCTCCTTAGCTCTAGCTAGCTGTTTCTGAAGATTCTTAATCTCGCGTTTTTGGGCTTCGGCCTGGACCTTTGAGGCAGCTTCGTCCTTTTTTACCTTGTCTACCAATGTAAGCAGAATTTTATCCTTTTCCAGAGCTTCGTTTCTCAGTTTAATAACTTCTGATCGTAGATTGTTGAACGCAATTTCATAGCTCTCATCTTCGGCACTCTTTTGTGCTCTCAATGCGTTGCTTAGGATTAAACCCTATATGTAAAAAAGTTGGTATAAGAATAAAAGAATGAGTTACGAATTAAAAAAATTTTCAAACCCCTAATTCAAATACCTTTAGGCTATTGTATGCAAGACTGTCCGCGAGATCCTCCTTCGTCATAGCACATAATCCAGCTTCGAGCTTCGGGAACCCCATACTTCTAGCCATCTCCCGGCAGACAGATAATTCTTTGTTATCAGGGAGGCAGTATAGGAAGTCATCTTCATTTGTCCCATTGAACACTACTGCCCCCTTCGGATATTTTAACTCTCTAGCATAGTGATTGGCTTCATAAGTCTCTTCTTCAGATAGTTTCTTCCTCGAAGCATGTCGCACGATGTAATCGCAAATGTTGGAAGGGGCTTCGGGGGCGGCAGTGTCAATTTCTCCAACCAAAACTGGTTCCGATATTTTTATTTTTTCGGTTTCCAAAGATTGTTCCTTGGTGGGCTCTGAAGGCCCAGCCTCAGCTTCAAGTTGTTGCTTCGAAGCTTCAGTAGACGCTTCAGCAAGTTCAGCAGTCTTCTTTGGAGTTGTGCTTGAAGACTTAATTGTCTCCAAGACATCTAGCACGTTCACCATTCTTTTTCTTTTTGGGGTCACCGATGGGCCCTTTTGATTCTTTATTGTTTCAACATTTGCTGAAGGACTCAAGATTTCCAATATTTTTTGTCCTTCAATCTTCGGTTTTTCTGCCTCCTCTGCTGAAGGCGCTTCAGTTTTTTTTTCTATCTTTGGCACTGGAGCTGATTCCGTAGCTTCAGTGGCCAAAGAAACTTCACCAATAAATTCAGGCACTGTGGCTGGCTCAATAAAACGTGCCCGGTGGGTGAGCACCTTCATCTTTTTTCTTTGCGGCGCTGGCTCATTAGAAGCACTTGTGGCAACTTCTGTTGCAGGAGAAGTATTTTTTCTTTTGCGGCCCGGCACCGGATAATGGTAGTCAGGGTAGACAAACCCGATTGCATCAAATACCCGGTTGAGCCTTTTCTTCTTTCGGCCTCCGAAGGCTGCCGATAATGCACTGTTCTCGGCCTTCGAATACACCCCAAGCAGTTCGTCACTTAATGTTTCAATACTTTTCAACCAGTCGTCATCAGGTTCAACAAACTTATCCCCGTATTTGAATGTGTATTTTAGTCTGACGAGTCCGCCTTCGTCGGACTCTTTGATGGTCTCCTTCGGCATTTCCCACTTTCCTGCAAGTGGCCACACCCTGAAGGCAATATGCTCTTGGACCAAGTCCCTTGTCCCAATAAAAGAGCAGATTACGCCGAAGGCTCTTTGGCATTCCTCGGCTGCTTCATCCATTTCAACCTTCGGCCTTCGAAGTCCGAAGCGTTGCCAGATGGGGCGCATAATGATACTCTTAACATCTTCCTGCGCTGTTAAGTCATTCTTTACATAAAACCACTCTGTCATCCAGGCTCCGGGCCACCTCTTCCGATAGGTTGGCACAGGGCGGCTTGACCCGGAGCGGGCACCGAAACTGTAACACCCAAAGTTGTTGTGATATTGTTCTTTCCCCTAGGGCTTCGTCTCATATAACAACTCATGAATGTTGCAAAAGCTTTTGGCATTTGGTTCTAAACCTTGGCTTTTCGCAGCCCAGACAAACATCCCCATTCTTATGATAGCTTCGGGAGTAATTTGATGAAGGTAGACTTGAAATGTCTTCAGGACTTCGACAACGAAGCTGCTTAGGGGGAATCGAAGCCCAGCCTTGAGAAAGCTTCGGAAGATTACGACTTCATCTTCTTCGGGAGTGGGAGAAGTTTTTTCTCCAGCATCAGCCCTCACAATAGATATATCTCGAAAGTATCTCCCCCTCATATTGTCAATATGACTCTGCTTAATAGTGGTTTTCCCGAAAACCGTGTGACTTGGCCGCCATGGTCGATCTTCGGACTCTTCCCCACCGCTTTCTACATCATAACTGTCACTGTCACCAGTATCTTCAGACAAACCTTCTAGAATCTCCTTGGTGATTTTTTCCGTATTGGTCTCCGCCATCGCTATAAGAAACCCCAAGTTCTTCTCTTCGTCGAGACTCAGCTTCATCTCAGCAGGGACCTTCTTATCTTCAGACATCTTCGGAAACACTAAAAAACTGTTTTCAAGGCCGAAGCTTCAAAACCAAAAGATCAGCAAATCTTAGTGCGCAAGAGCTAAAAATTTTAGTGGGCCGAAGCAGATGGCAAGTGAGAGTACCAAAATGAGTTTGCGGTATGATCTTATTTATACGCCCAGTGCGTTGAAAATTGAAAGACCCCGCTTGTCAGTGAATGTTGCTATTCTAGCAAAGGGAAGGTGTTTTTTCGGACCTTCGGCTTAAGGCCTTCGTCCATATCGCAATCTGAATTTATCACTAACAAATTAATATTGCGAGGGGCTACTGTTGGGGGCCTTCGTCCTCCGAAGGTCCTCAAAAACAAGATTTGACAATATTTTCCAAGTGAATTATATGAACAGGTATTCTCAGACTCAGATCATGAACATGGAGTACGGACAGGACGAAGCTTAAGCCAAACGAAAGGAGGTTGATGAAGGACGGGCTGGTTACCATGCTGTACGAAGGATGGCGCGCAGCCGAAGCTATACGCAGGAAAGCTTCGTCGCGATAGCAGAACGGGGAACCGACATAAAGATGAAAAGACTACTTAGGCCTTGACAGACTCCCATAGGTCATTAGCAAATGTAATGGACATGAATGTAATTTTACATGGGCTGCGTCTCACGCCTATAAATAGATGAACAGTATTCCCGTACTGTTCACGCTGACTTGGCATTTGCTTTTGCGTCATACTTGTACTTTTGCCTTCCTGCAATCCGAAGGTACATTTGTAATTTGAAGTCATTTCTATTGTTACATAATAATAAAAATGACATGATGATAAAATTTAAATGTTTACATTACTTTTTATGTTAAGCATAAGTTCTTCGTCGTAACTTATCGTGCTTACGAAGATATATTGTCTATGACCTTCGTCCGGAGCACGTTATATCCCGAAGGGAGATAATGTTTTAAAGGACGAAGGACCTTATCATTTAACACTTTTTATGTTGCCTTGTTCTTAATCCGAAGCATTTGAGAACAAGTCACCAACAGGGTTCATCAAAGAGGTATTCCATCCCGAATGGCTTGCCAACCCTGTGCTTGTGAGAAAGAAAGGGGGAAATGGCGGATGTGTGTAGACTACACTGGTCTAAACAAAGCATGTCCGAAAGTTCCCTACCCTCTGCCTCGCATCGATCAAATCGTGGATTCCACTGCTGGGTGCTAAACCCTGTATTTCCTCGATGCCTACTCAGGGTATCACCAGATCAGGATGAAAGAGTCCGACCAGCTCGCGACTTCTTTCATCACACCCTTCGACATGTACTGCTATGTTACCATGCCGTTTGGTTTGAGGAATGCGGGTGCAACGTACCAGCGATGCATGAACCATGTGTTCGGTGAACACATCGGCCGAACGGTCGAGTCCTACGTCGATGACATCGTAGTCAAGACAAGGAAAGCCTCCGACCTCCTTTCCAACCTTGAAGTGACATTCCGATGTCTCAAGGCGAAAGGCGTGAAGCTCAATCCCAAAAAGAGTGTCTTCGGGGTTCCCCGAGGCATGCTCTTGGGGTTCATCGTCTCCGAGCGGGGCATCGAGGCCAACCCGGAGAAGATCGCAGCCATCACCAGCATGGGGCCCATCAAGGACTTGAAAGGCGTACAGAGGGTCATGGGATGCCTCGCGGCTCTCAGCCGTTTCATCTCGCGCCTCGGCGAAAGTGGCCTGCCTCTGTACCGCCTCTTAAGGAAGGCCGAGTGCTTCGCTTGGACCCCTGAGGCCGAGGAAGCCCTCGGGAACCTGAAGGCGCTCCTCATGAACGCGCCCATCTTGGTGCCCCCCGCTGCCGGAGAAGCCCTCTTGATCTATGTCGCCGCTACCACTCAGGTGGTTAGCGCCGCGATTGTGGTTGAGAGACGAGAAGAGGGGCATGCATTGCCCGTCCAGAGGCCAGTCTACTTCATCAGTGAGGTGCTGTCCGAGACCAAGACCCGCTACCCACAAATTCAGAAGCTGCTGTACGGAGTGATCCTGACACGGCGGAAGTTGCGACACTACTTCGAGTCTCATCCGGTAACTGTGGTGTCATCCTTCCCCCTGGGGGAGATCATCCAGTCCCGAGAGGCCTCGGGTAGGATTGCAGAGTGGGCGGTGGAGATCATGGGCGAGACGATCTCGTTCGCCCCTTGGATGGCCATCAAGTCCCAGGTCTTGGCGGACTTCGTGGCTGAATGGGTCGACACCCAGCTCCCAACAGCTCCGATCCAACCGAAGCTCTGGACCATGTTTTTCGACGGGTCGCTGATGAAGACGGGGGCCGGCGCGGGCCTGCTCTTCATCTCGCCCCTCGGGAAGCACCTACGCTACGTGCTACGCCTCCACTACCCGGTGTCCAACAATGTGGCTGAGTACGAGGCTCTGGTAAACGGGTTGCGAATCGCCATCGAGCTAGGGGTCCAACGCCTCGACGCTCGCGGTGACTCGCAGCTCGTCATCGACCAAGTCATGAAGAACTCCCACTACCACGATCCGAAGATGGAAGCCTACTGCGATGAGGTTCGGCGCTTGGAAGACAAGTTCTACGGGCTCGAGCTCAACCACGTCGCCCGACGCTACAACGAGACTGCGGACGAGCTGGCTAAAATAGCCTCAGGGCGAACAACGGTTCCCCCGGACGTATTCTCCCGAGACCTGCATCAACCCTCCGTCAAGACCGACGACACGCCCGAGCCCGAGAAGGCCTCGGCCGAGCCCGAGAAGGCCTCGGCCCAGCCCAAGGCACCCTCGGCTCAGTCTGAGGTACCCTAGGCTCAGTCCGAGGTATCCTCGGCACAGTCCGTGGTACCCTCGGCTCGGCCCGAGGCACCCTCGGCTCAACCCGAGGCACCCTCGGCTCGGCCCGAGGTACCCTCAGCCCCCGAGGGTGAGGCACTGCGCATCGAGGAGGAGTGGAGCGGGGTCACGCCTAATCAAACCTGGCAGACCCCGTACCTGCAATATCTCCACCAAGGAGAGCTACCCCTCGACCAAGCCGAAGCTCGGCGGTTGGCGCGGCGCGCCAAGTCGTTCGTCTTGCTGGGAGATGGGAAGGAGCTCTACCACCGCAGCCCCTCGGGCATCCTCCAGCGATGCATTTCCATCGCCGAAGGCCAGGAGCTCTTACAAGAGATAGACTCGGGGGCTTGCGGCCATCACGCAGCACCTCGAGCCCTTGTTGGAAACGCCTTCCGACAAGGTTTCTACTGGCCGACGGCGGTGGCCGACGCCACTAGAATTGTCCACGCTTGCGAAGGGTGTCAGTTCTACGCGAGGCAGACCCACTTGCCCGCTCAGGCTCTGCAGACCATACCCATCACCTAGTCGTTTGTTGTGTGGGGTCTGGACCTCGTCGGCCCCTTGCAGAAGGCACCCGGGGGCTACACGCACCTGCTGGTCGCCATCGACAAATTCTCCAAGTGGATCGAGGTCCGACCACTAAACAGCATCAGGTCCGAACAGGTGGTGGCGTTCTTCACCAACATCATCCATCGCTTTGGGGTCCCGAACTCCATCATCACCGACAATGGCACCCAGTTTACCGACAGAAAGTTCCTGGACTTCTGCGAGGATCACCACATCCGGGTGGACTGGGCCGCCGTGGCCCACCCCATGACAAATGGGCAGGTAGAATGTGCCAACTGCATGATTCTACAAGGACTCAAGCCTCGGATCTACAACGACCGCAACAAGTTCGGCAAGCGGTGGATGAAGGAACTCCCCTCGGTGGTCTGGAGTCTGAGGACAACGCCGAGCCGAGCCACGGGCTTCACACCGTTCTTTCTAGTCTATGGGGCCGAGGCCATCTTGCCCACAGACTTAGAATACGGTTCCCCGAGGACAAGGGCCTACGCCGACCAAAGCAATCGAGCCAATCGAGAAGACTCACTGGACCAGCTGGAAGAGGCTCGGGACATGGCCTTACTACACTCGGCGCGGTACCAGCAGTCCCTGCGACGCTACCACGCCCGAGGGGTTCGGTCCCGAGACCTCCAGGTGGGCGACCTGGTGCTTCGGCTAAGACAAGACGCCCGAGGGCGGCATAAGCTCACGCCTCCCTGTGAAGGGCTGTTCGTCATCGCCAAGGTTCTGAAGCCCGGAACATACAAGCTGGCCAACAGTCAAGGCGAGGTCTACAGCAACGCTTGGAACATCCAACAGCTACGTCGCTTCTACCCTTAAGATGCTTCCAAGCTATTCGTACACCCGGTTCACACACAAAGTCTGGTCGTCAAGGAAGGGTCAGCCTTGCCTCGGCAAAGCCCGACCCTCCCTCGGGGGCTAGAAGGGGGGAACCCCCTCTGCGTCGAAATTTTCCTCGAAAAAATAAAAAAAATCTTTTCTGCCAGAATGCCTTTCGTGCTTTTCGACTACTTCGAAAGTGGATCCTGAAAACGACGGAGTACACGTAAGCAGCCAAGGCTGACCGAGCCGAGGGACTCCTACGCCTCCGGGATACGAAAACCTCACTCATCACCTTCTGCGATAAGTAACTCGCGCTCGGATAAGTGATTCCGTGGACCGAACAAGTCTTCACGCTCGAAAGCTCCTCTGCCGGAACGATTTTTTGGGCCTTCTCGAGTGCGTCGGTGACAGAACCCTATGGACGAGTAAGAGTGCGCGTAAGCGGCAAGGCCGACCAAGCCGAGGGATTCCTACGCCTCCGGGATACGGATACCTCACTCATCACCTTCCGTGAAAAGCAACTCTCGCCCGCACAAACAATTCTGTTACCGACAAATAAGTCCGGATACTTGAAACAAGAGGAAAAGAAACGCAGCTTTACAACACGACGATGGTATGTTTGGGCCTCGGCGGCTGCAGAAAACATACACACACTACAAGACAACCCGATCCTGCAGGCTCGGATGTCGACAGTTGAAGGGGGCAGCAGCACCCTCGGCGTCAACTACACCTTCGGCGAGGTCTGACCTAGCCTCGGACGGCGACGCGGTCGGAGGATCTCCACTCTGAAGGACGACATCAGCACCATACCCGGGCCATCGCCGCCAGGGTCTTCTCCAGGAATCCTGCTCGAGCAGACGGCTCGGCCGGCCACCCCGAGGCCTCGGCCAGCTGTCCCTCGAAGACATCAGCCCGGCTTGTGGCCTCGGCAACTCAACTCCGGCGTCGGTCCCGCCAGTGGACGACCCGGCTAGGCTCTGGCCGACCAAGTCTTCTTTTTGAGCCAACTCTGCCTCTGTCCGTGCTGACACCGCTACCTCCGGCTTCGGCTCATCGAAGAGCGGCCGAGGGGTTCCTTTAACTGAGCAAGAGAAGCCTCGGACAGCAAGGCCGACCGAGCCGAGGGACTCCTACGACTCCGGGATATGGATACCTCACTCGTCACCTTTGCACGAGGCGACTCACGCTCGGTGAAGCAGTTCAGATAGTCGACAGGCGAGTCTTAGTGCTCGAAATGAAGGAAAAACACGGCTCCGTGCCGAAGATACATACATGTTCAGGCCCCGACAGCCGCAATGAACAAGAGACCGGCACACAAGGTGCCAATACAAACGGAACCCCGGTTCCACCTCCGCAGGTACGAACAACCCCACATGATTGGGGGGCCTGCGGAGCAACAGAAGGCCGACGGGTGGCTCGCCGTCGCCCGCTCCGGCAGCAGCGACAACGACCCCCGCTCCGGGTGGCCGAACTGCAGCAGCGATGGCCTCAGGGCGGACGCCGCTGCAACCTTGCCCTCGCCCACGCCGACGCTTGAGGGGCGAGGACAAGTACAAAGAGCCGGAGGCCCGGAGCGCGAATGGTGGCGGTGATCCCGTCGGCGATGGGGACTTCTCGAGCCACATCCACCTCGGCACCGACGACCGGAGCCGTCAGCCCATCGGCAGATCCCCACTTGGATCCTCCCGGACGAGCGGGGCACCGACCTCCGCGCAGAGGCGCCGTACCGGTGCAAAGGCAGGACAGCCCCAGAACACGAATGCCGCCCTAGCGGCGCGCGACGTCTTGGGCGGTCCACCCGTGCGCACGGCGCGACAACCGCCCGTGCGGCGGGAGGGGGCACCGGGAGCCAAGCCGGTGAGCCCAACGTGCTGAAGCTGGCGACGCCCGCCGTCGACCAGCCCCGCGTTGTCGAAGTCCGCCCCTCTCGCAGGGCCAGTGAGCGCCTTCTCCCTTGAATGCTGAAGGAGAGGCTGACCCACGAACCCGCGCGGGAGGTAGAGCTCCGGCTCAGCCCGGCCTCCGCCCCAGCAAGGATGATGAACATCCTTGAGGCTGAGGGCGGGACCAAGATCGCAGCCCGGCTTGCTTCTCCCCACCCAGGGGCTGGTGGTCACCGTCTTGGGTAACCACCGGCGAGGGGATGCAGCCGGGCTGCATGATGAAAATCCTTGAAGCCGAACGATGGCTGAAAGGTACCAACTTCCACGAAGTTGCGTTCCTCCGATGACAAGACGGAAGGATTGCGGGCGTCCCCCATCCGGGGGCTCGGAAGGTGGAAAGACACGGTGCATAAGGGAGCGCGAAGACATGGTCGTCTTTCAAGGGGGTCGCCCTCCTTTTAAAGGCGACTCTCCCTACTTGCGTCCTCAGCCGTTGCAGGCTGAGTCTTCTCCAACACGCTCCAAGGTCCTCCCCCTACGACACGGTGGCTGGGCCCCACGCGTCATGCAAGCTGGTCCAGGGCAGAAGGAGCCAAACCGCCGTGCGCAGGGCATGCAACTGCCCAGCGGTTACAAGCATTCCTCCACTTTTGCCTAGACCAGCGGGTGGAAGGGTGGACAGCCATGCAGGCGGCATAAAACCGTGCCAAGTGGGCACGCCCCTCCGACTTCCAACGCACCCAGCATGGAGGCCCAGGCCCACACGTCATGCAACCGGCGTGCCGGTTGCTGTGTGCGAGCAACTGCACCGCCACTCGTGCCACTACCGTGCCTCCTCGACCGCGGAACCAGTACCGTGACTCGAGGCAACCCTGCGTATGACCCAGCAGTGCCAGCCAGGCGCGACGGTCAATACGGCCAAAAATGGGCCGGCAGTAATGGCGGTGGTAGGCGGGCAGGAGCAGCGGTCACGTCGTCAGCCAAGCTTACGTCCCATCCAGGGGCAGCGAGAGAACCCTCTCTCACGGCGTGAAGACGGCGCGCCTGTGTTCCGTTCCTCGAACGGCTCGCACACGCGCAACGACCGCCTCGCGAACCACTTGCCCCGTCGCATTAACTCCGCGGCGGGACAGGCAGCGCCTCAGGCAGGAGAAGCAAGCGACGCTTCGCCTTCGCCATAATGACCGCATCGAAAAAGGTACGCCACGTCATTCGATTTCGTATCCTTTTCCTTTTCCTCTTTCTCTCTCTTACAACAGGGACCGGGAAAGGGGGATACCCCGAAAAGGATCCTTCTCCGTGAAGGAAACAGGCCCCGAGCCTCCCTACTGATCAGAGGTTCAAAGGCTGGCCCCTCGGAGGGGTTCAACGGCCGCCTCAGAGCGATTGGGTTCTGTGCCCACTACTGGTCAGAGGTTCGATGGCCAGCCCCTCGGAAGGGTTCAATGGCCGCCTCAGGCCACTCGGGCTCCGTGCCCACTACTGATCAGGGGTTTGTAGGCTGGCCCTCGAAGGGTTCACAGTCGCCTCAGACACAGAGCGAGGGATGACCCTGGGTACGTTCGATACATAACCAAGGCTTGGGCTACGCTCCCGAGGTACCCTAGGACATTTCCGAGACCAGCGGGAACGATCTTGTAACGGAATCCCATCAGAGGGAGGCATCGAGCCCTCGGACCCCGTCAAAAGGGGACCGGGTCCGGCAGATCACCCGCAGGTACTTTTGGAGCGCGCCTCCGGGCCTCTAGCCGACCCCTAACAAATGGGGCACGGGCGTCCACTCGGATTACCCGCCAGCAGCTCACCGGAGACACCATGTTCGGCGCCCTCCGAGGGCAACATGGCGCTTTCCCCCCCTCCTCCTTGCGGAAAGGCGACGCAGGGGCGTATGTAAAAAAGTCGAGTATGTCCTTGACCATCTTCTCGCCCTGTGCAGAGGCTCGGGGGCTGCTCTCGCAAACCCGGCTCCGGCCAAACCGTTGACAGCGTCAACATACCAGCCCGAGAACTTGGGACCCGACCGTGCACCCGGGCTACAGCCAGCTCGCATGAGGGAACAACCAGACCAGCCGAAGTGTTGCGAAACGCACTAAGACCTCGAAGGAGTCAAACTACACCTCCGAGGCCTCGGGGGCTACACCCGGCGGGTGCGCTCGCGCGCACCCACCGGAACAAAATGCAACCAAAAAAGGCTGGTCCCCTTGCAAAAAAGTGCGGCAAAAGCCTCCAAGCGAATATTAACACTCCCTTCGAGGCTCGGGGGCTACTGTCGGGGACCATAATTAGGGGTACCCTCAAGACTCCTAAATCTCAGCTGGTAACCCCCATCAGCACAAAGCTGCAAAGGCCTGATGGGTGCGATTAAGTCAAGGATCGGTCCATTCGAGGGACGCGATCACGCCTCGCCCGAGCCCAGCCTCGGGCAAGGGCAGCCGACCCCAGAGGATCTACGTCTCGCCCGAGGACCCCCTCTAGCAACAGACACACCCTCGGCTCGCCCGAGGCCCAGTCTTCACCAAGAAGCAACCTCGGCCAAATCGCCACGCCAACCGACCAAATCACAGGCGCATTTGATGCAAAGGCGGCCTGACACCTTTATCCTGACGCACGCCCTCCAGTCGACAGAGCCGAAGTGACCGCAGTCACTTCACCGCTCCACTGACCGGTCTGACAAGAGGACAGCGCCGCCTGCGCCGCTCCGACTGTTGAGCCACTCGACAGAGTGAGGCTGACAGCAACCAAGTCCAGCCCTAGGCGCCATGGGAAACTCCGCTTCGCCCGACCCTAGGGCTCGGACTCGGGCTCAGCCCCAGAAGACGACGAACTCCGCTTCGCCCGACCCCAGGGCTCGGACTCGGGCTCAGCCCCGGAAGACGACGAACTCCGCTTCGCCCGACCCCAGGGCTCGGACTCGGGCTCAGCCCCGAAAGACGACGAACTCCGCTCTGCCCGACCCCAGGGATCGGACTCGGGCTCAGCCCCGGAAGACGACGAACTCCGCTTCGCCCGACCCCAGGGCTCGGACTCGGGCTCAGCCTCGGAAGACGACGAACTCCGCTCCGCCCGACCCTAGGGCTTGGACTCGGGCTCAGCCCCGGAAGACGACGAACTCCGCTTCGCCCGACCCCAGGGCTCGGACTCGGGCTCAGCCTCGAAGGACGACGAACTCCGCTTCGCCCGACCCCAGGGCTCGGACTCAGCCCCGGCCTCAGCCGACGGTCTCCGCCTTGTCCGACCCAGGGGCTCGGACTCGACCTCGACCTTGGAAGACAGACTCGACCTCGACCTCGGAGGAGCCTCCACCTCGCCCAACCTAGGGCACGGACCAACCACGTCAACAGGAGGCGCCATCATTACCCTACCCCGAGTTGACTCAGGCTACAGGGAACAAGACTGGCGCCCCATCTGGCTCGCTCCACTATACGAGTAATGATGGCGCCCCGCACGCTCTATGACGACGGCGGCTCTCAGCCCCCTTACGGAAGCAAGAGGACGTCAGCAAGGACTCGACAGCCCCGACAGCTGTCCTTCCGCCAGGCTCCAGCGCTCCTCCGACGGCCATGACACCACACGAACTGGGTGCCAAAACCTCTCCGGCTGCCACGATGGCATGTACTTAGGGCGCTAGCTCTCCTCCGCTAGACACGTTAGCACACTGCTACACCCCCCCCTTGTACACCTGGATCCTCTCCTTACGCCTATAAAAGGGAGGTCTAGGGCCCTCTTACAGAAGGTTGGCCGCGCGGGGAAGGACGGGACGGCGCTCGCGCAAGGCCGCTCGCTCCCTCCCGCGTGGACGCTTGTAACCCCCTACTGCAAGCGCACCCGACCTGGGCGCGGGGCTAACACGAAGGCCGTGGGTTCCACCTCCCACGCCTGTCTCCCTCCGGCTGCTCTCCCCCTTCGCGTTCCGCCTCGCGCCGACCCATCTGGGCTGGGGCACGCGGCGACAATTTACTCGTCGGTCCAGGGACCCCCCGGGTTTCGAAACGCCGACATCATTAAAATAGGAACGACAGATGAAGGGATCCCCTTCCAACAAGCCACAGGAAGGCTCCATCGGGGGAGTCCGGCAACAAGATGAAGGGATCCCCTTCACACAACAAGTCGCATCGGAGCGGCGACAATAAAAAGAAGATGAAGAAGGTGGTCTATTACGAGACCGATTCTTCGTCGCCATCCACCTCCAACTCCGACGCGTCGTCCATCACTTCTAAGCGCCATGAGCGCAAGAAGTATAGTAAGATGCCACTTTGTTATCCCTGTATCTCTAGACGCACTCTTCACTTTTTGTCCCACTAGGCAAACCACCCGTTTTTTATGGTGAAGATTATAATATGTGGAGTGATAAAATGAGGCATCACCTAACCTCACTCCACGCTAGCATTTAGGACGTTGTTGAGTTTGGAGCGCAGGTACCATCGCCGGGAGACGAAGGATATGACTCGGACGAAGTAGCTCAAATCCGGCACTTCAACTCCTAAGCCACTACTATACTCCTCGCCTCTCTAAGTCGAGAGGAGTATAATAAGGTGCAAGGGTTGAAGAGCGCCAAAGAGATTTGGGACGTGCTCAAGACCGCGCACGAAGGAGATGAGGTGACCAAGATCACCAAACGGGAAACGATCGAGGGGGAGCTCGGTCGATTCATGCTCAACCAAGGGGAGGAGCCACAAGCCATGTACAACCGGCTCAAGACCTTGGTGAATCAAGTGCGCAACCTCAGGAGCACAAAATGGGATGACCATAAAATGGTCAAGGTTAAACTAAGATCACTTGTTTTTCTTAATCCTACACAAGTTCAATTAATTCATGGTGATCCTAGATACAAGCTAATGTCTCCCGAAGAGGTTATAGGAAAGTTTGTGAGATTTGAATTGATGATAAAAGGCTCCAAACAAATCATCGAGCGAGGTGCCTCCTCCACACCCGAGGTGCAACCCGTCGCATTTCAGGCAACAGAGGAGAAGAAAGAAGAGTCTACATCAAGTAGGCTTCCCATCAACGCCTCAAAGCTCAACAACGAGGAAATGACGCTCATCATCAAGAGCTTCCGCGAAATCCTCAAGCAAAGGAGGGGAAAAATTACAAGCCCCGCTCCAAGAAAGTTTGCTACAAGTGTGGTAAGCCCAATCATTTCATTGCTAAATGTCCATTATCTAGTGATAGTGACAAGGGCGATGACAAAAAGGGAAGGAGGAAGGAAAAGAAGAAGTACTACAAGAAGAAGGGCGGCGATGCCCAAGTATGTCGGGAATGGGACTCCGATGAGAGCTTCACCGACTCCTCCTCCGACGAGGACACCGCCAACATCACCATCAACAAGGGTCTCCTCTTCCCCAACGTCGGTCACAAGTGCCTTATGGCAAAGGATGGCAAAAAGAAGAAGGTAAAATCTAGAGCTTCCACTAAATATGCAACATCTAGTGATGAGGCTAGCTCTAGTGATGATGAAGATAACTTGCTTGCTCTTTTTGCCAACTTAAACATGCAACAAAAGGAAAATTAAATGAATTGATAGGTGCTATTCATGAGAAGGATGAACTCTTGGATAGCCAAGAGGAATTCCTTATTAAGGAAAACAAGAAGCATGTTAAAGTTAAAAATGCTTATGCTCAGGAAATAGAAAAATGTGAAAAATTAACTAGTGAGCTTAGCACTTGCCATGACACTATCTCTAACCTTAGAAATAAAAATGCTAAATTAATTGCTAAGGTTGAGAAGTCAAATGTTTGTGATGATTTAATTATTAGTCTTAGAAATGAGAATGCCAAATTGATTGCTAAGATTGATAAATTGAATGAATCACTTTCTAGCCTTAAGATTGAGAATGAAAAATTAATTGCTAAGGCTAAAGACTTAAATGTTTGCAATGATGCTATTTCCAATCTTAGAAATGAAAATGCTATGTTACATGCTAAGATTGATGAATTAAATGTTTGCAAACCCTCTACATCTACTATTGATCATGTTTCCATTTGTACTAGATGTAAAGATATTAATGTTGATGCTATCCATGACCACCTACCTTTAATTAAACAACAAAATGATCACATAGCTCAACTTAGTGCTAAAATTAATGAGCATGAGATAGAAAATGAAAAAATTAAATTTGCTAGAAGCATGCACTATAGTGGGAGACGCCCTGGCATTAAGGATGGCATTGGGTTCCAACAGGGAGGCAACGCCAAACTTAATGCCCCTAAGAGATTGTCTAACTTTGTAAAGGGCAAGGCTCCCATGCCTCAGGATAACGAGGGCTATATTTTATATCCTGCTGGTTATCTTGAGTATAAGATTAGGAGAATTCATTCTGAGAAGTCTCACTTTGGCTCTCATCATGCTTTTATGTATAAGAGTGAGGCATCTAGCTCTAGGCAATAAACCCATGTTAAATTGACTAAAAAGAAATCTCCTATTGCATCAAATGAGCCTAATGTTTCATTTAAGACTTTTGATGCTTCTTATGTGCTTACTAACAAATCAGGCAAAGTAGTTGCCAAATATGTTGGGGGCAAACACAAGGGCTCCAAGACTTGTGTTTGGGTACCCAAGGTGCTTGTTTGTAATGTGAAAGGACCCAAGACTGTTTGGGTACCTAAGAACAAGGCTTAAACTTGTTTTATAGGTTTATGCATCCGGAGGCTCAAGTTGGATCATTGATAGCGAGTGCACAAAGCACATGACTGGGGAGAAAAGGATGTTCTCCTCCTATGAGAAAAACCAAGATCCCCAAAGAGCTATCACATTTGGGGATGGAAATCAAGGTTTGGTCAAAGGACTTGGTAAAATTGCTATATCACCTGGCCATTCTATTTCCAATATTTTTCTTGTAGATTCTTTAGATTATAACTTGCTTTCAGTTTCTCAATTATGCAATATGGGCTACAACTGTCTATTTACTGATGTAGGTGTTACTGTCTTTAAAAGAAGTGATGATTCAATAGCATTTAAGGGAGTGTTAGAGGGTCAGCTATACTTAGTTGATTTCAATAGAGCTGAACTCGACACTTTCTTTATTAATAAGACTAATATGGGTTGGCTCTAGCATCGCCGACTAGCCCATGTTGGGATGAAGAATCTTCACAAGCTTCTAAAGGGAGAGCACATTTTAGGACTAACCAATGTTCATTTTGAGAAAGACAGGGTGTGTAGCGCATGTCAAGCAGGAAAGCAAGTTGGTGCCCATCATCCACACAAGAATATCATGACGACTGACAGACCGCTTGAGCTACTCCACATAGATTTATTTGGCCCGATAGCTTACATAAGCATCGGCGGGAGTAAGTATTGTCTTGTAATTGTGGATGATTATTCTCGCTTCACTTGGGTATTCTTTTTGCAGGAAAAATCTCAAACCTAAGAGACCTTAAAGGGATTCTTGAGATGGGCTCAAAATGAGTTCGTCTTAAGGATCAAAAAGATTAGAAGCAACAATGGGACGGAGTTCAAGAACTCTCAAATTGAAGGCTTTCTTGAGGAGGAGGGCATCAAGCATGAGTTCTCTTCTCCCTACACACCACAACAAAATGGTGTAGTGTAGAGGAAGAATAGAACTCTACTTGACATGGCGAGGACCATGCTTGATGAGTACAAGACACCAGACCGATTTTGGGCCGAGGCGATTAACACCGCCTGCTACTCCATCAACCGGTTATATCTACACCGAATCCTCAAGAAGACATTATATGAACTCCTAACCGGTAAAAAGCCCAATGTTTCATATTTTAGAGTCCTTGGTAGCAAATGTTTTATTCTTGTTAAAAGAGGTAGTGTCGGCGTTTCGAGATCGGGGGGTCCCTAAGCCGACGAGTGAGTGTGCCGCGTGCCCCAGCCCAGATGGGTCGAGCGCGTGGGCGAGCGCGAAGGGGGGAAGGCGAGGTGGCCGGAGCCGAGTCGTGAGGGAGGTGGAGATCCCGCGACCTTCGTGTTCGTCCCGCGCCTAGGTCGGGTGCGCTTGCAGTAGGGGGTTACAAGCGTCCACGCGGGTGAGGGAAGCGAGCGGCCCCAAGAGAGCGCCTGCCCCCGCCCTCGTTCCCGTGCGGCCAACCCTCTCTAAGAAGGCCCTGGTCCTTCCTTTTATAGGCGTAAGGAGAGGATCCAGGTGTACAATGGGGGTGCAGCAGAGTGCTACGTGTCTAGCGGGGGGAGAGCTAGCGCCCTAGGTACATGCCAATGTGGCAGCCGGAGAGATCTTGGCACCCAGCTGGTGTGGTGTCGTGGCTGTCGGAGGAGAAACGGAGCCTGGCGGAGGGACAGCTGTCGGAGCAGTTGGGCCCTTGCTGACGTCCCCCTGCTTCCGTAAGGGAGCTGAGAGCCGCCGTCGTCATGGGTCTATCGGGGCGCCATCATTGCCTATCTGGCGGAGCTAGCCAGATGGTACGTCGGTCTTGTTCTCTACGGCCCGAGTCGGCTCGGGGTAGGGTGATGATGGCGCTTCCTGTTGACGTGGCGGACTTGTGCCCTAGGTTGGGCAACGTGGAGGCTCCTCCGAGGCCGAGGTTGAGTCTATCTTCCATGGCCGAGGCCGAGCCCGAGCTCCTGGGTCGGGCGAGGCGGAGGTCGTTCGGCAGAGGCCAGGGCGGAGTCCGACCCCTGGGGTCGGGCGAAGCGAGTTCGTTGTCTTCCGGGGCCTTAGCCCGAGTCCGAGCCCTGGGTCGGGCGGAGCGGAGTTCGCCGTCTTCCGGGGCCTTAGCCCGAGTCCGAGCCCTGGGTCGGGTGGAGCGGAGTTCGCCGTCTTCCGGGGCCTTAGCCCGAGTCCGAGCCCTGGGTCGGGCGGAACGGAGTTCGCCGTCTTCCGGGGCCTTAGCCCGAGTCCGAGCCCTGGGTCGGGCGGACGGAGTTCGCCGTCTTCCGGGGCCTTAGCCCGAGTCCGAGCCCTGGGTCGGGCGGAGCTTCCTATGGCACCTTTGGCAAGGCCTGGCTGCCTGTCAGTCTCACTCTGTCAAGTGGCACTGCAGTCGGGATGGCGCAGGCGGCGCTGTCCTTTTGTCAGACCGGTCAGTGGAGCGGCGAAGTGACGGCGATCACTTCGGCTCTGCCAGGGGGCGCACGTCAGGATAAAGGTGTCAGGCTACCTTTGCGTTAAATGCCCCCGCTACTCGGTCGGTTGGTGCGGCGATTTAGTCAGGGTTGCTTCTTAGCGAAGGCAAGGCCTCGGGCGAGCCGGAGATGCGTCTGCCGTAAAAAAGGGGGCCTCGGGCGAGACGGAAACACCTCAGGGTCGGCTGCCCTTGCCCGAGGCTAGGCTCGGGCTAGGCGTGATCGAGTCGCTCGTATGGACTGATCCCTGACTTAATCGCACCCATCAGGCCTCTGCAGCTTTATGCTGATGGGGGTTACCAGCTGAGAATTAGGCGTCTTGAGGGTACCCCTAATTATGGTCCCCGACAGTAGCCCCCGAGCCTCGAAGGGAGTGTTAGCACTCGCTTGGAGGCTTTCGTCGCACTTTTTTGCAAGGGGACCAGCCTTTCTCGGTTACATTTTGTTCCTGTGGGTGCGCGCGAGCGCACCCGCCGGGTGTAGCTCCCGAGGCCTTGGAGGAGTGGTTTCACTCCTTCGAGGTCTTAATGCCTTGCGTAATGCTTCGGCTGGTCTGGTGGTTCCCTCATGCGAACTGGCCGTAGCCCGGGTGCACTGTCGGGGCCCAAGTTCTCGGGCTGGTATGTTGACGCTGTCAACGGTTTGGCCGGAGCCGGGTTTGCGAGAGCAGCCCCCGAGCCTCCGCACAGGGTGAGAGGGCGATCAGGGACAGACTCGGCTTTTTTACATACGCCCCTACGTCGCCTTTCCGCAAGGAGGAGGGGGGAGAGCGCCATGTTACCCTCGATGGGCACCGAACATGGTGTCTCCGGTGAGCTGCAAGCGGGTAATCCGAGTGGACGTCCGTGCCCTGTTCGTTGGGGGTCGGCTAGGGGCCCGGAGGCATGCCCAAAAGTACCTACGGGTGATCTGCCGGACCCGGTCCCCTGGCGACGGGGTCCGAGGGCTCGATGCCTCCCTCCGATGGGATTCCGTTACAGGATCGCTCCCGCTGGTCTCGGAAATGTCCTAGGGTACCTCGGGAGCGCAGCCCGAGCCTCGGTTATGTATCGAACGTACCCCTGGTCATCCCTCGCTCGGTGTTTGAGGCGACTGTGAACCCTTCGGGGGGCCAGCCTTCGAACCCCTGATCAGTAATGGGCGTGGAGCCCGAGTAGCCTGAGGCGGCCGTGGAACCTTTCGGGGGGCTGGCCTTTGAACCTCTGACCAGTAGTGGGTGTCGGGCCCACGCGATCTGAGGCGGCTGTTGAACCCTTCGGGGGGCCAGCCTTCGAACCCCTGATCAGTAAGGAGGCTCGGAGCCTAGTTCCTTCACGGGGAAGGATTCCTTTCGGGGTATCCCCCTTTCCCGGTCCCTGTTGCAAGAGATAGAGAAAGAGCAAAAAGGAAAAAGGATACGAAACCGAACAACGCGGCGTACCTTTTTTGGTGCGGTTGTTTTGGCAAAGGCGAAGCGTCGCCCACTGCTCCTGCCAGAAGCGCCGCCTGTCCAGCCGCGAAGTTAATGCGACGGGGCGAGTAGTTGGCGAGGCCACCGTTGCGTGCGCGAGCCGTTCGAGGAACGGCCGTTTCGCTTCGCGTTTTTTGAACCCCGCGTCCGGTCCGGGCGGAACGTTGGAACCGTCTTCGCCTTGGTCTTTATATACCCCGGAGAGGGTCCGGTGACGGTTCTTTACTCCGCTTCTTGTCTCCCTCTTAGGTTTTTTGCAGCCCGAGAGATTTAGCCAGGGAAAAGAAAACCGCCCTCCCTGTCCTTTGCGCCGCCACCCCTTCCGCTCGCGATGGCTGACCGGGTGACCATCATCTCGCCGCGCGACCCAGGGCCCTTCTCCACGGTGACGGCGAGTGATCTGGAGGATCTCGTCGGTGAGGGTTTGCTCCGCCCTCTCACCGATGAGCAGCGGCCGGAATGGATTCCTCCCATGGGCGGAGTCACTCCATCCCCACCGTCGGGGTACGTCGTGAGCTTCGTCTCCTTCCACGAGCGGGGATTCGGTGTGCCGACGAGCCGCTTTATGCGGGCTATCTTGTTCCACTATGGGGTGGAGTTGCATAACCTCACCCCCAACTCCATCTCGCAGGCCGCTATCTTCGTAGCGGTGTGCGAAGGGTATTTGGGGATCGCCCCCCATTGGGATTTGTGGACTCATCTCTTCTTCGCCGAGCTTTTTGCCTTGCCGACGGGGGAGAGGAAGGTCCGCGCAGCGGTGCGGGCCGGCGGCTGCACCCTCTTGTTGAGGCAGTCGCGGGCGTCGCAGTACATCCCTGCCGTCCTCGCGTCCTCGAACAAGGGGTGGCAGCGCCGGTGGTTCTACCTCCGGAATGACGGAGAGTTGCTCCCGCCGTTCTCTCAGCGGGTTGTCACCGCCGCCACCGACGCCTGGCGCCACGGGACTCCACACGTGAGACAGAAGAACCTCGAACCTCTTCTCCAGGCCCTGAAGGCGTTGCGGGAGGGAGGACTCACCGCCGCGGGAGTGGTTGCCGCCATCCACCGTCGGAGAGTGCTCCCCTTGGCGGAGCGGTGGCTGCCGCTTTGGGAGATGACCCTGGAGGCCGACTGGGAGGGGTCACGAATATCCCCTGATTCTCTTCCCTTCGACGCCCTCCAATGGCGGGTGTCGGCCGCGATGGGGAAGCCGGACCCCCACGCCTTCTCCCAGCCTCGGATGCGCCCCGACCAGGGGTGCGTGACTCTGGTGAGTGTTCGCTCCTTCCTTCTTCATACACCGGGTTACTCCTGGTTCTTACGACTGGGTTTCTTTCCCCCCTTCTTTAGGAGATGGGGTGGCACAAACCCTCCCTGCCGCGGGTCCCGGAGGACGCGGTGGATCGGGCAGCGCGGCGGGTCGCCGCGGAGGAGGAGAAGAAGAAGAAGGATGCGGAGAAGGCCCGAGCCCGCAAGCGGAGGCGGGCTCGGGACGCCTTGGAGAAACGCCGTCGCCAGCAGGAGAGGGAAGGACTCCCAAGGGAGCCGTCGCCGGAGACATCCGATGACGATGATGACGATGGTGATGAGGAGGAGGACGACATGGCCGCCCGTCTCGGCCTCAGCCCCAGCTTGGGGTGTGGCCAGGAGCCGTCGAGCCAGCCCCCGAGCGGGCTGATGCCGTCAGTTCTCGGAGCCGGGACGCCGGGTTCCCGACCCGAGGGGCGGGGGCAACCCGAGAGGGTACTTGACCCCTCGGCTGGAGGAGCTGACGCGACCCCAGGGAGCCAGGCCGAGGCACCCGTCCCTCGAGAGCCGCCACCCGCGCCGGCAGCGCGGGGGAGCGGCCCTCAGGTCGCCGTGGCGGCGCCTGGGCAGTCCGCCTCCCGGGCGTCAGGGGCGCCCAAAGCGAGGGTGGTGCCGAAGCTGTCGGCGAAGCGGACCTCGGCGGTGGTTCCGGGGAGCGGGAGCCAAGAGACCTCCCCCAGGCACGGTTGATCATGGCCCGGAGCGGGTAAGTATCTTGGAATGTCTTCGTCCCGGCGCTTCATTCACATGTCCCGGCCGTGATTTTCCCTTTCTTATTTTTTTTCTTTTATCCAGCAAGCGAAGCCATGGCCAGACCGACCTGGCGCCCCGGAAAGCCCTTAAGACGGCGTCGGTCCGGGCGGCCAGCGCCGCCCCGGGCCCTATCGTTCAGCCGACCCTTTCGCAGGGCGTTTCGCCGCAGGGGGCTCGGGCGTTGCATGTCTCTGGGGAGCAGGTTCCTGAGGCGGGCTCCTCTGCCGAGGCGGCCATCGTGATAGGGGAGGCGGCTGGCGCCGACGCGGTCCCGAGCCCGCCTGTCGTGCCGGCAATGCCGGCGCCTGCCGCCACCGAAGTCGCCGCCGTCCCAGTCGGAGAGCGACTGGTTGCTGCCAGTGTCGGGATGGCTGCTGCGTCGGTGCCTAGGGCCTCGGAAGAGGTGGGCGTGGACGCGCAGTTCATCCAGGCGGGCGGCAGCCTCGTCGCTGTGCGGCGGAGCCCCGAGGCCCGGCGCCAGTTGCTCCGATTCCGGACCCGCGAGGCCTCAGACCCTGTCTTCGTTCTTGACGATGAACAGGAGGACCAGTCCTGGGATGAGCTCCGCAAGCATGCTGAAGCAACGGTGGGGTCGCTCCGGTCGTCGCTGGAGGTTCTCTGCAGGGACGTCCCCAAAATCCTCCAGGTAACGGTTTCAGGCATACCTTTTCCTTTCTGTGAGTGAGGCGTTCGTCGTGACGCCTTGTTTTCCTTCCCCAGGATCTGACGGATCGGAGCGCCGCCAAGTCGTCGTTCATCCGCCGCGAGGCCGACGTCTGGGGCTCGCTGCGATCCCTGAGGACCTCGCTCGCCGGGGCTACCGCGCGCCTTTCTCAGCAGGACGCTAAGATAGCGGACCTCCAGTTGCTCTGCGCTGACCTGAGAGCCGAGGCGGCGGCAGCGCGTGCGGAGGCGCTACGGCAGCGGTCAGAGTTCGTCCAGGTTGCCGAGGAGCGGGACCAATCTCGGGGCCAGGCTGCCGAGGCCGAAAGCCGGGCTGAGACCCTCGCGGCCGACCTAGCCGCAGCCCAAGTCGCGGCCTCGGAGCAGCGCGTCCAAGCCGGAGGTATGCCTTGGCCGTCCCCGGTTCTCGTTCTTGTCCGTTTCTTCCGCTTGTGCTTGAGGTCTTTCTTCTGGTTGTTCGCAGAGCTCGAGTCTGCCCTTGACGAGTCTGCCAAGGCGCTCGCCGAGGCGCTTGCTGGAGCTGCCGAGCAGAGGGAGGCTGACCTCGCGGCCATGTCCGAGGTCGTCTCGGACGTTTATCGGATCCTTGGCCCCGACGACGTCCCTTCAGGAAGCTCCCCTCAAATCTGTCTTCAAGCCTTGGGTGATTACGCGCGCGGTAAAGTCCGCGAGGCGCTACACCACGGCGTCAGGCGGGCCTTCGCCGTGCTCGCTTCCCATTACGTTGTGGACCTGGAACAGGTCAGTGAGGGGTATTGTCTTCCTGACGAAGACGAAGCCGCCCTGGCAGAAGTTCAGCGGCTCGACGCGGTCGCCGCGGGTCCGAGCGCGGCGCTGGCGACCACCTTTGAGGCGGAGATCCTTCCTCCTGCGCCGCCGCTGGAAGCGGAGGTGGACCTTACCGACGGCGGGGGCGGAACTGAGGGCGCGGCGCCTTCCCAAGGCGGCGCCTGACTTTTGTTGGGACAGTTTCTGTTGGATGTGCGCTTTACCGCGGCCGCCGAGGCCTGGACACTTTGCTTTTCTTACGTGAAGTCGTACTCTCTTCTCTTTCAATTTGCGCGCCTGGCCTGGCTCGTCAACAATAGGGTGATTTCCCGAGTTGGGTCCTTTTTCGTGGCAGGTGATGAGTGAGGTGTCCCTAACCCGGAGGCATAGGTGTTCCTCGGCTAAGTCGGCCTCGCCACTTATTTGTACCCACGTTCGCTCCTCGGGACCCTGCTTCTGACACATCCGGGAGAACGCAAAAGCCCCTTCTTGATTGAAAATTTTTGATGCGAAAAAGTGCACCCAATCTCGACGCGGAGGGGTTCCCCCTTTTTAGCCCCCGAGGGAGGGTCGGGCTCCGCCAAGGCGAGGCCGACCCTTCCTTGACGACTGATACTCGTGTGTGAGCGGGGGAAGGGCGCAGCCCCCGGGCGTCATCCGTGCAGAGGCCATTTGACGAGTCGGGCTCCTGCCCGAATATCCGGCGAGTGCTCGGTGACATGCCTCGGTATGCCGGGCATGTCCGAGGGTCCCCACGCAAAGATGTCGGCGTTTGCGCGGAGAAAGTCGACGAGCACTGCTTCCTATTTGGGGTCGAGCCCGGAACCGATCCGGATCTGCTTGGAGGCGTCGCCACTGGGGTCGAGAGGGACGGCCTTAACCGTCTCCGCTGACTCGAAGTTGCCGGCGTGTCGCTTCACGTCTGGCACCTCCCGGGAGAGGTTTTCCAGGTCGGCGATGAGGGCCTCGGACTCGGCGAGGGCCTCGGCGTACTCCACGCACTCCACGTCGCATTCGAACGCGTGTTTGTACGTGGGGCCGACGATGATGACCCCGTTGGGGCCCGGCATCTTGAGCTTCAGGTAGGTGTAGTTGGGGATGGCCATGAACTTCGCGTAGCATGGCCTCCCCAATACTGCGTGGTAGGTTCCTCGGAACCCGACCACTTCAAACGTCAAAGTCTCCCTTCGGAAGTTGGAGGGTGTTCCGAAGCAGACAGGAAGGTCGAGCCGTCCGAGGGGCTGGACGCGCTTCCCAGGAATGATCCCGTGGAAGGGCGCAGCGCCTGCTCGGACGGAGGACAGATCGACGCGCAGGAGCCTGAGGGTCTCGGCGTAGATGATGTTGAGGCAGCTGCCCCCATCCATCAGGACCTTGGTGAGCCTAACGTCGCCGATGATGGGGTCGACGACGAGCGGGTACTTCTCCGGGCTCGGCACGTGGTCGGGGTGGTCAGCTTGGTCGAAGGTGATGAGTTTGTCGGACCAGTCTAGGTAGACTGGCGCCGCCACCTTCACCGAGCAGACCTCCCGACGCTCTCGCTTGCGTTACCGAGCTGAGGCATTCGCTGCATGCCCTCCGCAGATCATGAAGCAGTCGCGGACCTCGGGGAACTCTCCTGCTTGGTGATCTTCCTTTTTGTCGTCGTCGCGGGCCCTGCCACCCTCTGCGGGTGGCCCGGCCTTGTGGAAGTGGCGCCGAAGCATGACGCACTCCTCGAGGGTGTGCTTGACGGGCCCCTGATGGTAAGGGCACGTCTCCTTGAGCATCTTGTCGAAGAGGTTAGCCCCTTCGGGGGGCTTCCGAGGGTTCTTGTACCCGGTGGCGGCGACAAGGTCCGCGTCGGCGGCGTCGCGTTTCGCTTGCGACTTCTTCCTGCCTTTCTTCTTGGCGCCGAGCGGAGTAGACGCCTCGGGAGCATCCTCCGACGGGCGGCCCTGGGGTTGCTTGTCCTTTCGGAAGATGGCCTCGACCGCCTCCTGGCCAGAGGCGAACTTGGTGGCGATGTCCATCAGCTCGCTCGCCCTGGTGGGGGTCTTGCGACCCAACTTGCTCACCAGGTCACGGCAAGTGGTGCCGGCAAGGAACGCGCCGATGACATCTGAGTCGGTGATGTTGGGCAGCTCGGTGCGCTGCTTCGAGAACCGCCGGATGTAGTCCCGAAGAGACTCTCCCGGCTGTTGCCGACAGCTTCGGAGGTCCCAGGAATTCCCGGGGCGCACGTACGTGCCCTGGAAGTTGCCGGCGAAGGCTTGGACCAAATCCTCCGAGTTGGAGATCTGCCCCAGAGGCAGGTGCTCCAACCAGGCGCGAGCAGTGTCGGAGAGGAACAGGGGGAGGTTGCGGATGATGAGGTTGTCGTCGTCCGTTCCACCCAGCTGACAGGCCAGGCGGTAGTCCGTGAGCCACAATTCCGGTCTCGTTTCCCCCGAGTACTTTGTGATAGTAGTCGGGGGTCGGAATCGGGCCGAAAACGGCGCCCGCCGAATGGCCCGGCTGAAGGCCTGCGGACCGGGTGGTTCGGGCGAGGGACTCCGATCCTCCCCGCTGTCGTAGCGTCCCCCACGCCTGGGGTGATAGCCTCGGCGCACCCTTTCGTCGAGGCGGGCCCGACGATCGCGATGATGGTGCTCGTTGCCGAGGTGGCCCGGGGCCGCAGGCGCGGTGTTGCGCGTGCGCCCGGTGTAGACCGAGGCTTCCCGCATGAGTCGGGAAGTCGCGGCATGAGGTTCCGAGGGGTACCCCTGCCTTCGGGAGGCAGAGCTCTCGGCCCGCCGGGCCGCAGCGCCTTCCAGGAGATCCTTGAGCTCTCCCTGGATTCGCCGACCCTCGGTGGTTGATGGCTCCGGCATCGCGCGGAGGAGCATCGCTGCGGCTGCCAGGTCCTGACCGATCCCGCTGGATGCGGGTGGCGGCCTATCCCTGGCATCGGTGGCGATGCGGTGCTGGAAACCCTGGGGCAGGTGACATATTTCTCCGGCCGGGGGCTGGCCCGCCCATACCTGCCCGATGTCCCGGTGGATCGACTCGAGCGCTCCTGCTCCCTCGTCGAGCCCGGCCTGCGCCCCGCGGACTTGCTCGAGCTGTGGGTCGTGACCCCCCGCCGGAACGGGGACCACAGCTAGCTCCCGCGGGATGTCGGCGCGAGGCACTGGCCTAGGGAGATCGCCATCCTCCGGCATGCCGAGACGGTTGCCTCCGGAGGGATCCCCTAGCTCGACGTGGAAACATTCGCGGCTCGGGCCGCAGTCCTGGTCGTCAAGGCTGCGGCTGCCATCGGAACAGTCGGAGAGGCAGTAGTTACATGCGGTCATGAAGTCCCGCATGGCACTGGGGTTGCCAGATCCAGAGAAATCCCAGCAGATGCTGGGATCGTCATCTTCCTCGGACCCAGAGGGCCCGTAGGTTGAGACGTCCGTCAATCGGTCCCAAGGCGACCGCACACGAAACCCCAAAGGGGTTGCATTTGCCTCAACGTGAGCGCCCGCCAAAGCGAGTTCGCTAGGCGGGTTGAGGTTGAGTCGAAAGGACGTAGGATGGGAATCAGTCGGTACCTTTTGGTCGACGAGGAGCGACGAAGTCACATCGGGGACTGACTGCGCCGTCGTCTTGGGTACGAGGGCGACGTCCTGTAGGCCCTCCGCGAGTGTGCTGGCGTCGTTTACTTGCTCGGGATTGGCGTGTCGCGGGGGGACGGTGCTCGCCTTCGCCTCAAACGTGAGGTTGACGCCCGACGCGTCCTCCGTTGGGGCACTGGGGATGTCGATTCGCTCGACAGCCGATGGAGCGCAGCCTCCCGCTCGGCCCTGGTTGCCCCGCCTCCTCCTCCGATGGCGAGGGAGAGGATGGGGCGAGCTCGAATGTTGTTCTTCCACCACGCGGGGAAGACGTCGTCGATTCCGCCGCCGGCGGGCGGGCTGTCGGCCACCATTGTCGCCGTCGCGCGGCGGTGGAAGGAGTATCATGTCGTAGCTGCCGTCGAAAGACATGAACTCGAGACTCCCGAAACGGAGCACCGTCCCGGGTTGGAGAGGTCGTTGGAGACTGCCCATCTGGAGCTTGACGGGAAACTGCTCGTCAACACGCAGCAGGCCCCTACCTGGCGCGCCAACTGTCGGCGTTTCGAGACCGGGGGGTCCCTAAGCCGACGAGTGAGTGTGCCGCGTGCCCCAGCCCAGATGGGTCGAGCGCGTGGGCGAGCGCGAAGGGGGGAAGGCGAGGTGGCCGGAGCCGAGTCGTGAGGGAGGTGGAGATCCCGCGGCCTTCGTGTTCGTCCCGCGCCTAGGTCGGGTGCGCTTGCAGTAGGGGGTTACAAGCGTCCACGCGGGTGAGGGAAGCGAGCGGCCCCAAGAGAGCGCCTGCCCCCGCCCTCGTTCCCGTGCGGCCAACCCTCTCTAAGAAGGCCCTGGTCCTTCCTTTTATAGGCGTAAGGAGAGGATCCAGGTGTACAATGGGGGTGCAGCAGAGTGCTACGTGTCTAGCGGGGGGAGAGCTAGCGCCCTAGGTACATGCCAATGTGGCAGCCGGAGAGATCTTGGCACCCAGCTGGTGTGGTGTCGTGGCTGTCGGAGGAGAAACGGAGCCTGGCGGAGGGACAGCTGTCGGAGCAGTTGGGCCCTTGCTGACGTCCCCCTGCTTCCGTAAGGGAGCTGAGAGCCGCCGTCGTCATGGGTCTATCGGGGCGCCATCATTGCCTATCTGGCGGAGCTAGCCAGATGGGACGTCGGTCTTGTTCTCTGCGGCCCGAGTCGGCTCGGGGTAGGGTGATGATGGCGCTTCCTGTTGACGTGGCGGACTTGTGCCCTAGGTCGGGCGACGTGGAGGCTCCTCCGAGGCCGAGGTTGAGTCTGTCTTCCATGGCCGAGGCCGAGCCCGAGCTCCTGGGTCGGGCGAGGCGGAGGTCGTTCGGCAGAGGCCAGGGCGGAGTCCGACCCCTGGGGTCGGGCGAAGCGGAGTTCGTTGTCTTCCGGGGCCTTAGCCCGAGTCCGAGCCCTGGGTCGGGCGGAGCGGAGTTCGCCGTCTTCCGGGGCCTTAGCCCGAGTCCGAGCCCTGGGTCGGGCGGAGCGGAGTTCGTCGTCTTCCGGGGCCTTAGCCTGAGTCCGAGCCCTGGGTCGGGCGGAGCGGAGTTCGCCGTCTTCCGGGGCCTTAGCCCGAGTCCGAGCCCTGGGTCGGGCGGAACGGAGTTTGCCGTCTTCCGGGGCCTTAGCCCGAGTCCGAGCCCTGGGTCGGGCGGAACGGAGTTCGCCGTCTTCCGGGGCCTTAGCCCGAGTCCGAGCCCTGGGTCGGGCGGAGCTTCCTATGGCGCCTTTGGCAAGGCCTGGCTGCCTGTCAGTCTCACTCTGTCAAGTGGCACTGCAGTCGGGATGGCGCAGGCGGCGCTGTCCTTTTGTCAGACCGGTCAGTGGAGCGGCGAAGTGACGGCGGTCACTTCGGCTCTGCCAGGGGGCGCGCGTCAGGATAAAGGTGTCAGGCTACCTTTGCGTTAAATGCCCCCGCTACTCGGTCGGTTGGTGCGGCGATTTAGTCAGGGTTGCTTCTTAGCGAAGGCAAGGCCTCGGGCGAGCCGGAGATGCGTCTGCCGTAAAAAAGGGGGCCTCGGGCGAGACGGAAACACCTCAGGGTCGGCTGCCCTTGCCCGAGGCTAGGCTCGGGCTAGGCGTGATCGAGTCGCTCGTATGGACTGATCCCTGACTTAATCGCACCCATCAGGCCTCTGCAGCTTTATGCTGATGGGGGTTACCAGCTGAGAATTAGGCGTCTTGAGGGTACCCCTAATTATGGTCCCCGACAGGTAGAAAATCTAAATTTGCTCCTAAGGCTGTAGAAGGCTTTTTACTTGGTTATGACTCAAACACAAGGGCATATAGAGTCTTCAACAAATCCACTAGGTTAGTTGAAGTTTCTTGTGACATTGTGTTTGATGAGACTAATGGCTCTCAAGTAGAGCAAGTTGATCTTGATGAGCCAGATGATGAAGAGGCTCCATGTGTCGTGCTAAGGAACATGTCCATTAGGGATGTGTGTCCTAAGGAATCCGAAGAGCCTCCACAAGCACAAGATCCACCATCATCTTCCAATCAAGCATCTCCACCAACTCAAGATGAGGAACCGACTCAAGATGATGAAGAAGAAGATCAAGAAAATGAACCATCTCAAGAAGAGGGCAATGATCAAGGGGGAGATGACCATGATCAAGACAAGGAAGATGAACAAGAAGTACAGGGTCAAAGACCACCACACCCAAGAGTCCACCAGGCGATTCAAAGAGATCACCCCGTGAACACCATCCTCGGCGATATTCATAAGGGGGTAACCACTCGATCTCGAGTCGCTCACTTTTGTGAACATTACTCTTTTGTTTCCTCTATTGAGCCATACAGGGTAGAGGATGCACTAAGAGATTTGGATTGGGTGCTGGCAATGTAAGAGGAGCTCAACAACTTCACGAGGAATGAGGTATGACATTTAGTTCCACGTCCTAACCAAAATGTTGTAGGTACCAAGTGGGTATTCTGCAACAAACAAGATGAGCATGGTGTGGTGACAAGGAACAAAGCCCGACTTGTGGCCAAGGGTTATTCACAAGTTGAAGGTTTGGATTTTGGTGAAACCTATGCACCCGTAGCTAGGCTTGAGTTAATTTGTATATTACTTGCCTATGCTACTTACCATGGCTTCAAGCTTTATCAAATGGACGTGAAGAGTGCCTTCCTCAATGGACCAATCAAGGAAGAGGTCTATGTTGAGCAACCTCCCGGCTTCGAAGATAGTGAGTACCCTAATCATGTTTACAAACTCTCTAAGGCGCTTTATGGGCTCAAGCAAGCCCCAAGAGCATGGTATGAATGCCTAAGAGATTTTCTTATCACTAATGGCTTCAAAGTCGGTAAAGCTGATCCTACTCTCTTTACTAAAACTATTGCAAAAGATTTGTTTGTGTGCCAAATCTATGTTAATGATATCATATTTGGGTCTACTAACAAATCTACTTGTGAAGAGTTTAGTAGGATCATGGTACAAAAATTCGAGATGTCTATGATGGGGGAGTTGAAGTATTTTCTAGGATTTCAAGTCAAGCAACTCCAAGAGGGCACCTTCATAAGTCAAACAAAGTACATTCAAGACATACTAATCAAGTTTGGAATGAAGGATGCCAAACCCATCAAGACACCCATTGGAACCAATGGGCATCTCGACCTCGACATGGGAGGTAAATCCGTAGATCAAAAGGTATACCGTTCGATGATAGGATCTCTACTCTATTTATGTGCATCTCGACTAGATATTATGCTTTCTATATGCATGTGTGCAAGGTTCCAAGCCGATCCTAAGGAAGTTCACATTAGAGCCGTGAAAAGAATCTTGAGATATTTAGCTTATACTCCTAAGTTTGGCCTTTGGTACCCCAAGAGATCCTCTTTTGATTAATTAGGATATTATGATGCTGATTGCGCAGGGTGTAAAATTGATAGGAAGAGCACATCAGGGACTTGTCAGTTTCTGGGGAGATCCCTGGTGTCTTGGGCTTCAAAGAAACAAAACTCAGTAGCTCTTTCTACCACCGAAGCCGAGTATATTGCCGCAGGCCATTGTTGCGCGCAATTACTTTGGATGAGGCAGACCCTCAGGGACTATGGCTACAAACTTAGCAAAGTCCCTCTCCTATATGATAATGAGAGTGCTATCCGTATGGCGGATAATCCCGTTGAACACAGCCGCACTAAGCACATAGCCATTCGGTATCACTTTTTGAGAGATCACCAACAAAGGGGGGATATCGAGATAGCCTATATTAACACCAAAGATCAGTTAGCCGATATCTTTACCAAGCCTTTAGATGAGAAAACCTTTACAAGCTTAGGATTGAGCTAAATATTCTTGATTCTAGGAATTTTGATTAAAACATTGCACACATAGCTTATTTATATACCTTTGATCATATCTCTTTTATGTCTATGACTAATGTGTTTTCAAGTGTATTCTTATGATTAGTCATAGAATTGAAAGGGAAATGGAGTATTCGGCAAAGATGACGCTTCCACTCAACTCCATCGGTATTATTTATTCTTTGCCGGTATTCCGTCATCTCTCCGCATTGGTATAATCTTTCACTCATATATTGTTTGCCAAAGGGGGAGAAAATTTCCAAAGGGCTCATATTTCACTCACAAGTCTCCGTTTTTGGCAATTCATGCCAAAGGGGGAGAAAGTATTAGCCCAAAGCAAAAGGACCGCACCACCACCAATTTTAAAAGTTTTTTAAAGAAGTTTTCAATTGGTAATGTATTTTTGATATATTTCAAATTTGTATAACCTCTTTCAAAATTGAGTAACTAAAACCCTCTTGAACACTAAGAGGAGAATTTCATTGCGGGGAGTTTTGTTTAAGTCAAAGAAAAAGCATTTGAAACAGGGGGAGAAAATTTCAAATCCTGAAAATGCTTCTTTCAATCTTATTCATATACCTTTGACTATTTGCAAAAGGATTTTGAAAAGAATTTTCCAAAGAATTTGCAAAAACAAAACTAGTGGTGCAAGCGTGGTCCAAAATGTTAAAATAGAAGAAAGCAATCCATGCATATCTAGTAGAAATTATATATTGGTTTAATTCCAAGCAACCTTTGCACTTACCTTATGCAAACTAGTTTAATTCTGCACTTATATATTTGCTTTGGTTTGTGTTGGCATCAATCACCAAAAAGGGGGAGATTGAAAGGGAAATAGGGTCAAACCTTTTCCTAAATAGTTTTGGTGGTTGAAATGCCCAACACAAATTATTGGACTAACTAGTTTGCTCTAGATTACATGTTCTACAGGTGCCAAAGGTTCAACACAAACCAATAAAAAGTTAAAGATAGAGTTCAAAAAGAAAGGAGCAAAACCAACCGAAGACTGCCCTGGTCTGGCGCACTGGACTGTCCGGTGCACCACCAGATAGTGTCCGGTGCACTAGGAAGATCAACTCTGAACTCTTCAGCTTCGGGTTTCTGGAAATGCCACTCCACTATAATTCACCGGACTGTCCGGTGTAGCACCGGACTGTCCGGTGTGCCATGCGGAGCAATGGCTACTACGCCAACGGTCGTCTGCAAAATAAACAGTGAACAGTGAACAATGCGCGTCAGCACGCGCAGAGTCAGAGCAGCACCAGAAGGCGCACCGGATATTGTATAGTGCCTGTCCGGTGCGGCACCGGACTGTCCGGTGCCACTAGAAGACAAAGCTCTAACGGTCAAACCTTAACGGTTGGGCGACGTGGCTGGCGCACCGGACTGTCCGGTGCGCCCGTCGACAGACAGCCTCCCCAATGGCCATTTTGGTGGGTGGGGCTATAAATACCCCCCCCAACCACCACACTTCAAGACATCCAAGTTTTCAGCCATTGCATTCAATAAAAGAGCTCTAGACTTCACTCCAAGACACAAAACAAAAGATCAAATCCTCTCCAAGTCCCAATCTCATTCCAAAGACTTAGTAGCTTGTGAGAGAGACATTTGTGTTCATTTGAGTTCTTGTCGCTTGGATCACTTTTCTTCTTCCTCTATTCTTGTTCTCAAGCAACTTGTAATCAAAGCAAGAGACACCAAGTTGTGGTGGTCCTTGTGGGGTCTAAGTGACCCATTTGATTGAGGAGAAAAGCTCACTCGGTCTAGGTGACCGTTTGAGAAAGGGAAAGGGTTGAAAGAGACCTGGTCTTTGTGACCACCTCAACGGGGAGTAGGTTTGCAAGAATCGAACCTCGATAAAACAAATCACCGTGTCACTCTTGTTATTTGCTTATGATATGTTTTCGCCCTCTCTTTTGGACTCGATTTTATTTCTAACGCTAACCCCGGCTTGTAGTTGTGCTTAAAGTTTATAAATTTCAGATTCCGCCTATTCACCCCCCTCTAGGCGACTTTCACTTCACTTGGGTGTTCTTTTTGCAGAAAAAATCACAAACCCAAGAAACATTAAAGGGATTCTTGAGACGGCTCAAAATGAGTTCGGATTGTGGATCAAGAAAATAAGAAGCGACAATGGAACGGAGTTCAAGAACTCTCAAATTGAAGGCTTTCTTGAGGAGGAGGGCATCAAGCATGAGTTTTCTTCTCCCTACATGCCACAACAAAATGGTGTAGTGGAGAGGAAGAATAGAACTCTACTTGACATGGCGAGGACCATGCTTGATGAATACAAGACACTGGACCGGTTTTGGGCCGAGGCAATTAACACCGCCTGTTACTCCATCAACCGGTTATATCTACATCGAATCCTCAAGAAGACATCATATGAACTCCTCACTAGTAAAAAGCCCAATGTCTCATATTTTAGAGTCTTTGATAGCAAATGTTTTATTCTTGTTAAAAGAGGTAGAAAATCTAAATTTGCTCCCAAAGCTGTAGAAGGCTTTTTACTAGGATATGATTCAAACATAAGGGCATATAGAGTCTTTAACAAGTCCACTGGACTATGTCACACCCGGTTTTAAGGAACAAAGCCGGGTGCATCTCATACATGCGCCAAGAAGACAACACATATAATAACAGTGTATAGAGATAAATGTCACAATATAATCAGAGTACATATTACATAGCGGAAGACTTACAAAATAAAAGAATAAATATAAAACGAACTAAGGATCGTCGGCGCCAACGTCAACTGAGAAACGCCACCTAGATCAGAATCAAACTCCTCGATACTTGACTCCACTTGAAACCACCTGTTCTTCTCCTGTGGGGGGGGTGTGAGACAGCAAGGGTGAGCTCACACATGTTCATCGCTCAACAAGTTGTGGGGAATAATGTGGCATGAACTCACAAAGGTGGGAGATCATGTAAGGTGTAGGGCTTACCAAAGGGAATGGTTAAAGCTGAGCATTGCTTTTAAATAGTTGGTCAAACTTTTATTAGCATTTACTAAGTGTAAGTAAATACCAAACCATAATAAAATAATAGAACAAAATTAATAATAAACCCATGCAAATGCAAATGACAAATTGAGTTTAGGTTCCATAATTTGATCATCGGAGAGTCCTGAGCCGCTCATGACCGTGAGCTCGGCTAGTATACCAGTTTTACGCTCTGCAGAGGTTGTACCCTTTACCCACAAGTCGTGTTTCCCATGTCGCCAGGGTTAGCTAGGCCCTTAGACACTACCAAGGTGAATGGCTAGGGATCCACTACGAGGCCTTTACAAAGTTCCACTAGCTTCCGAAAACCCGCTACAGTTTATGGGAAGAGCACTTGCAAGAATCCCCCGTCTGACCGCCATCGCAGCTAAATCAACCCGAGAACCTCCTTGCATGCAACTCCCCTACTGCCCTTGCCCCTTTCGGGTAAGGTAGTCTTCCACTAGCTTTCCTAATTAGTCAGCTAAGGGGTCCCATTCCTCCCTTGTGGTGGCACGTGTTTCTCAAGTTAAGCTCCTTGTTCCAATTAACAATAATATAATGATCTTGACATGAACATAAATAAGATAACAAAATAACTGGAACATGGATATAATAAATGATTAACCCAAAACCATGTAAAGCAATAACATAACTACCCATATGATTCAGGGGTAAACAAGGTAAAATGGATAAACAATCTAGGGTGACCTATTGGGTCCCATCAAAATTAAGCCTATGCATGGTAAATGATTATAAAGAACATTATTGGGTAACAAAAGTGAATCAAGGGCACAACTTGCCTAGCACTTGAGAATCCAGGTACCAACTTGCTTTTCAGATGACATGTGTCCTTGCGCTAGTAGTAGCAATACAAACAAACATGGTATAGATAAAATTAACATCACACCAAACATAAGAATATACTGCATAATAATGATCTACGCGTTGCTACGAGACTAACGCAACTGAAATGAGTCAAATCGGAATTAAAATGAAAGAGTTACGAATTTCTGAAGATTCTATGTGTTTTGTACAAAATTAAATAAAATATAAATTTTAATATGACTTTCACGTTAAAACAGTGGTACTAAATGATACAAAATAATATTATAGGATTATAGAAATTGGAATGAAATAATTTGGACATCATGTGAATTTCCTATGAATTAAACAAGTTTTAGGAATTGTTTTTACATTAAAAATTCAATTTCTAATTCAATTTCTCTGTTTTTCTTATTTACTGGACTGCGCCCCAAAATCTGAGAAGCGCAGGGGCAACACGCAATTATTCCTAAGACACAATGCACAGACGCGAGGGATGGAGGGTTAATTCCGTAAAACTACAGGGGCTCTTAAGAAAAAGTGCATGCCGAAGGGGTATGGTGTAGTCCAGGCCGTTAGATCCAAGTCTCACGCACCAGATTAGGAGTTTAATATTTTGAAACGACACGCTATCATGACCCTCGGATCCAGAATCGATGGTGCAGATTTAAAATAGCAAAGGTTCCTTCGATCCGACCGATCCCGATCCAAGGGCTAAGGTCCAACCGGTGTGCATGATCTAATCTAACCCGTCCAGTGGCCATCCGACGGCAGACTAGTCGTCGTCCCAAAGCAGCGCCAGGCCACACGGTCAAGCCCCCCAATGGACGGTGGCGGTCACACCGGCGACCACGAATTGTCGACGCAGTGGACCAAACTTCATACGAAACGTGCTGAACATAGCTAGGGGCTTAAGGTACTCGGTAAGGACTTCATACCTAGGGATTGCGCAGTACAGAGGTCTAACGCCGACGTCTTGCGGCACGGCGGCGGTCATCCAGTGACGGTGAAGGATCCAGCTAATTCTCCTGGCCACGACACCAGGCGGTCCGGCGTTGGAGCCTCAACCCCGGCGAGCGATTGCCGAGGATTCGATTGAACCAAATCGCCCGAGGCCACAAACAGCCCTAGCGAGCGCCCACGATCACCCTCTCCCTTGGTTTCTCTCTCCTCTCGTGGCACGCACGCGCGATCAGAGCAGACGCCGAGGCACCACGATTCGCAGCAGATACCGGAGCCCGCGATTATATAGGGGCGAGGGTAGGAGGCCGAGGCGGTGGGGTGGTTGCAACTGCCCCTGATTGCCGCGGAGGTGGTTCAGTGGCTGCGGCTTCTGTTGACCGGAGATCTCCACGTGCAGACCTGATCGGTCGACGAGCACCAATGGTAAGCGTGCGGACCTACGTGGGCTTAGTCCCAACGGCGAACTCGCAGCGTCCATTACGGAGCAAGAAGCGGAGCTAGTTGCCGCGGGTCCGGCGGGCGGAATGGCCCTGGGATCCGGCTGGCACGCGGCTTGCGCGCGGTAGTTCGCCGTTGAAGCCGCGCAGGAAGCGGGTTTTGTTGCGCTATAGCTTCCCCAGTGTACGCGCAGACTGGAGGAGGAGAGTTGGCGAGTGCTCGCTGGTGACGCAGCAGGCGAGGCCCACATCGGCCAGCAAGTTCGGATCTGCGCGGGCGCCATGAACTTCGGCCGGTTTGTTACAAACGGGCTGCCGAATCATGTGGGGAAGATAACCCTGTGCAACCGGGCCAACCAGGCAGTGATTCACCAGAACACGGCGTGTCCCGGGGTGGCTGGCAAGGCAGCCCCGCGGATCAGTGAAGGAGAGAAAGTGTGGAAGCGCTAGTGCGACTGCCCAAAGGGCCCCACCTGCCGGCGCTTAATTCCATAGGCGTACGACCACAGTCTGGGTAGCGGACCACGAGCACAAGTGGGCCGACATCGCAGATTAGGCCTAGTTACAGGTTTGTTCCATTCTTTTTCTTTTCTATTTCTTCTTCCTTTTCTTTTGCCTTTTTGATTTGAACTTTAAATTTTGAATTCACCAACTGTTGTGGTTTTATTATTCTCAACTAACACATAATTTGAACATACGCATATTACTTTTATTTATAATATTTATTTTGTATAATTTTTGTAACTTTCTTTCTTCTTCTCCAATTTTTCAAGGTTTTGTTTTCAAATTAGGGTTTAAATTCTATGGATCCATTTATATATCGTTATTGGCACTTTTATTTTTATTATCCACAAATGCACAATCACATAACTCCAGCATGATGCACAATTTATTTGCGTGTCTCTTGTTAATGGTTTATTTGTGTAAGTAATGTGTTCACATGAAATAATAGATAGAGATGACACACTCATGTATACAAAGGGATATAATTTTCTCCTTTTCGATTTTCTTACAAAGTGGGTGTTACAGACTAGTTGAAGTTTCTTGTGACATTGTGTTTGATTAAACTAATGGCTCTCAAGTAGAGCAAGTTGATCTTGATGAGCTAGATGATGAAGAGGCTCCGTGCGTCGCGCTAAGGAACATGTCCATTGGGGATGTGTGTCCTAAGGAATCCGAAGAGCCTCCACAAGCACAAGATCAACCTTCATCTTCCAATCAAGCATCTCCACCAACCCAAGATGAGGAACAGGCTCAAGTTGATGAAGAAGAAGATCAAGAAGATGAGCCACCTCAAGACGAGGGCAATGATCAAGGGGGAGATGACAATGATCAAGACAAGGAAGATGAATAGGATCAAAGACCGCCACACCCAAGAGTCCACCAGGCGATTCAAAGAGATCACCCTGTGAACACCATCCTCAGCGATATTCATAAGGGGGTAACCACTCGATCTCGAGTCGCTCATTTTTGTGAACATTACTCTTTTGTTTTCTCTATTGAGCCATACAGGGTAGAGGATGCACTAAGAGACTCGGATTAGGTGCTGGCGATGCAAGAGGAGCTCAACAACTTCACGAGGAACGAGGTATGGCATTTAGTTCCATGTCCTAGCCAAAATGTTGTAGGTACCAAGTGGGTATTCCGCAACAAGCAAGATGAGCATGGTGTAGTGGTAAGGAACAAAGCACGACTTGTGGCAAAGGGTTATTCACAAGTCAAAGGTTTGGATTTTGGTGAAACCTATGCACCCGTAGCTAGGCTTGAGTCAATTCGTATATTACTTGCCTATGCTACTCACCATGGCTTCAAGCTTTATCAAATGGACGTGAAGAGTGCCTTCCTCAATGGACCAATCAAGGAAGAGGTCTATGTTGAGCAACCTCCCAGCTTTGAAGATATTGAGTACCCTAATCATGTTTACAAACTCTCTAAGGCGCTTTATGGGCTCAAGCAAGCCCCAAGAGCATGGTATGACTGCCTAAGATATTTTCTTATCACTAATGGCTTCAAAGTCGGTATAGCTGATCCTACTCTCTTTACTAAAACTATTGCAAAAGATTTGTTTGTGTGCCAAATCTATGTTAATGATATCATATTTGGGTCTACTAACAAATCTACTTGTGAAGAGTTTAGTAGGATCATGGTACAAAAATTCGAGATGTCTATGATGGGGGAGTTGAAGTATTTTCTAGGATTTCAAGTCAAGCAACTCCAAGAGGGCACCTTCATCAGCCAAACCAAGTATACTCAAGACATTATTACCAAGTTTGGAATGAAGGATGCCAAGCCCATCAAGACACCCATGGGAACCAATGGGCATCTTGACCTCGACACGGGAGGTAAATCCGAAGATCAAAAGGTATACCGGTCGATGATAGGATCTCTACTCTATTTATGTGCATCTCGACCGGATGTTATGCTTTCTGTATTCATGTGTGCAAGGTTCCAAGCCGATCCTAAGGAAGTTCACCTTAGGGCCATGAAAAGAATCTTGAGATATTTAGTTTATACTCCTAAGTTTGGCCTTTGGTACCCCAAGGGATCCGCTTTTGATTTATTAGGGTATTCCGATGCTGATTGGGCAGGGTGTAAAATTTATAGGACTTGTCAGTTTCTGGGGAGATCCCTGGTGTCTTGGGCTTCAAAGAAACAAAACTCAGTAGCTCTTTCTACCGCCGAAGCCGAGTATATTGCTGCAGGCCATTGTTGTGCGCAATTACTTTGGATGAGGCAAACCCTCAGGGACTATGGCTACAAATTTAGCAAAGTCCCTCTCCTATGTGATAATGAGAGTGCAATCCGTATGGCAGATAATCCCGTTGAACACAGGCGCACTAAGCATATAGCCATTCGGTATCACTTTTTGAGAGATCACCAACAAAGGGGGATATCAAGATAGCCTATATTAACACCAAAGATCAATTAGCCGATATCTTTACCAAGCCTTTAGATGAGAAAACCTTTACCAAGCTTAGGAATGAGCTAAATATTCTTGATTCTAGGAATTTTGATTGAAATATTGCACACATTGCTCATTTATATACCTTTGATCATATCTCTTCTATGTCTATGACTGATGTATCTTCAAGTGTATTCTTATGCTTAGTCATAGAATTGAAAGGGAAATGGAGTATCCGGCAAAGACGACGCTTCCACTCAACTCCATCGGTATTATTTATTCTTTGCCGGTATTCTGCCAACTCTCCACATTGGTATAATCTTTCACTCATATATTGTTTGCCAAAGGGGGAGAAAATTTCCAAAGGGCTCATATTTCACTCGCAATTATCCGTTTTTGGCGATTCATGCCAAAGGGGGAGAAAGTATTAGCCCAAAGCAAAAGGACCGCACCACCACTAATTTTAAAAGTTTTTTAAAGAAATTTTCAATGGGTAATGCATTTTTTGATATATTTCAAATTGGTATAACCACTTTCAAAATTGAGTATCTAGAACCCTCTTGAACACTAAGAGGAGAATTTCATTGAGGGGGAGTTTTGTTTAAGTCAAAGGAAAAGCATTTGAAACAGAGGGAGAAAATTTCAAATCTTGAAAATGCTTCTTTCAATCTTATTCATATATCTTTGACTATTTGCAAAAGGTTTTTGAAAAGAAATTTACAAAGAATTTGCAAAAACAAAACTAGTGGTGCAAGCGTGGTCCAAAATGTTAAAATAGAAGAAAGCAATCCATGCACATCTAGTAGAAGTGATATATTGGTTTAATTCCAAGCAACCTTTGCACTTACCTTATGCAAACTAGTTCAATTCTGCACTTACATATTTGCTTTGGTTTGTGTTGGCATCAATCACCAAAAAGGGGGAGATTGAAAGGGAAATAGGGTCAAACCTTTTCCTAAATAGTTTTGGTGGTTGAATTGCCCAACACAAACAATTGGACTAACTAGTTTGCTCTAGATTGTATGTTCCACAGGTGCTAAAGGTTCAACACAAACCAATAAAAAGTAAAAATTAGGGTTCAAAAAGAAAGGAGCACAAGAAACCGAAGGCTGCCCTGGTCTGGCGCACCAGACTGTCTGGTGTGCCACCGGACAGTGTCCCGTGCACCACCGGACAGTGTCCGGTGCTCTAGGAAGATCCACTCTGAACTCCGCTATAATTCACCGGACTGTCTGATGTGCCAAGTGGAGCAACGGCTACTGCGCCAACGGTCGTCTGCAAAAGCAACAGTGAACAGTGAACAGTGCGCGGACAGCACGCGCAGAGTTAGAGCAGCGCCAGAAGGCGCACCGAACAGTGAACAGTGCCTGTCCGGTGTGACACCAGACTGTCCGGTGCCCCAAGATGTCAGAGCTCCAACGGTCGAAACCGTCAGGACCCTAATGGTTGGGTGACGTGGCTGGCGCACCGGACTATCCGGTGCGCCCATCGACAGCAGCCCTCCCCAACCACCACACTTAAAGGCATCCAAGTTTCCAGCAATTTGCATTCAATACAAGAGCTCTAGACTTCACTCTAAGACACAAAACAAAAGATCAAATCATCTCCAAGTCCCAAACACATTCCAAAGACTTAGTGGCTTGTGAGAGAGAGACATTTGTGTTCATTTGAGTTCTTGTCATTTGGATCGCTTTTCTTCTACCTCTATTATTGTTCTCAAGCTCCTTATAATCAAAGCAAGAGACACCAATTATGTGGTGGTCCTTGCGGGGTCTAAGTGACCCATTTGATTGAGGAGAAAAGCTCACTCGGTCTAGGTGACCGTTTGAGAGAGGGAAAGGGTTGAAATAGACCCGGTCTTTGTGACCACCTCAACGGGGAGTAGGTTTGCAAGAACCGAACCTCGGTAAAACAAATCACCGTGTCATCCGCTTCATTTGCCTTTGATTTTTTTCGCCCTCTCTTTCGGACTCGATTTTAATTCTAACGCTAACCCCGGCTTGTAGTGTGTGCTTAAGTTTATAATTTTCAGATTCCACCTAGTCACCCCCTCTAGGCGACTTTCAGAAAGCAAGGTGACGAATTGGTCAGGACCAGTATGACGCTCGACGGTGTTGGGACTGACAGTTCAATCAAAGCTAAAGGGGTTACGTCCGTTGAGTCAACCATCGAGACCAAGGCCATTGCGTACCGTCCTAGTAAGTGGCAAGATGCCTAAGAAAACCGATGTGATAACATTGAGTTAGTTGCTTTTGGTTCGCTCAGCACCACCAAAAGGCAGGGGGCATATGTTGAGCAGCAATTTGAGCTGCGGACGGTTTGGCCCTGAGGCCGGACGGTCCGCGCGTGCGTAGAGCAGATTAGGGTTCCGAGTTTTGTGCTACGGTTGTTAGCTAGATTCGTGGAATTAGCTCGAGAGATTAGTTTGTAAAGGGTCCAACCCCCTCCTCTATAAATAGAGAGGTATACAACTGATTTATAATCATCAGTCGAATCAATAATACTTCTATCTCGCATTTATTTCATGTACAATTAGGAGTAGTTCTAGTCTAGTTCTAGTTTAGCCTCTCAATCTCCAAATTATCCACTTCTCTTCGACTCTACATCAATTAGAGGAGTCTAGGTCAGCCTGCCCGAGCCTAGACAACTCCTAGGATCTCTCCTCCTCGACGGGGTCTCTCCCGGGAGCGAGATCCAGGCACCGCCGGTGACCTTCTGCCGCCCCTGTGCACGCGCGGACTGTCCGGCCCTAGGGCGTGGACCGTCCGACCGTCAGGCAGGGAACCCTAGCCCTGCGCCAGGTCACGGACCATCCGGCTCCCGGCCACGTACCGTTGAGAGCACCTAGAGGGGGGTGAATAGGTGATCCTGTAAAAATTGACAACTAAATAGCCACAAAACTTTGATAAGTGTTAGAACGGCTAAGTAGTGAGCTCTTGCGACCACAAGTACCACAGAAAATCAATCACACAAGACACACGAGTTTATCCCGTGGTTCGGCAAGTATAACACTTGCCTACCTCCACGTTGTGGCGTCCCAATGGACGAGGGTTGCACTCAACCCCTTTCAAGTGATCCAATGATCAACTTGAATACCATGGTGTTGTTCTTGCTTATCTCTTTTCCCGTTTGCGAGGAATCTCCACAAGTTGGAGTCTCTTGCCCTTACAACAAAGATCAAAGCGAAAACACTAGAGTAAGGGTGGGAAGCAACACACACAAATCCGCAGCAATACGCACACACACAGCCAAGACTTGAGCTCAAATGAATTGCAACAAGTTCACTACTAGAACGGAGCTCAAATCACTAACAAAGTCAATCAAGTACACGGAGACGGAGTGTGGAAGACTAAGAATGCTCAAAGTAGGCTTAGGTGTCTCCTCCATGCACCTAGGGGGTCCCTTTTATAGCCCCAAGGCAGCTAGGAGTCGTTGGAGGCAACTTTGGAAGGCAAATCTTGCCTTCTGTAGCTGTCCGGTGCGCGATTTCCTTCCTTTTCTGGCGCATCCGACCATTGTAGATTTCTGGCAGTTGGGGACACTGTCCGGTGCACACCGGACAGTCCAGTGCCCTCTGCCGACCGTTGGCGCGCCCACGCGTCGCTCGCGGATTGCGCGACCGACCGTTGGCGCAGTCGACCGTTGGCTCACCGAACAGTCCGGTGCCTCATCGGACGGTCCGGTGAATTATAGCCGTACATCGTTGAACGTTTCCCGAGAGCGACGACTTCACCGCGGACGACTCACCGGACAGTCCGGTGCACCATCGGACAGTCCGGTGAATTATAGTTGTACGCAGCTGTCGAGTCCCGACAGCGGACTATTCACCGAGACTGGTCCTGGCGCATCGGACACTGTCCGATGCACCACCGGACACTGTCCGGTGCACCCAGACCGAGCTACAGTTGGCTGTACACAGCCAACTCATTTCCAATTGCTTTTTCCCTGTTTCTAACTGAAAGGAAAATGTGCCCTTGGGCCATTTCTAGTATAGTTTTGGTGATTAAGTGCCCAACACGAATTGAGTGAGTAATCTTGTGCCAAATGATTAATGAAGTGCAAATCAACAAGAAGGTATGATTCTAGACTTAGTACATTCATTTTTATGTACTAATATATTTGTCTAAGTGCTGGAATCAGAGAAAAGAGAAGAAGAAAAATATCTTGGCTGGAACAGCCAAGACTCAGCGCAGTCTAGCACACCGGACTTTCCGGTGGTGCACCGGACAGTGTCCGGTGTGCCAGGCCAGCCTCCGGTGAACAGGCCACTCTCGGGAACTGACGGCGGTGTACGGCTATAATTCACCGGACTGTCCGGTGAGCCGTCTGCGGCGAAGTTGTCGCTCTCGGGAATCGGCTAAAATTCATCGGACGGTCCAGTGAGGCACCGGACTGTCTGGTGAGCCAACGGTCGATTGCGCCAATGGTCGGCCGCACAATCCGCGCGCGACGCGTGGCCGCGCCAACGGTCGGCAGGGGCACCGGACTGTCCGATGTGCACCGGACAGTGTCTGGTGCACCAACGGCTCCAATTCTGCAACGGTCGACTGTGCTATTTTTGGAAGGAGATATGCACCGGACTATGAACAGTACCTGTCCGGTGGTGCACCGGACTGTCCGATGTGCCACCCGACAGAAGGCAAGAATTGCCTTCCCAGATTGCTTCCAACGGCTCCTAGCTGCCTTGGGGCTATAAAAGGGACCCCTAGGCACATGGAGGTGTAACCTAAGCATTCTTTGATCATCTCTAAGCACCAAGACACCATTCTCGCGCATTTGATTCATTGTGATAGTGACTTGAGCTCTAGTTGAGTAGAGAACTCCCCGCATTGTGTTGTGAGCTCAAGTTGTGGTTTGTGTGCGTGTTTGTGCTCGTGCTTTGAGTCTTGTGTGTGTTGCTCTCCCCTCCCTTACTTCCGTGCTTCTTTGTGATCATCATTTGTAAGGGCGAGAGGCTCCAAGTTGTGGAGATTCCTCGCGAACGGGATAGAGTAAAAGAAAGGAAAACACCGTGGTATTCAAGTTGATCATTGGATCACTTGAAAGGGGTTGAGTGCAACCCTCGTCCATTGGGACGCCACGGGGAGTAGGCAAGTGTTACTTGGCCGAACCATGGGATAAATCATCATGTCTCTTGTGCCTGTTTTCATCGTGACTATTGTGTTTCACAAGAGCTCGGTCCTTAGCCACTTGTTTCTATTGAGCTAACACTTAACCAAGTTTTTGTGGCTACAAGTGTTTGATTTTTACAGGATCACCTATTCACCCCCCTCTAGGTGCTCTCAATTGGTATCGGAGCCGTTCTCTTCACGCAAGGGACTAATCACCCGAAGAGATGGATCCTAAGGGAAAGGGGATGGTGGTCAACGACAAGACAAAGGAGTCCATCGTCAATGAGCCAAGAGATGATAAGCCCTCGGACTCTGGCTCGAGTCATAAGAAGAAGGACGGGAAGAAGAAGAGGCGCATCAAGAAGATCGTCTACTACGACAGCGACGAGTCTTCTTCCCCAAGAGACGACGAATACGAAGAGAAAAAGAAAACGGTTAATTCGAATTTTTCTTTTGATTATTCTCGTATTCCGTTCAATTCCAATGCTCATTTACTTTCTATTCCACTCGGGAAACCTCCGCACTTTGATGGAGAAGACTACCCATTTTGGAGTCACAAAATGCGTAGTCACCTATTTTCTCTCCATCCAAGCATTTGGGAGATTGTTGAAAACGGAATGCTTTTTGATAGTACTGACAACCCCGTTTTCATTAATGAGAAAATCCATAAAAATGCACAAGCTACCACTGTTTTGTTAGCATCCTTGTGCAGGGACGAGTACAATAAGGTGAGCGGCTTGGACAACGCCAAGCAAATCTAGGACACCCTCAAGATCTCTCATGAGGGGAACGACGCCACCATGATCACCAAGATGGAGTTGGTGGAAGGCGAACTAGGGAGGTTCGCAATGATCAGGGGAGAGGAGCCAACGCAAACGTACAACCAGCTCAAGACCCTGGTCAACAAAATCAGGAGCTATGGAAGCACGAGATGGACCGATCACGACGTCGTCCGGCTTATGCTCAGGTCCTTCACTGTTCTTAATCCTCATCTTATGAATTCAATCCGTGAGAATCCTAGGTACACAAGGATGACGCCCGAGGAAATACTCGGAAAGTTTGTAAGCGGGCGTATGATGATCAAGGAGGCAAGATATGTTGATGAGGCATTGAATGGCCCAATGCCTATCTACGAGCCTCAACCCGTCGCTCTCAAGGCAACAAGTAGCAGGGAGACGCTACCTAGCAAGGTGGCGCAAGTTGAGGCGGCCGGGCTAAACGAGGATGAAATGGCCCTCATCATCAAGCACTTCAAGACGGCGCTAAAAGGTCGCAAGGAGCATCCCAATAAGAGCAAGACGAAGGGAAAGCGCTCCTGCTTCAAGTGTGGTAAGACTGGTCACTTTATTGCTAACTGTCCCGATAATGATAGTGACCAGGGACAAGAAAAGAGCGGGAAGAGGGAGAAAAAGAAGTCCTACAAGAAGGCGAAGGGCGAGGCGCACCTTGGCAAAGAGTGGGATTTGGAATGCTCTTCGTCCGACTCCGACGACGAAGGACTCGCCGCCTCGACCTTCAACAAGTCGGTCCTCTTCCCCAACGAGCGTCACACCTGCCTCATGGCAAAGGAGAGGAAGGTAAGCGCTCGAGATAACTCTACGTATGCTTCTTCTAGCGATGAAGAGTCTAGTGATGATGAAGTAGACTATTCTAGCTTGTTTAAAGGTCTAGATAGAGCCAAGGTAGAAAAAAATCAATGAATTGATTGATGCATTAAATGAAAAGAATAGACTCCTAGAAAAGCAAGAGGATTTATTGTATGAAGAACATGATAAGTTTATTAGTGTACAAAAATCTCTTGTTTTGGAAACTAAAAGGAATGAGATTTTATCTTCTGAAATTTCTGCATGCCATGAATCTATTTCTAGTTTGAGGAGTGTTAATGATGAGTTAAATGCTAAGTTAGAGGTAGCTAACAAATCTAGTTCAAGTGTGGAACATGTCATAATTTGTAATAGGTGCAAGGATATTGATGTTAATGCTTGTAATGAACATCTTGCATCCATTACTAAACTAAATGGTGAAGTGGCTAGTCTTAATGCCCAACTTAAGACTAGCAAAAATGACTTTGATAAACTAAAATTTGCAAGGGATGTGGCGGAACCGCCCGAATTATTCCAACTTAAGTGCCCAAGTTCCGCCTTACAGGCTAGACCGCACTTAAATAGGAATAAACCGTCAGTCCCTCGGATCTAGTCCGATAAAGCCACTTAGGAGCCGATTGATCAGTGTTTCTCAACCATTGCTCAACTTGAACTAGTTAACACACAAGTCACCTAAATAGCTCATTTTTGGGGTCTATCGTGGAGGCATTTACACACGGCATAAAACTCCATAAGACTACATTTGCTACTGGCATCAACAATACCTACCGACCTATTATTTACCATACGAACGCAGTTACACGCCGCCTACTAGTTTTTAACATAATCCTCATATAGCTCGGAATTCCAACTACTCACTAACAATAAATCACGCACGACCACTATCACATCGACCGGTTAATTTATTTGGACATCGCCTAGCGTACCACGAGTACCCCGCATTTTGACTCGACATATAAACATAGAGGAAGCGATGACTACTTCGGCATGTCACCACCTCTCTATTTAAGCAAATACAACTTCCACCTACAACGACTGAACATTCGTGTCGAGCACACCTTATGTTACCTTGTCTCGCATACAACCATGTTGTGGCGTGCACTCGAGACACTTCAACCAATGTGGCGCGACCACTAATATATGAACTCCGATACTCATGTTTTAATAATTCATCCTCTACGCAACTAGCATTTTCTAACTACTCGTCACATCAATAAATATACTCCCTATATAATCATGAATTCCATCACATTGCATAAAACAATTACACTTTTCGCATAACCACATATCGATACATTTCCCAAAACAAAAGCCGCATTTTGTAACTTAGTTTTTTTCGCATCAAACAACGCATCGCATATTTTTCCTACCAAGATATAAAAATAGCCGAGTTCCTTTCTTCTTCGTTTTCTTCTCTATGCAAAATTCAATCCATATCAGCATAATTTTTAAACATGCACCACATCGACCAAAATATAATTAGACAACTACAAATCGCACGCATCGAACCTCTTGTTCTCCAATCGCAAACGCGATCCTACCAATGCGCATAACCGAAACATTTTACACACATCCATTCAAAATAACTAATCGAGTCGACCGAGAGCGACATACATCGGCTCACCATAAACAAACCCAATCGGTGTTTGTAAGGACGATGGCGATTCTGATTTGTGCATCGCTCCGAACATCCGACGAGCGTTGAACGACTTGCCTTCTCCACGCAAAACACGGGGTTCTCTCCTCCACAAAAAAAATAAAACAAAGCAGCACACATACATAATTAATCATAGGAAAATAATGTCGATGCGGAATCGAACGAGGATTTACGCGGTCTCACCGGGGTGAACGGCGTCGATGTTGGGATTGCGCAAAAACAGCGAACACCGGGGGGCATCCCGATGTGCTGTTCGCTGCGCAGCAAACACGAGAGCGATGACTCGCGACGGAGAAGTGGAGAATGAACTGGAGGGCTGCTGCAGCGCGCGGCTTGCTGCGCACTTTGCCGAACAGCCGGCGGGCACCACGACGAGCAGCGAGGAAGGGGGCTCGCTGTTTGGGGAGGGAGAGTCGCGCAGAGGCGCTGCGCGGGGCGCCGGCCATGGAGGAAATGGAGCTCTTGCTGGATTTCCATGGGAGAGTAGGGCGCAGGGAAGAATCGGCCATGGCAAGAGCAGTTTGGGGGAGGGAGATGCTGCCGCAATTTCTGGGCACCAAGGAGGAAGAGCAGGGGGCGCCATGGGAGGGAGCTGCTGCGTCGCCATGGACAGGGAGGCAGCGCCATGAGGAAACTCGAGCTCGAGCCATGGGGAAGGGAAGGGAGCTCGCTGGGGCATCTCCTGCGCCATGGGAGGAAGCAGGACGCCATTGCTGGGGGGCGCGTGGAGCAGGGAGCCTGCTGCTCGCCTGCAGCAAGGGCACCGAGTTGGGCTGGAAGCAGCCGAGGAGGGAGCTCGCCCGCGCTGTGAAGGAGAGCTCGGCGGCATGGGTGCCTGGAGGAAGGAGCTCGCCGCAGGGAAGGCTGGCGGCCATGGGAGGGGAGGAAGCTCCCTGCGCGCTGGCTGCTGTTGCCGTGGAGCAGGTAGGAAGAAAGGTTGTGGCGGCTAGGGAAAAAAAGAGGGGTGGGAGTGGAAAAATACCCAAGTGGACTCCTATTTATAGAAAATTGCTAGGGTTAGGGTTTTCTTAGTGGGCTGGGCCGGGCTGGAATGGGCTTGGCCCAAAACGCGAAATCGAGTTGCGCTAAATATTTTCCGGAATAAAAATGCTCGTGCGGAATTCGTCTGTACGCGGAACAGAGTGAAACAGAGTTCGGACGAACGGAAGGTTGAGCGATTAATTCGCCCGAGAGTCAAATTTGATTTCGCTCGAAAATAATTACCTACGCGCACTATTTTAGAAATAAATGTGTCTCTCAGATTTCTGATCGGCTTTGAATTTTAGTCAGAGAAAGCGAATCGTGACATTTTAAAAATCACCGTCGATACGGGGTTTTGAGTTTGGTTCGGACATGAGATAATTGGTCGAGTAGGATAAAATTGATTAGAGGGCGACATATCGAGTATTCCTTTTGAGAGTACGAATTCAGATTAAAATAGTCGAACATCGATCGAAGTTCGAGGAATTAGATTCGGGCTCAGATCAGATAACAGTCGTTGAGAGTTTGATTTAAAGAGCTTCAAACGAGATTTATAATTCGAGAATGATCTTCGAGTCTGCATTAGTTCCGAGAATTAAAAGTTTTTAACACGCTCCTAAATTGGCTGTTTCTCGCGATCGATTAACTCTGAATTCGGTGAACTTCCATGAGAAAGCCTGATAGACAGAGACAGAGACAGACACGATCGAGAAATAGAAATTTTCACTGAGCATCCGAGATTAGGATAAATCTTTCGACATAACCCGAAATAGACACCTGGGGTGTCACAGCCTTCCCCCCTTAAAAGAATCTCGTCCCGAGATTCGGATGAGGATCTTTAAGGGTGGAGAAGCATGTAACTCCCAAGCTGAAGATATATGTAAATTCCTGAGATGGTATCTGAGAAGATACTGAAGACAGAGTTGGATAGAATATCGTGACATATCGAGACAAAATGCTGCGATCATTCTGAGAGAGTGTCCACAAAAGATAGCACATCGGTATAGCCTCGTAATGGATCACAACTATTAACCACGATACCAGTGCGTGCCGAGCAGCTCAACCATGTGTGCACCATAGTAGGCTCTCGGTTTCGTCACGGCACCATCGGTCGTTAGTCATAACACCATTACCAAACGTAACCAATGAGAATTCCACATAGCATAAATAGATGGAGCCCATGAGAGTATGGCTCAGAAAACAAGAATGTGACTGAAGTTGAAGCAAAGATTGTTGGCAAAAGAGCATCAGAGGAGCATTTTTATTTAACTCAGAGAACCATTTTATGATCAACATGGAGATTATCAGATCAGATATTAGCACGAGATTTGATATGAGGATGAACCGACCATGAGATCAAAATAGATTATTGAGCTTTTAGAGCCATGAGAGAACCAAGGACAACAAGGAAATCCATTGAACTAAATGGATACACTGGTTAGAGATAAGTTGATAAAATGACATCATGATCCTTGGAGAAAGAGTATGAGAATGATTAGAATGAGAGATTTAGGCAAGATGAACATCCAATACTTGAGAACGGGTTATAGCAGATAACCAGATAATAGGGCAGAATCACTAAAGGATCCAGAGATTCGGATGATAAGGCCACAGCATGATTTACAAGGAAAGAGATCACCAGATCCATGTGAAAGGGGAGGTAAGCAACAAGATCAGCTGGATGATCAACAGGAATGTTATGAAGTTTTAGGGGCAAGGATTTATGGAAAGAAACATGGCCTTGATAGGTTTTGCGCAACTAGACACCAAACAACAAATTTTTGACGTAACAAGTGCACAGGGAGAATTGGGATGGTCTAGCTGTCAAGTTGTGGGGGTCTATAAGCTGTGCAGATGTAACTTCAAGGATAAAACACTCAAGGGCTAGGAAATACCAACACAAGCATGTGATTTGATTTTTTTTTATTGAAGATTTTACTGGCTAACCACAAGGTTGTTTGGAGGGGGTCTTTCTATGAACAGAGCGAGCAACAATTTTTTTTGTTAGAGGCAAAATGGACTGAACAACTATCGTACCTTCTAGAAAGCAAGGCAAGAGAAACACATAACACGACCTAACAAGTCTTACCAATCTAACACGAGGCAAGGCATTTCTAACATAGCAGTACATCACATCATTCACAAGTTTTTATTATTGGAATAAAGGTGAGGGAAGCATGTTGGTGCACAAGAGATAATTATAATGCGACAATCATGATGCATGCTCATTCTAGTCGTCTTCTCAGACCTAACTAATTCTTCGGATGTTTCTACAACATCCTTATAGTAGTAGTAGCCTTTATGGCCTACATAAGTATAGCCACCTAGCTACCCATCTATTTCCTAAGGCTTCACGTCCTAGGTCTAACCTTATCGTCCTGACGATCTATCCAACATTGGTTTCTAGCAAGTTTTACTTTTACAAAAGGTTGGTAATCATGACTTATTGACTTCTCTGTAATGGTATTCGCTCCGATACCAGCTATGGCGGAACCGCCCGAATTATTCCAACTTAAGTGCCCAAGTCTCGCCTTACAGGCTAGACCGCACTTAAATAGGAATAAACCGTCAGTCCCTCGGATCTAGTCCGATAAAGCCACTTATCCAGGATCGAATACCACTAGCTCACTCGAAGGTGAGGCACAGAGAAATACAATAAAGCATAATACCACAAATTTAATAAGTAACAACAGTGATTACATTATCGGAGTTTCAGAAATAATAACCATAAATTTTAATGTAGCGGAAATAACTAGCGGAGAAAACTGAGTAACGTGGCGAAGCCTGGCCACGCTACTTCTCCTGGTCCTCTCCTGCGGAAGCAGTAACCCACTCGACCATCTACCCCGGTGGCAGGGATGAAGGCCAAGTCACACCATCAATCAATCATCCTAAGGAGTACCTGCAAAAAATTATGCCACAAGCAAGGATGAGTATACTAATACTCAGCTAGACTTACCCGGTGTGAGGAGTCTACTCCTCTACCTCTAGACATGCAGCTGTTTGGCTGTGGGGTTTGGTTGCCAAAAGCACTAGCTGAGTTTATAAATCAAGTTTTAGCTTTGTCAAGTTAAGTGTGACTCTCTTAAGGCTAAAAGTGTACTATCTACTCATACATGGTATCAAACATATTTAGCAATCAACATCTTGTGTCAACTCATCACATTTTCACTTGTTACTCAATGTAGCAGCATGGATCAAGCAGTCTCATTAGCTGCGAGAAGCAGACGATTCGAATCGAGTTTTTATCCTTGCAAGGTAAACCTAAACACACGACATGTAGGGGCACTCCGTCCCCACACATATCAACCGTCCCCATCGATTCCCCGTCAGCAGATCAGGGCTCACCGCCTTGGCGTACAATGCCTCACTGACCCCGACTGTCGTCGTGCAGTGACCGCACTTGTACCCACCATAACCGGAATGGGAGACCTCGTCTCAGGTCGCGTGAGGGGATATGTCCACTGCCAGGTTCACTCAGGTACTAGGCTTACCGATTTACCATATTTCTCGGCATGTGCTTAGTACGTTCAAACGCTTGACACACGGTACCACACCTTAATCCTTATTCCAATTTCTATCCCGTAGACAACCAATCCACATGGATTGTTGCCCACAAACCAACATCATTATGATAAGAAAGTGGATACAACCAATTCCTGACCTCGCGCGAGTGCTAGAAAAATCACTCGACTTCTACCGAGATCCCTAATTAGTAAAGCAGCTACTCGACCTAGCATACTAGTATCCATCTCAAAAGGATTCCTGAGTTCATGCAACTAGGGTTTCAGTCAACTCCTACACTTAAGTGCACAGTACAAGCCTACAAACATTAAGTGTAGTAAAATAGCATATATAGAACGGTTATGCATAAAACCGGGGCTTGCCTTTAATTTAACACTTAGGTAGTGTTTGTTGGGGGAGGGTACTCGCTCGGCGAGCATCTACTGGGTAAGTCCACCATTCTTCAGGTCGTCCACCAACTGCATCTTGTGGTTGGCACCACATCAATGGCTCGATCATCATCTCTCGGTCCTAAATGAGATGCAATATGCATATGTATGAATATAATGAAATAGCACAAGATACTTTAAGTACACGCTAGCGAATTAAACACTAAGTAGCGAGACATCACAAGCAACCACACCCACTAGTGTTAGCTAACTACATATCGTCGAGCGCACAACATTACACCACTAAAAAGACGACAAACATTTTGGATATTTACGCAACACAATACTACATCCCAATTTACTAGAGAAGAAACGTATAAAAACATGACACATATGTTATCTCAAGCTTAGCCATGGTAATTCTATATGAATTTAGTGCCAACCAATCATTTTTAGCCAAAAGGGTGAACTAACAATTAAATGAGTGCTTGCAGATTTTTGGGACAGCAGCACAACAGTTACTTGTTTTACTCATAACTTTTCAAATATTAATGCAAACATAGTAAACTAGGACTTTCTGGAAAGCTTAAAATGTTCTCTACAACTTTGGTATTGTCATCACAGCAGGATTAAACACTTAGCAAGGTCAAAACGTGCTAATACAACAGCGCTGTCCAGATTTGGACAGATTCAAACCTGTGACTTTAAAAATCCATAACTAAAGATTCAGACATCCAAACAAATTGATCCTAGACTTTCTGGAAAGCTAATTAAATATTCTACAAATTATTTATAAACATCACTGGCTGGTTTAATATGTATCAAGGGTAAAATACACTATGAAGGCTGTGCTGTCCAAAACTGGACAGATTCAGTCTTCACACTTCAAACACATGTAACTTAATCTTCAGACCACCAAAAATAGTGATCCAAGACTTTTTGGAAAGCTTGGGAAAAGTACTACATAACTTTTATAATCACCAAGAAGTGATTCCAGTTTTAATCAAATCAAACATTACAGTTTTCGAAATCTGTTCTGACAGAGGACAGAACACAGCAACCAGTTCGTAAATTTCATAACTCTTAATCCGTCAGACCTTTAGTTATGAAATTTTAACACAAGCAAGATAAGAAAAGCATCTACAACTTTCTTATAATCTACAAGGACTGATTCAAACAATAACTTAAGCAAACAGTACAGTCTCTGAAATCTGTACAGAAATTGGACAGATTCAGTTACTGAATTTGTAAAAAGCATAACTCCTAAACTGTCAGACCTATGACTGTCAAATTTTAACACCAGCAAGATAATAAAGTTATCTACCACTTTTCTATAGCACATATCTACAGAAAACACAATTTGGTTCATCAAACATACAGCACAACCAAAACAGTGCGTGCAGTCCAAAACAGCAATCAATAAATTCCAGTTTCTATATAATTCAAGAATTGCAGCATTCTAGAGACTTGAATCATTCTAGCACTTTACCACTTCTTAGAGTTAAATTAATTACATGAGGACTAGCAAGTAGGCTTACAAATTTTATCCAAATCATTTAGTGCACTAAAATTACTACAACCAATTAACAACGCGTTCTTCACGATAATCACCCAACAATTTGCTTTTTAAATTAGATATCACATGAGCGCTACTACTTTTCATCCGCGACCGTAACCATACGCATTTAGAATACAACAAGCAAATTATCGTGGCTACGACCTTAACCAATTCATCGAACAATTTGGCTAACTAGAGCAACGACACGGTCCGCTCGATAGCATACACGTCGGCTGGTCTATTACTATCGCAATCCGAGACAACATATATATAACAAACACTTAACGAAATCGACTCCTGTTTAACATGAGTTGGCTAATCACAGTAGAAGACCTAGCGAACCATTTTAGACATCGTAACTCAAGAACATAGGTTGGAGCCGATTGATCAGTGTTTCTCAACCATTGCTCAACTTGAACTAGTTAACACACAAGTCACCTAAATAGCTCATTTTTGGGGTCTATCGTGGAGGCATTTACACACGACGTAAAACTCCATAAGAATACATTTGCTACTGGCATCAACAATACCTACCGACATATTATTTACCATACGAACGCAGTTACACGCCGCCTACTAGTTTTTAACATAATCCTCATATAGCTCAGAATTCCAACTACTCACTAACAATAAATCACGCACGACCACTACCACATCGACTGGTTAATTTATTTGGACATCGCCTAGCGTACCACGAGTACCCCGCATTTTGACTCGACATATAAACATAGAGGAAGCGATGACTACTTCGGCATGTCACCACCTCTCTATTTAAGCAAATACAATTTCCACCTACAACGACTGAACATTCGTGTCGAGCACACCTTATGTTACCTTGTCTCGCATACAACCATGTTGTGGCGTGCACTCGAGACACTTCAACCAATGTGGCGCGACCACTAATATATGAACTCCGATACTCATGTTTTAATAATTCATCCTCTACGCAACTAGCATTTTCTAACTACTCGTCACATCAATAAATATACTCCCTATATAATCATGAATTCCATCACATTGCATAAAACAATTACACTTTGCGCATAACCACATATCGATACATTTCCCAAAACAAAAGCCGCATTTTGTAACTTAGTTTTTTTTCGCATCAAACAACGCATGGCGGGGCGCCGACCATGGAGGAAATGGAGCTCTTGCTGGATTTCCATGGGAGAGTAGGGCGCAGGGAAGAATCGGCCATGGCAAGAGCAGTTTGGGGGAGGGAGATGCTGCCGCAATTTCTGGGCGCCAAGGAGGAAGAGCAGGGGGCGCCATGGGAGGGAGCTGCTGCGTCGCCATGGACAGGGAGGCAGCGCCATGAGGAAACTCGAGCTCGAGCCATGGGGAAGGGAAGGGAGCTCGCTGGGGCATCTCCTGCGCCATGGGAGGAAGCAGGACGCCATTGCTGGGGGCGCGTGGAGCAGGGAGCCTGCTGCTCGCCTGCAGCAAGGGCGCCGAGTTGGGCTGGAAGCAGCCGAGGAGGGAGCTCGCCCGCGCCGTGAAGGAGAGCTCGGCGGCATGGGTGCCTGGAGGAAGGAGCTCGCCGCAGGGAAGGCTGGCGGCCATGGGAGGGGAGGAAGCTCCCTGCGCGCTGGCTGTTGTTGCCGTGGAGCAGGTAGGAAGAAAGGTTGTGGCGGCTAGGGAAAAATGAGGGGCGGGAGTGGAAAAATACCCAAGTGGACTCCTATTTATAGAAAATTGCTAGGGTTAGGGTTTTATTAGTGGGCTGGGCCGGGCTAGAATGGGCTTGGCCCAAAACGCGAAATCGAGTTGCGCTAAATATTTTCCGGAATAAAAATGCTCGTGTGGAATTCGTCTGTACGCGGAACAGAGTGAAACAGAGTTCGGACGAACGGAAGGTTGAGCGATTAATTCGCCCGAGAGTCAAATTTGATTTCGCTCGAAAATAATTACCTACGCGCACTATTTTAGAAATAAATGTGTCTCTCAGATTTCTGATCGGCTTTGAATTTTAGTCGGAGAAAGCGAATCGTGACATTTTAAAAATCGCTGTCGATACGGGGTTTTGAGTTTGGTTCGGACATGAGATAATTGGCCGAGTAGGATAAAATTGATTAGAGGGCGACATATCGAGTATTCCTTTTGAGAGTACGGATTTGGATTAAAATAGTCGAACATCGATCGAAGTTCGAGGAATTAGATTCGGGCTCAGATCAGATAACAGTCGTCGAGAGTTTGATTTAAAGAGCTTCAAACGAGATTTATAATTCGAGAATGATCTTCGAGTCTGCATTAGTTCCAAGAATTAAAAGTTTTTAACACGCTCCTAAATTGGTTGTTTCTCGCGATCGATTAACTCTGAATTCGGTGAACTTCCATGAGAAAGCCTGATAGACAGAGACAGAGACAGACACGATCGAGAAATAGAAATTTTCACTGAGCATCCAAGATTAGGATAAATCTTTCGACATAACCCGAAATAGACACCTGGGGTGTCACAAGGGATACCTACACTGTTGGTAGACACCCCTCTATTAAGGATGGGCTTGGCTTTCGAAGGGAAGCCAAGAACTTAACAAGTCAAAGGGCTTCCATTTCCGCCAAGGAGAAAGGGAAGGCCCCTATGGCTAATAGTACTCAACGGAATCATGCTTTCATCTATAGTGATAGAAAGTTTTCTAGAAATGCTCATAGGAATTATGCTTATGATTCACATGCTATGATTGCATCAAGTTCTTCTTTTGTGCATGGTAGAAATATGCCTAGGAAAAATGTTGCTCATGTGCCTAGGAAAGTTTGTAATGAACCTTCTACAATTTACCATGCCTGCAATACTTCTTTTGCAATTTGTCGTAAGAATAAGAAAGTGATTGCTAGGAAGTTAAGGGCCAAGTGCAAGGGAGACAAGACTTGCATTTGGGTCCCAAAGTCTATTATAACTAACCTTGCAGGACCCAACAAGAGTTGGGTACCTAAAACCCAAGCCTAATTTGCCTTGCAGGTTTATGCATCCGAGGGCTCAAGCTGGATTATCGACAGCGGATGCACAAACCACATGACGGGGGAGAAGAAGATGTTCACCTCCTACGTCAAGAACAAGGATTCCCAAGATACAATCATATTTGGAGATGGGAATCATGGCAAAGTCAAAGGCTTAGGCAAGATAGCCATCACTAATGAGCACTCTATCTCTAATGTATTTCTAGTAGAATCGCTAGGCTATAATCTGTTGTCTATTAGTCAATTGTGCCATATGGGTTATAATTGTCTATTTACAAATGTAGATGTGTCTATCTTTAGAAGGAGTGATGGTTCACTAGCTTTTAAGGGTGTACTAGATGGCAAACTCTATTTAGTGGATTTTTCGAAAGAGGAGGCCGATCTAGATACATGCTTAATTGCTAAGACTAGCATGGGCTGGCTATGGCATCGCCGTCTAGCACATGTTGGGATGAAGAACCTTCACAAACTTCTAAAGGGAGAACATGTGTTAGGTCTAACAAATGTGCTTTTTGAAAAAGATAGACCTTGTGCAGCTTGTCAAGCAGGCAAACAGGTGGGAAGCACTCATCACAGCAAGAATGTGATGACCACATCAAGACCTTTGGAGTTACTTCACATGGACCTCTTCGGACCCATCGCCTACCTCAGCATAGGGGGAAGTAAGTATGGTCTTGTTGTTGTTGATGATTTTTCCCGCTTCACTTGGGTATTCTTTTTGCAGGATAAATCAGAAACCCAAGGGACCCTCAAGCGCTTTCTAAGGCGAGCTCAAAACGAATTTGAGGTCAAGGTGAAAAAGATTAGAAGTGACAACGGGTCCGAGTTCAAGAACCTTCAAGTGGAGGAGTTCCTGAGGAGGAAGGAATCAAGCACGAGTTCTTCGCTCCCTACACACCACAACAAAATGGTGTGGTAGAGAGGAAGAACAGGACGCTTATAGACATGGCAAGGATGATGCTTGGAGAATTCAAGACACCCAAGCGGTTTTGGTCGGAAGCTGTGAACACAGCTTGCCACGCCATAAACCGGGTCTACCTTCATCGCCTCCTCAAGAAGACGTCGTATGAACTTCTAACCGGTAACAAACCCAACGTATCTTATTTTCGTGTATTTGGGAGTAAACGTTACATTCTAGTGAAGAAAGGTAGGAATTCCAAATTTGCTCCCAAAGCTGTAGAAGGGTTTTTGTTAGGTTATGACTCAAATACAAAGGTATATAGAGTCTTCAACAAATCATCAGGTTTGATTGAAGTCTCTAGCGACGTTGTATTTGATGAAACTAATGGCTCTCCAAGAGAGCAAGTTGATCTTGATGATGTAGATGAAGATGATGTTCCAACGGACGTGATTCGCACCATGGCGATTGGAGATGTGCGACCACAGGAACACCAGGAGCAAGATCAACCTTCTTCCTCAACGATGGTGCATCCCCCAACTCAAGATGATGAACAGGTCCCTCAAGAAGAGGCGTGTGATCAAGGGGGAGCACAAGATGTCCAAGATGTGGAAGAAGAAGCACCACGGGCCCCTCCAACTCAAGTTCAGGCGACGATTCAAAGGAATCATCCCGTCGACCAGATTTTGGGCGATATAAGCAAGGGAGTAACTACTCGCTCACGTCTAGCTAATTTTTGTGAGCATTACTCGTTTGTCTCTTCTATTGAGCCTTTCAGGGTAGAAGAAGCCTTGCTAGATCCGAACTAGGTGTAGGCCATGCAGGAAGAGCTCAACAACTTCAAGTGAAATGAAGTTTGGACACTGGTGCCACGTCCTAAGCAAAACATTATGGGAACCAAGTGGGTGTTCCGCAACAAACAGGACGAGCACGGGGTGGTGATAAGGAACGAGGCTCGACTTGTGGCAAAAGGTTATGCCCAAGTCGCAGGTTTGGACTTTGAGGAGACTTTTGCTCCTGTGGCTAGGCTAGAGTCGATTCGCATGTTGTTAGCCTATGCCGCTCACCATTCTTTCACGTTGTTCCAAATGGATGTGAAGAGCGCTTTCCTCAACGGGCCAATCAAGGAGGAGGTATACGTGGAGCAACCCCCTAGCTTTGAGGATGAACGGTACCCCTACCACATGTGTAAGCTCTCTAAGGCGCTCTATGGACTTAAGCAAGCCCCAAGAGCATGGTATGAATGCCTTAGAGATTTTCTAATTGCTAATGCTTTCAAGGTTGGGAAAGCCGATCCAACTCTTTTCACTAAGACTTGTGATGGTGACCTATTTGTGTGCCAAATTTATGTCGATGACATAATATTTGGTTCTACTAACCAAAAGTCTTGTGAAGAGTTTAGCAGGGTGATGACACAGAAATTCGAGATGTCGATGATGGGCGAGTTGAACTACTTCCTTGGGTTCCAAGTGAAGCAACTCAAGGACGGCACCTTCATCTCTCAAACAAAGTACACGCAAGACTTGCTCAAGCGGTTCGGGGTGAGGGACGCCAAGCCCGCAAAGACTTCAATGGGAACCGACGGACATGTCGACCTCAACAAAGGAGGTAAGTCCGTTGATCAAAAGGCATACCAGTCTATGATAGGGTCTTTACTTTATTTATGTGCTAGTAGACCGGATATTATGCTTAGCGTATGCATGTGTGCTATATTTTAATCCGACCCAAGGGAGTGTCACCTTGTGGCCGTTAAGCGAATTCTTAGATATTTAGTTGCTACGCCTTGCTTTGGGATCTGGTATCCAAAGGGTCTACCTTTGACTTAATTGGATATTCAGACTCTGATTATGCTGGATGCAAGGTTGATAGGAAGAGTACATCAGGGACGTGCCAATTCCTAGGAAGGTCCCTGGTGTCTTGGAGTTCTAAGAAACAAACCTTCGTTGCCCTATCCACCGCTGAGGCCGAGTATGTTGCCGCAGGACAGTGTTGCGCGCAACTACTTTAGATGAGGCAAACCCTTCGGGACTTTGGCTACAATCTAAGCAAAGTCCCACTCCTATGTGACAATGAGAGTGCAATCCGCATGGCGGACAATCCTGTTGAACACAGCCGCACAAAGCACATAGACATCCGGCATCACTTTTTGAGAGACCACCAGCAAAAGGGAGATATCGAAGTGTTTTATGTTAGCACCGAGAACCAGCTAGCCGATATCTTTACCAAGCCTTTAGATGAGAAGACCTTTTGCAGGCTGCGTAGTGAGCTAAATGTCATAGATTCGCGTAACTTGGATTGATCTAGAGCATACATGTGTTTTATGCCTTTGATCATGTTCTTTTATGCATATTATTGCTTATTTATGGTGCTCAAGTTGTGCAAGGGATCCCCGGACCTCACAAGTCCATGTGTGAATGATGCACATATTTAGGGGGAGAAATGCTACAACTTGACCCTTTGAGACTAACCGTGTGCTTGAGTTTACTTAATTTAGTCTTAAAGGTGGATTGAAAGGGAAAAGGTGAACTTGGACCATGCAAGACTTCCACTGCACTCCGATGAGAGGGTAATTTACTCCAAGTTCATCTCCATGCTCTTATTGCCTTTTTACTCTTAATTGATGGTTTTGGTGAGGCAACGGGGTTTTAGGGCCAATAATGATCCCGTTTTGGTGCTTAATGCCAAAGGGGGAGAAATTAAGGCCAAAGCAAATGGATCAGCTACCACTTGAGAATTTTGAAAATAGTAGAGTTAGAACTTTTGTTTTATCAAAATACTCTTATGTGCAAAATTTGGCCTCTTGCGGGGAGAATGTAGGATTATGGGAAAAAGGGGGAGTTTTAGGCTCTTGATCAATTTTTCTCATGGAATACCTCTCTTTATGCCTAAACAAGTGTGTTTGACTTAGAGATAGGAATTTGAGTTTGATTTCAAAAAACAAACCAAGTGGTGGCAAAGAATGATCCAAATATGCCAAATTTGAATCAAAAATAATTCTTGTTCTCAATTGCTTTGATGTTGCACTTCTTTTAGTTGCTTTTTGATGTGTTGGCATAAATCACCAAAAAGGGGGAGATTGAAAGGGAAATGTGCCCTTGGGCCATTTCTAGTATAGTTTTGGTGATTAAGTGCCCAACACGTATTGAGTGAGTAATCTTGTGCCAAATGATTGATGAAGTGCAAATCAACAAGAAGGTATGATTTTAGACTTAGTACATTGGTTTTTATGTACTAATATATTTGTCTAAGTGCTGGAATCAGAGAAAAGAGAAGAAGAAAATATCTTGGCTGGAACAGCCAAGACTCAGCAGTCTGGCACACCGGACTGTCCGGTGGTGCACCGGACAGTGTCCGGTGCGCTAGGCCAGCCTCCGGTGAACAGGCCACTCTCGGGAACTGACGGTGGTGTACGACTATAATTCACCGGACTGTTCGGTGAGCCGTCTACGGCGAAGTCGTCGCTCTCGGGAATCGTTCAACGGCGTACGGCTAAAATTCACCGGACGGTCCGGTGAGGCACCAGACTGTCCGGTGAGCCAACAGTCGATTGCGCCAACGGTCGGTCGTGCAATCCGCGCACGACACGTGGCCGCGCCAATGGTCGGTAGGGGGCACCGAACTGTCCGGTGTGCACCGGACAGTGCCGGTGCGCCAACGGCTCCAATTCTGCAACGATCGACTGTGCTATTTTTGGAAGGAGATCTGCACCAGACTATGAACAGTACCTGTCTGGTGGTGCACCAGACTGTCCGGTGCACCACCCGACAGAAGGCAAGAATTGCCTTCCTAGATTGCTTCCAACGGCTCCTAGCTGCCTTGGGGCTATAAAAGGGACCCTTAGGCGCATGGAGGAGTAACCTAAGCATTCTTTGATCATCTCTAAGCACCAAGACTTTATTCTCGCGCATTTGATTCATTGTGATAGTGACTTGAGCTCTAGTTGAGTAGAGAACTCCCCGCATTGTGTTGTGAGCTAAAGTTGTGGTTTGTGTGCGTTTTTGTGCTCGTGCTTTGAGTCTTGTGTGTGTTGCTCTCCCCTCCCTTACTTCCGTGCTTCTTTGGGATCATCATTTGTAAGGGCGAGAGGCTCCAAGTTGTGGAGATTCCTCACGAACGGGATAGAGTAAAAGAAAGGAAAACACCGTGGTATTCAAGTTGATCATTGGATCACTAGAAAGGGGTTGAGTGCAACCCTCGTCCATTGAGACGCCACAACGTGGAGTAGGCAAGTTTTACTTAGCCGAACCACGGGATAAATCATCGTGTCTCTTGTGCCTGTTTTCATCGTGACTATTGTGTTTCACAAGAGCTCGGTCCTTAGCCACTTGTTTCTATTGAGCTAACACTTAACCAAGTTTTTGTGGCTACAAGTGTTTGATTTTTACAGGATCACCTATTCACCCCCCTCTAGGTGCTCTCACTAACACTTAGACACAATACATTAGTACCCAAATCAATGCACTAAGTCTAGAAACGTACCTTGTAACTTGATTTGCACTTTTTGAATCTTTGGCACAAATTAGCACTTAGAGAGAATGTGTTGGACACTTAATCACCAAAACACTTTAGAAATGGCCCAAGGGCACATTTCCCTTTCAACCGTCCGCACCTGTGCAGAGAGCACCGCCGCTGGTTCTTGTTGAGTGTTTGGCGCCCGAAAAAGGCGTCAACAGCAAGTCAACATCATGGTAAAGGAAAGGCCATGTAGACAGGCGATGCCGAGCCATTGAATGTGTACCATAGCCAGCAAATCAGGGACCCCATCCCTCGCCTCCCCCACTTCCAAGGTTTCGTAGACCATAAAGGGAAGGGAAGAGGCAGTCATGCCTGTTCATTGCCGGAGAAGGATACGACGAAAACATGGACATCTGGAGCGCGACATAGGTAGTATACCGCTAGATACATACAGGGAGAGAGCACGCAAGCGGAGAAAGATGTCCAACCAAGGCAGCTCCAAACTGAGAGGCACCCGCACCAGGCGTCAGTCCGAAAAGGGCGAGAGAAAGCCTTCCAGTCTTGGACCTGCCGAGACGACACAACACCATCATCACAACTCCGTAACATATGTCGACTGCTGCCGCGCTACAGGCTTTGGTTGTCCAATATCTCAGATATGGACTTGTCATCGTCAAGATAACCTAAGTGTGACAGGCACTATCGTGTCCTCCTCGGCGACACGCACGAGTTCGCTTAATGTCTAATGCCCTTCTTTAATTTAGGGCTTAGGTTTGAACCCCACATCTTGCACCATTTTTTTAAAATATTTTACGCTAATTTAACCACCTGACTGGCTAACGGGCCCGATGTGGAGGTTATGTGCATGGAGGGATGCAAGGTTAATTTGAGATAGATGTGAGGGGTTATTTGTAAAAATATGACGTAAGACGACCGTTGAAACTGGTGCTTTAAGTATAGTACACCCGATTGGCTTAACGGGCCGGACGATGAGGTTGTGTGCATGGAGGGCTGCAGGGTTAATTTGAGATAGATGTGAGGGGTTATTTGTAAAAATATGACGTAGGACGACCGTTGAAACTGAAAGTTCCCTATGCCTGGGAACAGGATCTGGATGTCGCCTAGAGGGGGGTGAATAGGCGAATAATAATTATCACTTTTAAAACTTAAATTCTTACTCTACTCGAAGGCTGGATCGCAGTGGAATGAAGGATCCTTCGAGTAGGTCGCAGCAGAATAGAAGATCCTGCCTTAAAATGCCCTGCACTTCAAATATAACTTGTACCACACATAAGTATTGAAGTGCAGATATAAAGAGTAAGTAAGACAGAGAATCGGCACACAGCACAAAACAGAGCTCACAGACGCAGAGATTTATCCTAAGGTTCGACCAAGCCTGAAATGCTTGCCTAGTCCTCGTTGGAGTTAGCCACACCTGGGCTTGGAGTCTTTTTCAACTCCTTCCTCCGTTTGCTCAGATCTGTCAATATGACAGATAGAGCCTTCCACTATGTTGAGATTGGTTACACAACGCCGTGGCTGCTTTACAGTCTTCTTGACAGCACTCCGGCAGAGTAACAATGCGCTCAAGACTTTGCTCTAGCTCTCAGCAGCACTTCTCCACTCTCTAAAGGCTTATAGCTTTGCCTCCACACAAACTAGAGAGATATACACGAGAGGGAGAGAGAGAATTGATCCAAATGATGTATACAATTGTTGGCTACACTGGTGTTTCTGTTGGAGACGCCTAGGGGTCCCTTTTATAGACCCAAGGGGCCTAGGAGTCGTTCGAATTCATTTTTGGAAGGCAATATTTGCTTTCTGTCGGGTGGCGCACCGGACAGTCCAGTGCACCACCGGACAGGTCCTGTAGCTTGTCCGGTGCGTGATCTCCTTCCATATTGGGCTCATCTGATCGTTGGAGCAACGGTCCTCTTAGTTCACCGGAAACTGTCCGGTGCACACCGGACAGTCCGGTGCGCCAACTAACCGTTGGCTCAGGCCACGCGTCGCCCACTGATTTCGCTGCCGACCGTTGGCGCAGTCGACCGTTGGCTCACCGGACGTCCGGTGTACCACCGGATAGTCCGGTGAATTATAGCCACACGCCGCCAGACTTTTCCCGAGAGTGGCCTGTTCACCGGAGTTCAGACTGGCGCACCGGACACTGTCCGGTGCACCACCGGACAGTCCGGTGTGCCAGACTGAGCAGAGTTTTGGCTGCGCCAAGCCAAGACATTTTGCAATTCTTTTCTCGCTGTTTTTAGCACTTAGACAGAATATGTTAGTACTCAAAAAAATTCACTAAGTCTAGAAACACACCTTGTTCTTGTTTTGCACCCTTTAGCATTTGGCATGATTGAGATTGATGTTGGACTCATAAACCATCAAGTCAACTTGACTTGATCTAGATTTGTCATTTCTGAGCTCCAACATCCTGCAAAGGTCACATAGGATATCTCCAAACATAGGAACAACCCAAACTAAAGATCAAGGTGCACTTAGCTCTTTTGGGCTGCTTCCAGTTCTGGTTTTGACACAGGTTCTCCTTCTAGTGACCTTGTTCACTTCTTGAGCTTGATCTTCAGCCTTATGACTTTCACCACATAATTGTAGATGTTACCTCATTCGTTGTAAGTCATGTCCTTATGTAGTGTTCCTTGATGCACCATAACTTTTAACAAGATCAACCTTGACTTTGCAAGTCTTCTTCTTCACCCCTGGCTTTGGGTTCCTGGTCTCCTTGACTTTCTCCCGTGCACTCGGTACCTCGAAGCTCTTCTTGCTTCCATCCTTGGCTTGATCGGTTGTCTCTGAGTTATGCACATCGAGTCTCACTTAAGCAATGTCCATCTTTCTTGTGATATCCATTATCTAGAGATAATTCAGTCTTTGGACCATCAGACTTGTTCACTTGTGTTGAACCCTGTTCGCTTTGCATTCAACACCTGTTCAACACTTAGCACACTTGTTAGTCCTTTAATTGGGTTGTCATCTAAACACCAAAACCCACAAGAGAGCTTTCAATCTCCCCCTTTTTGGTGATTGATGGCAACACAATTAAAGCTTATATAAGAATAAGATTTAAAGCACAAATTTTGAATTCTATGTATATAGAATGCTCCCCCTAAATATGTGCCCACATTAAAATCTTAACTTTGGCCTTATATGCCAAATTGCACATACTTAGGCTAATTCGAAGCATTACTACACCTTAGCACCTGTGGGATGCACCGTGTCAAACACAAATGCACAGAATCAGAGTTAAACACCAATTAAATGGATATACCACAGGAATATCAACCTACCACTATTCCCATTAAGATACCAATTTAAAGCAATCTTAAAGCACCATAACCACATGAATATCTATTTCAGGATAAACACAATAGATGCCAATAGATTCATATCAACGGAAGCACTAATTTTGCATCATTACCGTATAATACAACAAGAAGCAATAACACATCCTTCCTTAAGACCAAAGGAACTCAAGGAAACCTAAGCTTTAATACAAAATTCTCTCCCTTTGACATCAAACACCAAAACCATATTCAAGCAAGAACATAGGATGATGTCAAGGGATAGCAGGGTATTTAGCAGGTAAAATACAACACACTAACATTACTCCCCCTTACACATTAAACATATGCAACACAAGCATTGGAGGAAAATTAAGATACAAATACGCAAAAGGTCAATACTTCCTTTTGTACCTTTACCATGTTGTGATGTAGTTTAATATCTAGGGAGCTCCTTCATACTTGTGCCTGATCCTTTATCCTGACCTTTTCTTGTTGCTAAGATACCAGACTTAAAACAAGTTATAGAATTGTGGCACAAGATGAAGCTTCTATTCTAGTGAATACCAAAAGATATCAATTGAAGCACACTACCAAGGCTATCAATCGAAAAATCATTACTGTCATAGCTCCATGATATTTAAAGATAAGCATCTTGGATCACCAACTATTATAGAGCACGAGCAATCTTTAAATATGCAATTACTCATAACCTCAGATACCAATTGCTCGACTTGTGGAGGTACCCAAGTCCTGATTGCTCCACTTCTTGCTCATCTTCCCTTTTCCACCTTGAGACTATATAGGATCACTCAAGAAATAGTTAGTCTCAAAAAACACAAGTTATGTGTGCTCCCCCTAAAGTTGTGCATCAAGTATCTGAATGACTTGCACTTTGCACATTCTAACATCCTCAGAACTAGAGGGGGTCACAGCATACCTTGGTCTAGGCATAATATCTCAATTGCATCACAAAAAGATACCAATTGAATCGATGACATAATACACTTTATGACTAATGGAAACAATGCATGCCTCAAGATATATAACATTTTAAAAACAACCTAGGCACGCTTCACACATGATAATCATTGCAACACATATACCAATTGAAAAATGACAAGATCATGCATATAAAGCACAATGTTTAAGCACACCATGATTAAGAAGTATTTTCTTAGGTACACCAAAGGAAACAACATTTTAAGGCATAAAGCGCCTAAGCCAAGATACTACCAATTGAAAGGCAAGAACATAGCTATGATCACAATCAACAAAACTTCAAGATTTTCAATGAAATTGCATAGTTCCATTCTCCATACCTTTGCCTTTTCTTGAATTGCCATGAGAGCACTCATTGTCACCAATTTAGGGCTCCTTTTGCTCATGCACCTCATAACTCAAGAAGGTGCATTAGAGGCACAACATGGATTTGGTATACACACAGTACCAAAATAGGGTAATCATGTGAACATGGACTAAACAAAATGTCATGCTTGCACATAGGTTAATCATTAAAAACCATATAGTATGACTTACAAAAAGATACAGGTTTATCCATGAATACAAAAAGAGTTAATCATGGTGAATATATCAAATGAAAAGCTACTCATTGAATGATTCAAAAGATATAACATATAGAACACACAATCATGATTAAGCAAGCATCATTATGATCTTTGAAATCATGAACCATTGATTGAAAGGTATTCAACACGGGCAATCTCAAAAGCATAACTACTCCAAGGATAGGTAGCACAACAATCCAACTTAAGAGCAACACTGATTGGCAATAATGTTCTTAAGATACACGGGTACCGTCCTTTGGAGAGCAAGTTGCAGATTCTCATCAAGGTCCTTTGCTTGATTCACCAATAATGGTTAAAGACCTCTACAACTTATTTAACTTGAGATGAACATGGGATTAGTATTGCACAATAATTCAACCATGGGTTAATAAATAGACAATAAAGATTAACAGCTTAAGCATAGAGTTTGAATTAACCATCTTAAGCTCTTCCATAGTCTCCAGTCCATCTCGAGGCACCTGCATGGTCTAGTTGGCACAGTTTGGTACCCATCTCGGGATGGGTCCATAACGATCATCCAAAAGAGCCTTTGGTACCCAAATAGCAATTATGCTAGTTCTAGGTGATCTCATTACTGATCTAGCACAAGTGTATGGTTTGGGTCTCCTAAGTGAATAAGATTGAGATAAATTTACTTGCTTAGGAACCTTACCCTTTTTACATACCTTGGTTAGATGACCATGCTCACCACTCATGTAGCAGAAGCGTCGCTTAACCTGACATGACGCTTGTTGTTTGTCTTCTTTCTTAGTGGGGGTCATCCGGGAGAGTGCACGTGCTTGATTTTTCATGAGTGGACAAGAAGTGATCATATGGTCCTTGTCATTGCATCTGAAGTATCTCCTCATCCCTTCATCCTTGTCGTTGTATGGACACGACGCAATGAGGTGTCCTGACTTATTGCACTTAAAGCACCTCCTTTTTCCTTTTCTCTTTTTGTTCTTGGATGACATAGAGAGATGGTCAGTGCAAACAACATGACTGATTGAATCTCTACCTTTTTCCTTGTTCATGTTGATTTCTTCATTTTTTGCTTTAGGAACATCCTTCTTATGGAGCTTAACACTTGCTGCAGTTTCTCCCGTCTCAAGCTTCTTCACCATGCACCCATGGATATCTTGAGAAGGTTGAGCAATGCATCTTCTCCTTAGTTGCTTTGTTTTCTTGTTCCTTTCTTTATTAATGAGCACCTTTTCCTTTGATCATGCAGCTTGATGCTCATTCAAAAGTTGGCTTTCTTTTGAGCAACAGGGGTTAGCACATAGTGATATATTATCTAAATGCGCACGTGTGCAAGAATGAGGTTCACATGAATTTAGGTTCACGATTACAACCTCATGAGCAACATCAAGCATGATATCTCTATCCAAGAGATTATCATGATAATAAGACAATAAATTATATTTTTCAGTAAGAGCAAGTTTATCATTACTTAGCAATTCTACTTGCCTCTCAAGCATGGCATTTTCCATTTTAAGTTCAGCAACACAAGATAAAGCATCATCATTATTTCTTTGCTCAATTAAAACTGAATCATACCGTTGGACCAAATCATCATGAGAACACTTTAGCTCCTCATGTTCTTTGGTCATCTTCTCCAGGCTATCGTTGGTTTTGATGAGAGTCTCCTCTAGCCTGAGAAGCGTCTCGCCTTGTTCCTTGTTCCTTCTCAACAGCTTAACCAAGAGCACTTTGTCTTCTTTGTTGAGATGGGTGTAGAAACGGCGAATCTTCTCTTCTTCCACATCATCGGTTTCATTTTCCCTGTCATTATTATCAGTGGAAGCAAAACAGGAAAATGTACCTTGTGGTGATGTAGACTCGTCCTCGCTATCATCCGCATATTCCTCCTTATCATTGCCTTCATCTCCACTCTCATTGTTAGCAACAAGACATGTATGACTAGTGGGAGATGAACCTGTTAGTGAGGTGGATCCACCGCTTAGTGTCCATCGTTCTTGTTCTTCTCCCTTGGACAAGTTAGTACGACCAGCAATAGAGGGAGCAGAAGCAGTGCATATGGACTTAAAAACTTTCAACTTAATTTTAGTCCATAGATCATGAGCATCAACAAATAAATCACTATCGCTTCTCATGATGGCAAAATAGGCACCTCTAGAAAGAGAGTCAACTAAGATATTGCAAGCATGGTGATTGAGAGACAGACATCTTAGTTCAGCATTAGAAGGTTCTCTACTAAAATCAGAGGGAAAAATATTTCTACTGAAGATATGTCTCAAATCAGGATCAATATGCATGAAAGCATTATAAATAGAGACAGACCAGGATTTATAATTAGAACCATCACCTAGAAGAAGTTCTACAGTTACCTCTTGTGACGACATTGTCATCTCCGGATGGCTAAGCCCACACTGGAGAGGCCTAGCTCTGATACCAATTGAAAGTTCCCTATGCCCGGGAACATGATCTGGATGTCATCTAGAGGGGGGGTGAATAGGCGAATAATAATTATCACTTTTAAAATATAAATTCTTACTCTACTCGAAGGCTAGATTGCAGTGGAATGAAGGATCCTTCGAGTAGGTCGCAGCGGAATAGAAGATCCTGTCTTAAAATGCCCTGCACTTCAAATATAACTTGTACCACACATAAGTATTGAAGTGCAGATATAAAGAGTAAGTAAGACAGAGAATCGGCACACAGCACAGAGCAAAGCACACAGACGCAGAGATTTATCCCGAGGTTCGGCCAAGACTGAAATGCTTGCCTAGTCCTCGTTGGAGTTAGCCACACCTGGGCTTGGAGTCTTTTTTGTCGGGTACCATAATTAGGGGTACCCCCAATGCTCCTAATCATGGCTGGTTAACACCCTCAGACCAACTGACGGGTGCGGTTCAAGCCAAGACTTCGTCTACCCGAAGGACGCGATCTTACCCGAGCCCAGCCTCGGGTTGGAACAGTGGTCCCAGACGAATTCACGCCTCGCCCGAGGGCCTCCTCAGACGGCAGGCGCCCCCTCGGCTCTCCCGAGGCCCCACTCGAGCAGGCTTCATCGTGAAGCAACCTTGGCCATACCGCCTCACCAACCGACCGCTTCGCAGGCGCATTGAATGCGGGGGATGCCTGACGCCGTATCCTAACACACGCGCCTCAGTCGGCCGGGCCAAAGTGACCGCAGCCACTTTGCCCCTCCTCTTTACTGTCCGATATGACAGGAAAACAGCGCCGCTCGCTCCGCTCCGACTGCCGTGTCAGCCACCCCGGCAACAACTGACAACAAGTCACGATCAACCACCGAGCTTAAGCCTCAGGCACAACAGGAAGCTCCGCCTCGCCCGACCTCACGCTCCGGCCTCAGGAGGAGGTCTCCGCCTCGCCCGACCTTAGGCTCCGGCCTCAGGAGGAGGTCTCCGCCTCGCCCGACCCCCGGACTCGGCCTCGACCCCGGTCTCGGGAAGAATCGCGTCCTCGCCCGACCTCGGCCTCGGCCACAAGAGAAGTCTCCGCCTCGACCGACCCTGGGCTCGGACTGACCATGCTCATAGGGGACGCATCATTCCCCTACTCCTAGCCTGCTCAGGCTACAAGGAACAAGACCGGCGTCCCATCTGGCCTACCCCGACGATGGGTAATGATGGTGCCCCGCGTGCGCCATGATGCCAGTGGCTCTCAGCCCCTTACGACAGCAAGGAGACGTCAGCAGGGTCCTCGCCGCGCTGCCAGTTGTGCTCCTACAGGACTCAGGCGCTCCTCCGGCCGCCACGCCATCACATGTACAATGCCCAAGCTCTCCCCCGACGGCCACGTTGGCATGTACACAGGGCTTAGGCACTCCACTGCCGGACACGTTAGCGCATAGCTACGCCCCCCATTGTACACCTGGACTCTCTCCTTGCCTCTATAAAAGGGGAGTCCAGGGCCACCCTGAGGAGGGGTCAGGGGGTTCGCGCGAGGGGAAGCGGCGTACGAGCCCTCTCTCTCTGTCCCTCACGCGATGCGCTTATAACCCCTACTGCGAGAGGCACCCCTGGTGCAGGATAATACAAGGCTTGTCCCACATCTTGTGTTCCATCCCGCGCCAACCCATCTAGGCAGGGACACGCAGCGACAATTTCACTCGTCGGTCCAGGGACCCCCCCCCCGGGGTCGAAACGCCGACAGTTGGCGCGCCAGGTAGGGGCCTGCTGCGTGTTAACGAACACCTTCCCATTGAGATCCAGATGGGGAGTCTTCAGCAACCTCTCTAGCCCGGGACGGTGCTCCGCTTCGGGAGTCTTGAGTTCATGTCCCTCGACGGCAGCTACGACATGGTACTCCTCCCCCCGCGGCACGACGACAACAACGGTCTCCAACTCGCACGACGACGACGAGCTCTACAACAGCATCCCCCCGCGGCAGAAGAGGAGCACTCCGGTCGTCCCCGCCACCCTCCTCGTCGGAGGAGGCGGAGACGGGGCAACCATGGCCACGCAGGAGGCGGCACCTTGTCGGCTGTCATACCAGAGCGAGTCAACGATGCTGGCATTCCCCCGCGGGACATGTCGGACATTGCCCTCGCACCTGAGGCGACGACAGGTGTCACTTCCCTGCGACGTGTCAGCCCCAAGCGGACTAATGACGCCAGCACCCTCGCGAAGGACCTGCTGGGCGTTACCCTCGTACCTGAGATGACGGTGTGCACCGCCCCCGACGCGACTTCACTACCGTCCAACGACCAAGAGGTACCGTCCGTTTTCCATCCCATACCTTTTCGGTTCAGCTTCGATCCACCTAGCGACCCCGCAATGGCGAGCGCCTTCGTAAAGGCGTATCCAAACCTTCCGGGGTACCACATGTGGTCGACCTGGGATCGACTGACAGCCGTCTCGACCTTCGGACCGGCGGGTTCTGAGGAGGAGGACATCGCCGACTCTGGTTGGGATTTCTCTGCCCTCAATGACCCCGGTGCCATGCGAGGCTTCATGTCCGCATGCGACCACTGCCTCTCCGGTTGTTCTGACGATGGCTATGACCTTGACGGCGAGGGTTACGGCCCAAGTCGTGAATGCTTCCACGTCGATCTGGGGGATCACAACGAAGGCAACCACCTCGATATGCCAGAGGTTGACGATCCCCCTGGGCCCTCATCTCGCGTTGACATCCTGCGGGAGCTAGCTGTCGTCCCAGTCCCTGCGGGGGGTCAGGACATACAGCTCGAGCAAATCCGTGAGATGCAGGCATGGGTCGACGGGGAAGCACACCGGCTTGTACAGCTCCGACAGAACATCGAACAGGAGTTGGCAGACCGATCACTCGCCGGAGAAGCCTATCACCAGGCCCATGACATCTGGCACCGCATCGTCGACAATGCCAGGGTAGCGCTGCCTCCGACCGTTAGCGGGTCCGGCCAGGACCTAGCTGCAGTGGCGATGCTGCTTCAGGCCATGCCGGAGCCATCCACCACCAAGGGACGGCGCATCCAGGGCGAACTCAAGAATCTTCTAGAGGGCGGCGCGGTTCGACGAGCCGAAAGCTCCGCCTCCCGTAGGCGAGCTGACCCCTCGGAGCATCACGTGGTGTCCTCCCGGCGCATTCGGGAAGCCTCGGTCCGTCCCGAACATACACGGGACGAGCCGCCCACCGCCCGGGAACACCTCGGCAACGAGCACCACCATCTCGACCATCAAGCCCGCCTCGATGAGAAGGTGCGCCGAGGCTACCATCCCAGGCGCGGGGGATGCTGCAACAGCGAGGAGGACCGCAGTACTTCACCCGAACCACCCGGCCCGCGAGTCTTCAGCCGGGCCATACGACGAGCACCGTTCCCTGCCCGTTTCCGAGCCCCGACTACTATCACCAAGTACTCGGGGGAGACGAGGTCGGAGCTGTGGCTCGCGGACTATCGACTGGCCTGCCAGTTGGGAGGGGCGGATGATGACAACCTCATCATCCGTAATCTACCCCTTTTCCTCTCCGACGCCGCCCGAGCCTGGCTGGAGCATCTGCCTCCTGCGCAGATCTCCGGCTAGGACGATCTGGTCAAAGCTTTCGCGGGGAACTTCCAAGGCACGTACGTGCGCCCTAGGAACTCGTGGGACCTCCGAAGCTGTCGCCAGCAGCCAGGGGAGTCCCTCCGAGAGTACATCCGGTGGTTTTCGAAGCAGCGCACCGAGCTGCCCAACGTTACCGACTCGGATGTCATCGGGGCTTTCCTTGCCGGCACCACTTGCCGGGACCTGGTGAGCAAACTGGGACACAAGACTCCCACCCGCGCGAGCGAACTGATGTACGTCACCACCAAGTTCGCCTCGGGTCAAGAGGCGGTCGAAGCCATCTTCTGGAAGGACAAGCAGCCTCAGGTCGATCCGAAGACAGACGCCCCTAAGGTGTCCGCCCAGCGGGGCATGAAGAAGAAGGCCAAAAACAAGTCGCGAGCAAAGCGCGACGCCGCAGACGCGAATCTCGTCGCTGCGGCCGAGCACAGGAACCCTCGGAAACCACCTGGAGGGGCCGGCGCGTTCGACAAGATGCTCAAAGAGCCGTGCTCCTATCACCAGGGCCCGTCAAGCACACCCTCGAAGAATGTATCATGCTCCGACGCCACTTCCATAAGACCGGGCCCCCGGCGGAGGATGGCAGGGGCCATGACAATGACAAGAAGGAGGGCGACAAGGAAGAGGGATTCCCGGAAGTCCATAACTGCTTCATGATCTACGGCGGGCAGGCGGCGAACGCCTCGGCTCAGCACCGCAAGCAGGAGCGCCGGGAAGTCTGCTTGGTGAAGGTGGCGGCGCCAGCCTACCTAGACTAGTCCGACAAGCCTATCACCTTCGACCAAGGCGACCACCCCGACTTCGTGCCAAGCCCGGGAAGGTACCCGCTCATCGTCGATCCGATCATCGGCAACGTTAGGCTCTCCAAGGTCCTCATGGATGGAGGCAGCAGCCTTAACATCATCTACGCCGAGACCCTGGAACTCTTAGGGGTTGGTCGATCCGAAGTCTGGGCCGGTGCGGCACCCTTCCACGGGATCGCGCCCGGGAAGCGAATCCAACCCCTCGGACAGATCGACTTACCCGTCTGCTTCGGAACTCCCTCAAACTTCTGAAAGGAAGCTCTCACATTTGAGGTCGTCAGGTTTCGAGGAACCTACCATACGGTGTTGGGAAGACCATGCTACGCCAAGTTTATAGCCATCCCCAACTACACCTACCTCAAGCTCAAGATGCCTGGCCTGAATGGGATCATCACCATCGGGTCCACATACCGCCACGCGTACGAATGCGACGTGGAGTGCGTGGAGTACGCCGAGGTTCTCGCCGAGTCCGAGGCCCTCATCGCCGACCTTGAACGCCTCTCCAAGGAGGCGCCCAACGTGAAGTGGCACGCTGGCAACTTCGAACCAGTTGAGGCGGTCAAGTCCGTCTCTCTCGACCCCAGCAACGACGCCAGCAAGCAAGTTCGGATCGGCTCCGAGCTCGACCCCAAACAGGAAGCAGTGCTCGTCGACTTTCTCGGCAAACGCCGAAGTCTTTGCGTGGAGTCCCTCGGACATGCCTGGCATACGAGGGATGTCGCAAGCACTCACTGGATATCAGAGCTGGAGCCCGACCCATGAAGCAAACCCTGCGCCACTTCGACGAGGAAAAGCGCAGGGCCATAGGCGAGGAGATCCACAAGCTACTCGCGGCAGGGTTCATCAAAGAGGTATTCCATCCCGAATGGTTAGCTAACCCTGTTCTTGTAAGGAAGAAGGATGGGAAATGGAGGATGTGTGTAGACTACACTGGTCTAAACAAAGCATGTCCGAAAGTTCCCTACCCTCTACCTCGCATCGATCAAATTGTGGACTGCACAGCTGGGTGCGAAACCCTATCGTTCCTCGATGCCTACTCAGGCTATCACCAAATCAAGATGAAATAGTCCGACCAGCTCGCGACTTCTTTCATCACACCTTTTGGCATGTACTGTTACACCACAATGCCATTTGGGTTGAGGAATGCAGGCGCCACTTACTAGAGGTGCATGAACCATGTGTTCGGTGAACACATCGGCAGAACGGTCAAGGCTTACGTCGACGACATTGTTGTCAAGACGAAGAGAGCCTCCGACCTCCTCTCTGACCTTGAAACGACATTCAAGTGTCTGAGAGCGAAAGGAGTGAAACTCAATCCCGAGAAGTGTGACTTCGGAGTCCCCCGAGGCATGCTCCTTGGGTTCATTGTCTCCGAGCGAGGCATCGAGGCCAACCCAGAGAAAATCGCGGCCATCACCAGCATGGGATTGATCAAAGATTTGAAAGGAGTACAGAGGGTCATGGTATGCCTCGTGGCTCTAAGCCGCTTCATCTCACGCCTCGGCGAGAAAGGCTTACCTCTATACCGCCTCTTAAGGAAGGCCGAGTGCTTCACTTGGACCCCCGAGGCCGAGGAAGCTCTCGAAAACCTTAAGGCGCTCCTTACGAAAACACCCATCCTGGTGCCTCCCGCCGCAGGAGAAGCCCTCTTGATCTACGTAGCCGCGACTACTCAGGTGGTCAGCGCTGCGATCGTAGTCGAGAGACGAGAACAAGGGCATGCACTGCCCGTCCAGAGGCCAGTCTACTTCATCAGTGAAGTATTTTCCGAGACCAAAGCTCGCTACCCACAGATCTAGAAGCTGCACTACGCAGTGGTCCTGACACGACGAAAGTTGCGACACTATTTCGAGTCTCATCCGGTAACTGTGGTGTCATCCTTCCCCCTGGGGGAGATCATCCAGTGCCGCGAGGCCTCGAGTAGGATAGCAAAGTGGGCGGTGGAGCTTATGGGCGAAACGCTATCATTCGCTCCTCAGAAGGCCATAAAATCCTAGGTCTTGGCAGACTTCCTAGCTGAGTGGACCGACACCCAGTTACCGACAACTCCGATCCAGCCCGAGCTCTAGACCATGTACTTCGATGGGTCACTCATGAAAACAGGAGCGGGCGCTGGCCTGCTCTTCGTTTCACCCCTCGGAAAGCATCTCCGCTACGTCATTCGCCTCCATTTTCTGGCGTCAAACAATGTGGCCGAGTACGAAGCACTGGTTAACGGACTACGCATCACCGTCGAGCTAGGGGTCCGACGCCTCGACGCTCGAGGCGACTCGCAGCTTGTCATTGACCAAGTCATGAAGAACTCCCACTGCCGAGACCGGAGGATGGAAGCCTACTGCGATGAAGTCCGGCGCCTAGAGAACAAGTTCTACGGGCTGGAGCTCAACCACATCGCCCGACGGTACAACGAGACTGCGGACGAGCTGGCGAAAATAGCCTCGGGGCGAACGACAGTTCCCCCTGACGTTTTCTCCAGAGACCTGCATCAACCATCTGTCAAGATCGACGACGCGCCCAAGCATGAGGAAGCCTCGGCCCAGCTCGAGGTACCCTTGGCCGAGCCAGAGGTACCCTCGGCCGCACCCGAGGCACCCTCGGCCATCGAGGAAGAGGCCTTGCCCGTCGAAGAGGAACAGAATGGGGACGTGCCAGATCCGAACTAGCAGGCCTCGTACCTGGAATATCTCCTCCGAGGAGAGCTTCCCATCGACAAGACCAAAGCTCGGCGGCTGGCTCGGCGCACCAAGTCATTTGTCCTGCTGGGTGATGAAAAAGAGCTCTACCACCGCAGCCCCTCGGGCATCCTTCAACGATGCATATCCATCACCCAAGGACAAGAGCTGTTGCAAGAAATACACTCGGGGGGCTTGCGGCCACCATGCAGTGCCTCGAGCCCTCGTGGGGAATGCCTTTCGACAAGGTTTCTACTGGCCAACTGCGGTGGCCGACGCCACTAGGATTGTGCGCTCCTGCCGGGGGTGTCAATTCTACGCAAAGCAGATGCATCTGCCCGCTTAGGCCTTGCAGACAATACCCATCACCTGGCCATTTGCTGTGTGGGGTCTGGACCTCGTCGGACCCTTGCAGAAGGCACCCGGGGGCTTCACGCACCTGCTGGTCGCTATCGACAAATTCTCCAAGTGGATCGAGGTCCGACCCGTAAACAGCATCAGGTCTGAGCAGGCGGTGGCATTCTTCACCAACATTATTCATCGGTTCGGGGTCCCAAACTCAATCATCACCGATAATGGCACGCAGTTCACCGGAAAAAAGTTCCTGGACTTCTGCGATGACCACCACGTCCGTGTGGACTGGGTCGCCGTAGCTCATCCCATGACGAATGAGCAGGTGGAGCGTGCCAACGGTATGATTCTGCAGGGCCTCAAACCAAGGATCCACAACGACCTCAACAAGTTCGGCAAGCGGTGGATGAAAGAGCTACCCTCGGTAGTCTGGAGTCTGAGGACGACGCCGAGCCACGCCACGGGTTTTACGCCGTTCTTTCTAGTCTATGGGGCCGAGGCCGTCCTCCCCACAGACTTAGAATATGGCTCCCCGAGGACCAAGGCGTACGACGACCAAAGCAACCAGACCAGCCGAGAAAGCGCGCTGGACCAACTCGAGGAGGCTCGGGACATCGCCTTACTACATTCGGCACGGTACCAGCAGTCGCTGCGGCGCTACCACGCCCGAAGCGTTCGGGCCTGAGGCTTCCAAGTGGGAGACTTGGTGCTTCGCCTGCGATAGGACGCCCGAGGGCGCCACAAGCTCACTCCTCCCTGGGAAGGGCCCTTCATCATCGCCAAGATCTTGAAGCCTAGAACATACAAGCTGGCCAACGACCAAGGCGAGGTCTACAGCAACGCTTGGAACATCCAACCGCTACGTCGCTTTTACCCTTAAGATGTTTTAAGTCATTCATGTACCTCATTTACGTACACAAAGTCTAACCATCAAGGAAGGGTCGGCCTTGCCTCAGCAAAGCCTGATCCTCCCTCGGAGGCTAGAAGGGGGGAACCCCCTCTGCGTCAAACTTTTCCTCGAAAAAATTTTCTACCAAAACAACCTTTGTGCTTTCGACTTCCATATTGATAGCGGGATCCTGAGAACGACGAGAGTACACGTAAGCGGCAAGGCGGACCGAGCCGAGGGACTCCTACGCCTCCGGGATACGGATACCTCACTCATCACCTTCCGTGAGAAGTAACTCATGCTCGGATAAGCGATCCTGCTACCAAACAAGTCCTAACACTCGGGTAGAAAACGACTTTCGCGCCTTCTCGACTTTCCCAATAATGGAATCCTTCGACCGAATGAGAGCGCACGTAAGCGGCGAGGCCGACCGAGCCGAGGGACTCCTACGCCTCCGGGATACGGATACCTCACTCATCACCTTCCGCGAAAAGTAACTCTCGTTCGGATAAACGGTTCTGCTATTGACAGACAAGTCGTGATACTCGAAACAAGAGGAGAGAAGACGCAACTTTTTTAAACACGACGATAAAGTGTTTAGGCCTCGGCGGCCGCACAAAAACATGCGCATGCTACAGACAAACTGTTCCTGCAGGTTCTGGCATCGGCAGGGGGAGCAGCAGCACCCTCGGTGTTGATTCCACCCTAGGCGGAACCAGGCCCGACCTCGGACGGGGACTCGGGCAAAAGGACCTCCACCTAAGGGAGGACTCCAGCACTGCGCCAGCAGATGTTTTGGCCAAGCTCCAGCAGCTGCTGCCACACCTTCCTCGGCCTAGGAAGCCGCCATCTCCCGGGCCGATGAAGTCTCTTTCCGAGCCGACTCCGCGTCTATCCGCGCTAACACCGCAGCCTCCGGCTCCGTCTCATCGCAGAGCAGCCGAGGGTTCCGAAAACTGAGCAAGGGAAGCCTAGAGCGACAAGGCTGACAGAGCCGAGGGACTCCTACGCCTCCGGGATACGGACACCTCACTCGTCACCTTCCGCGAAAGGCAACCGGCGCTCGGTTAAGTGGTTCGGCTAGCCAACAGACAAGTCTCAGCGCTTGGAATGAGGAAGACACACAGCTTCGTTCTCGAATACCCAAATGTTCAGGCCTCGACAGCCACAATGAACATACACTGGCGCTCAAGGTGCCATTACAAACGGGACTCCGGTTCCGTTCCTGCGGGTATGAACAACCTCCATACCAGGGGGCCCGCGGGACGACGAACTCCAAGCGGCTCACCGGCAACCGCTCTGACAGCAGCGACAACAACCCCCGCTTCGGGCGGCTAAACAGCAGCAGTGATGACCTCAGGGCCGACGCTGCTGTGACGAGGCCCTCGCTCGCGTCTCCACTCGAGGGGCGAGGACAAGCCATCAAAGCCAAAGAGTCGAGGGTCAGGCCACAGCTGGCGCCGACGGTCTCGTCGGCGGAGACAACCTCCTCCGGCTGCCACCACCTCAGCACCGATGACAGCGGCCACCTGCGCGCCAGCGCCACATCGGCAAATGGCGGACGCCCCTGCCTGCACCGGCAGATCCCCACTCCGGTCCTCGCGGACGGGCAGCCCTTGACCTCCGCACAGAGGCGTCGTGCCGGAGTGAGGACAAGACAATCCAAGAACACAAACGCTGCCCATGCGGCGTACGGCGTCTTGGGCGGTCCACCGGAGCGTGCGGCGCAACAGACGCCCGAGCCCAAATCAAGCGGCAGGAGGCAGCGTCGGAGGCCGTGACAGAGCCAACTGAGCCAATGAGCCAGGCACGCTGGAGCTGACGGCGCTTGCGGCCGACCGGTCCCGCGTTGCCGAAGTTCACCCCTCCGCAAGGCCGGTGAGTGCCTTCTCCCCTGAATGCTGAAGGAGGAGACGGTCTGCCGGCCCATGCGGGAGGTAGAACCCCGGCTCAGCTCTCCCTCCGCCTCAGCAAGGATGACGAAGATCCTTGAAGCTGAGGGTGGGGCGGAGGCCGTAGCCCGGCTTGCTTCTCCCCACCAAACTGACCATTGGTGAGGGAATGCAGCCGGGCTGCACGACAAAAATCCTTGAAGCCGAACGATGGCTGAAAGGTACCGATCTCCACGAGGCCGCGCTCCTCCAACGACAGCAAGAGCAAGGCGAAGCTAGGGCACCCCATCCGGGGGCTCAAAAGGTGAAAGGGCGCAAGGCATGAGGGGAGGACGAAGGCATGGCCACTGCCCAGGGGATCGTTTCCCCCTTTTATAGGCAGACCTCCTCGCTTGCACCCCTTAGTGTCACGGGCGAAGTCCCCGCTGACATCCTCCAAGGTTCTCCCCCCACGACACAGGGGCTGGGACCCACACATCATACGAGCTGAACCGAAGCACGAAGAAGGCGAACCGCCACACGCAAGGCATGTAACCGTCCCGCGGTTACAAGCACTCTCCCATATTCGCAGAAACCGATGGTCGAAAGGGTGGACTGCTACGCGACAAGCGTCCAACTGCACCACAACTGTGTGCCCCTTCGGCTCCGTCCACACCCGGTGGACCAGCACAAAGGAAGCGGGCCCACATGTCATGTAACCGGCGCTAGTTACGACGTGCAAGAGGCTCCACCGCCACTCACGCCAATGCTGTGCCTCCTCGACTGCGAGACCAGTACCGCGACTCGAGGTACCCCTGCGCATGACCCAACAGTGCCAATTAAAGGCGACGGCCACGGGTCGATCAGCCGCGGGGCAGGCGCAACGGTTGGCATGGTCAAAAGTGGGCCGGCAGGAACTGCAGCGACAAACGAACGGAGGCAGCAGTCAAGTCTCCTGCAGGCTCGCATCCCCTCCTGAAGCGACGGGAGAGCCCTCCCTCACGGCATGAAGACGACGCGCCCGTGCCCCATTCCTCGAACGGCTCGCACGCGCAACGGGCGCCACGCGAATCACCCGTCCCGTCGCATCAACTCCCCAATGGAGCAGGCAACACCTCTGGCAGGCGAGGCGGGCGTCGCTTCGTCTTCGCCATAATGACCGTGTCAAAAAAGGTGTGCCACTTTATTTAAAATTCATATCCTTCCCCTTCTCCTCTCTCTCTCTTGCCACAGGGACCGGGAAAGGGGACATTGTGGAAAGGGTTCTTCCCGGCGAAGGAAGCGGGCCCCAAGCCCTCCTACTGATCAGGGGTTCGAAGGCTGGCCCCTCGGAAGGGTTCGACAGCCGCCCCAGACCGCCCGGGCTCCGTGCCCACTACTGATCAGGGGTTCGTAGGCTAGCCCCTCGAAAGGGTTCGATAGTCGCCCCAGAGCATGCAGAGTGAGGGATGACTCTGGGTACGTTCGATACATAACCAAGGCTTGGGCTACGCTCCCGAGGTACCCTAGGACATTTCCGAGACCGGCGGGAACGATTTGTAACGGAATCCCACCGGAGGGAGGCATCGAGCCCTCGGACCCTGTCGAAGGGGTCTGGGTCCGGCAAATCACCCGCAGGTACTTTTGGAGCGTGCCTCCGGGCTACAGCCGACCCCTAACGAACGGGGCACGGGCGTCCACTCGGATCACCCATTAGCAGCTCACTGGAAACACCATGTTCAGCGCCCTCCGAGGGCAACATGGCGCTTTCCCCCTCCTCCTTGCGGAAAGGCGACGCAGGGGCGTAAATAAAAGTCGGGAAAGTCCTTGATCGTCCTCTCGCTCCGTGCAGAGGCTCGGGGCTGCTCTCGCACCTGGCTACGGCCAAAACTGTTGACAGCGTCAACAAACCAGCCTGATAACTTGGAACCCGACCACGCACCCAGGCTACTGCCGGGCCGCAAGAGGGAATGACCAGACCGGCCGAAGCACTACGAAAAGCATTCAGACCTCAGAGGAGTCAAACCACTCCTCCGAGGCCTCGGGGGCTACACCCGGCGGGTGCGCTCGCGCGCACCCACCAGAACAAGGCAAAAAACCGAGAAAGGCCAGTCCCCTCACCGAAAACATGGCAAGAGCCTCCAAGCGAGTACCATCACTCCCTTCGAGGCTCGGGGGCTACTGTCGGGTACCATAATTAGGGGTACCCCCAACGCTCCTAATCACGACTGGTTAACACTCTCAGACCAACTGACGGGTGCGGTTCAAGCCAAGACTTCGTCTACCTGAACGACGCGATCTTACCCGAGCCCAGCCTCGGGTTGGAACAGTGGTCCTAGACAAATTCACGCCTCGCCCGAGGGCCTCCTCAGACGGCAGGCGCCCCCTCGGCTCTCCCGAGGCCCCGCTCGAGCAGGCTTCATCGTGAAGCAACCTTGGCCATACCGCCTCACCAACCGACCGCTTCGCAGGCGCATTGAATGTGGGGGATGCCTGACGCCGTATCCTGACACACGCGCCTCAGTCGGCCAGGCCGAAGTGACCGCAGTCACTTCGCCCCTCCTCTTTACTGTCCGATATGACAGGAAAACAGCGCCGCCCGCTCCGCTCCGACTGCCGTGTCAGCCACCCCGGCAACAACTGACAACAAGTCACGATCAACCACCGAGCTCAAGCCTCAGGCACAACAGGAAGCTCCGCCTTGCCCAACCTCACGCTCCGGCCTCAGGAGGAGGTCTTCGCCTCGCCCGACCTCACGCTCCGGCCTCGGGAGGAGGTCTCCGCCTCGCCCAACCCCCAGACTCGGCCTCGACCCCGGTCTCGGGAAGAATCGCGTCCTCGCCCGACCCCGGCCTCGGCCACAAGAGAAGTCTCCGCCTCGACTGACCCTGGGCTCGGACTGACCATGCTGATAGGGGACGCATCATTCCCCTACTCCTAGCCTGCTCAGGCTACAAGGAACAAGACCAGCATCTCATCTGGCCTACCCCGGCGACGGGGAATGATGGTGCCCCGCGTGCACCATGACGCCGGTGGCTCTCAGCCCCTTACGACAGCAAGGAGACGTCAGCAGGGTCCTCGCTGCGCTGCCAGCTGTGCTCCTACAGGACTCAGGCGCTCCTCCGACGGCCACGCCATCACATGTACAGCGCCCAAGCTCTCCCCCGACGGCCATGTTGGCATGTACACAGGGCTTAGGCACTCCACTGCCGGACACGTTAGCGCATAGCTACGCCCCCCGTTGTACACCTGGACTCTCTCCTTGCCTCTATAAAAGGGGAGTCCAGGGCCACCCTGAGGAGGGGTCGGGGGGGTCACGCGAGGGGAAGCAGCGTACGAGCCCTCTCTCTCTCTCTCCCTCACGCGACGCGCTTGTAACCCCTACTGCGAGCGGCACCCCTGGTGCAGGATAATACAAGGCTTGTCCCACATCTTGTGTTCCATCCCGCGCCAACCCATCTAGGCAGGGACACGCAGCGACAATTCACTCTTTGGTCCAGAGACCCTCCCCCCCCGGGGGTCGAAACGCCGACATTTTTCAACTCCTTCCTCTGTTTGCTCAGATCTGTCAATATGACAGATAGAGCCTTCCACTATGTTGAGATTGATACACAACGCCGTGGCTGCTTACAGTCTTCTTGACAGCACTTCGTCAGAGTAACAATGCGCTCAAGACTTTGCTCTAGCTCTCAGCAGCACTTCTCCACTCTCTAAAGGCTTATAGCTTTGCCTCCACACAAACTAGAGAGACATACACGAGAGGGAGAGAGAGAGAATTGATCCAAATGATGTATACAATTGTTGGCTACACTTGTGTTCCTATTGGAGACGCCTAGGGGTCTCTTTTATAGACCAAAGGGGCCTAGGAGTCGTTAGAATTCATTTTGGAAGGCAATTTTTGCTTTCTGTCGGGTGGCACACCGGACAGTCCGGTGCACCACCGGACAGGTCCTGTAGCTTGTCCGGTGCGCGATCTCCTTCCATATCAGGCTCAGCTGATCGTTGGAGCTACGGTCCTCTTGGTTCATCGGACACTGTCTGGTGCACACCGGACAGTCTGGTGCGCCAACTAACCGTTGGCTCAGGCCACGCGTCGCCTGCTGATTTCGCTGCCGACCGTTGGTGCAGTCGACCGTTGGCTCACCGGACAGTCCGGTGTACCACCGGACAGTCCGGTGAATTATAGCTGCACGCCGCCAGACTTTTCCCGAGAGGGGCCTGTTCATCGGAGTTCAGACTGGCGCACCGGACACTGTCCGGTGCACCACCGGACAGTCCAGTGTGCCAGACTGAGCAGAGTTTTGGCTGCGCCGAGCCAAGACATTTTGCAATTCTTTTCTCGCTGTTTTTAGCACTTAGACAGAATATGTTAGTACTCAAAAACAATTCACTAAGTCTAGAAACACACCTTGTTCTTGTTTTGCACTCCTTTAGCATTTGGCATGATTGAGATTGATGTTGGACTCATAAACCATCAAGTCAACTTGACTTGATCTAGATTTGTCATTTCTGAGCTCCAACCTCCTCCAAAGTCACATAGGATATCTCCAAACATAGGAACAACCCAAACTAAAGATCAAGGTGCACTTAGCTCTTTTGGGCTGCTTCCAGTTCTGGTTTTGACACAGCTTCTCCTTCTAGTGACCTTGTTCACTTCTTGAGCTTGATCTTGAGCCTTATGACTTTCACCACATAATTGTAGATGTTACCTCATTGGTTGTAATTCTTGTCCTTATGTAGTGTTCCTTGATGCACCATAACTCTTAACAAGATCAACCTTGACTTTGTAAGTCTTCTTCTTCACCCCTGGCTTTGAGTTCCTGGTCTCCTTGACTTTCTCCCATGCACTCGGTACCTCAAAGATCTTCTTGCTTTCATCCTTGGCTTGATCGGTTGTCTCTGAGTTATGCACATCGAGTCTCACTTAAGCAATGTCCATCTTTCTTGTGATGTCCATTATCTAGAGATAATTCAGTCTTTAGACCGTCACACTTGTTCACTTGTGTTGAACCCTGTTCGCTTTGCATTTAGCACCTGTTCAACACTTAGCACACTTGTTAGTCCTTTAATTGGGTTGTCATCTAAACACCAAAACCCACAAGAGAGCTTTCAGAAACTGGTGCTTTAAGTATAGTAGAGATTATATTTTTTTTATTTTACAAAACTCATATATACATATGTATAATTTATATTTAATATTAAAAACAATTGACCATGATGTTCTACTGGTTAGACGACTTTATTTAGTGTCTCCTGCCCTTCTTCTATTAGGGCTTAGGTTCAAACTCCACCTGCTGCACCACTTTTTTAAAATATTTTACATTAATTTAACCATCCAAAGTTAATTTGAGATAGATGTGAGGGGTTATTTGTAATATGACGCAGTACGACCATTGAAACTGATACTTTAAGTATACTAGTCGGTTGTCCGTGCGTTACGACGGATTATAACAATACCCACGTAAACTATCAACCAAAAAATTGCAAGGTTTTTTTATTGATTGTCTCCGCTCTCCGTATAATGTATTTTTGATTCGGCTAACTGATGTTATTGTTTACTCCATGCAATATGTCATGGTACAACACGACAAATGAAGTGAGCGATTATAAGAGAGTTCACAACGGCTGACTGAATGAACAAAGATTATAAAATGACATAATTCCATCATACAGAGACCAAATAAGAGAAAGTTAGCGATCTCAAGTTTCTAAAATAAGTCACATTAACTCAAACTTATAAAAAAGATGATCAAAATATGGAGTGATTACTAAAGTCAGGCATCAATAAAAACTGGATGCACTCCATATAAACTATGCTACTTCGTAGCAATTACTAACGTTTAAAACCAACAAATAACCTTTCATTTTACTTTAGTGTGATAAATCATTGTTGCTCCATCCAATTCAGCAACCTCAAACACTATGGAGTCCATTGCGCCAATATGGTCTCAGAAACGACCTAATACTTGGAAGAGCCAAGAACGTCGTGTCGTGCTTGGGCTGTAGCCTCGGCCCGTAGTGCTGGTCCGGCCCGACATGATTATATTTTTTTATTTTTAAAAAAACATATATACATATATACAATTTATATTCAATATTAAAAATATTTGAGCATGATGTTCTACTGGTTAGACAGCTTCAACCAGTGTCTCCCGCCCTTCTTTCATCAGGGCATGTTTATATTCAATATTAAAAATATTTGAGCATGATATTCTACTGGTTAGACAACTTCAACCAGTGTCTCCCGCCCTTCTTTCATCAGGGCATGTTTATATTCAATATTAAAAATATTTGAGCATGATGTTCTACTGGTTAGACAGCTTCACCCAGTGTCTCCCGCCCTTCTTTCATCAGGGCATGGGTTTGAACCCCACCTGCTGCATCGTTTTTTTAACATTTTATATTGATTTAATCAAATGGGCCGACGGACTAACGGGCTGGCCCGACACAGTCAGAGCATGACGTGCCTGGGCCAGAGTTGTGGCCCGCGGGCGTCTGGCCCGTGCCGAGCCGCCGTTTGGCCATCTATATGCGTGCAACGGATTAATTTAAAATAGTTGTGAGGAGTTATTTGTAAAAAAATGACGCGGGATGACCGTTAAAATTGGTGTTTTAAATATAGTATAGATTTACGTATAGTATAGATATTTATGACATTATCATTTCCGACTACAAATGTAAAGTGGCCATGTTTTTCGCACAAAGTTTTCACATGATTGATTAAACTATTTGCTAGTCAAAGGCAAGAAGACTTATTTTTTTCAAAAAAAAATATGCATCTTGTATTTTTTGTGACAGGGAGAGAGAGTACTAGTACTCTAGTGGAAGAATAACAATCCATTGTTTTCAGAGCGGGCCAACCAACTGGACGATCCGAAAGGCAAAGGGACCCTCCATTTCGCAAGGGGCTACTCCTCCCTATAAAACCTAGCAAGCCACATCCTGACCTCCCCCAGCCATCCGCCTGCAAAAGCCAGCCACCAGCCCATCACCGTGCCCATTTCACCTCACCACTACCAGGAAAGGAACCCCCGCCATTGATTGGCCCATTCCCAACCCAACCGCGCGGCTAGAGGTACCTCGACCGGCGACCGGGAGTGCGTGCGTGCGTGCGCTCGCTCGTGCGGTGGGCATGGAGAAATGCAGCAGCAAGATCCGGTCCATCGTGTGGCTGCGGCAGACGCTGCGGCGGTGGCGGTCCCGAGCGGCGTCGCGCGCGGCGGCGGCTGATGCGGCGGTCCCGTCGGGCCACGTGGCGGTGTGCGTGGGCGGCGCGTCGCGGCGGTTCGTGGTGCGGGCGGCGCACCTGAACCACCCCGTGTTCCGGGAGCTGCTCCGGCAGGCGGAGGAGGAGTACGGGTTCCCGCGCGCGGGCCCCATCGCGCTCCCCTGCGACGAGGCCCTCTTCGAGCACGTCCTCCGCCACCTCTCCGCCTCGTCCAAGTCCTCCTCCCGCTTCGTCACCCTCGACGACCTCCAGAGCGCCGGCGCCACGCACTGCTGCTGCGTCGCCGCCGCCGCTGGCGGCGACTCGCTCCCGCTCCTCCGCGGCTTCTCCGCCGACAAGGCCGTCTGGTGAGCGCGCCGCCCTGCTCGCCGGAGCCAGCCACCACCCGTGTTCCTGTCTAGTGCCTATCGCGCACGCACCGGCCATTTCGCCGTCGTGCCCCCGTTTTTTGTGGGGTATTATTTTCCCCACTTCTTCGCGCTCGCTCCCTCCGTTTCCAGCTGAACGCGGCGGAGACAGACAGGTCGACGAGCAAGACGAGAGCGGCCGGCCGGACGCAGGAGGCGGTGAAGTGAGATGGCTGAGAAACAAGTCCTAGGATTTTTTTAGAACGACTGTCAAGTCTAGCCATCCATTCATTCCCCTTTGTCGAATCAATCCGGGGGCTAAGATTTACGTAATTCTTTTTCTTCTTCTTCTTTTCTTTTTTTTTTTGTCTCTCCCCCCACTATTTTAAATAAACCTCCAGTGTAAATACATGTACTACTGCGGTTTGGCCAGGCCAGCATTGTTGCAACTTGGAATGTGAAAGGGAAAACATTCGTTTTTTACTTCTGCTACCTACCACGGAGTAAAACCATAATTTTTGTTGACTGCTTGGGCAACGGCTATTTCTGTCATATATTTGCAGACGAATCATCGTACATATTCTCCAACAAAATGTTCCCTGCAGGTGCTTTGGGAAAGAAAGCGGAGGAATCAATTCCTCCTGGATCGGGCAAAAAACTATTCTGAGTGTCACTGCACTGCAGGTTAGGTCTCTCACTCTCACTGCACTGACTGCACATCTACCAGCGACAAGTTAGGGTGACTCCCGTGAACTAACTGAATCACCCTATCCTATAGTTTATTATCCTCCCAGTGTTCTTTGTCTTGGACTCTTGGAGAAGAATGTATGTGATGACTAGAGGAGGGAGAAGAGAGAGAAGAGAAACGGGCTTCGACACAGAAACCAAGAAGATCAAGTGAGGTCTTACACTAATACTGATGAGTTAACCACTATATGTGAATATGCTAAATGTCAGACTACAAGGATCTTTACAGTCCGCCCGCGGTTGACGCTATTATTAAACTTGCTCTTAGCAGAAAGTTCACAACTGCTGCTCCTGCTCCTTTGAATAGAATGTATGTCGAAGCTGTCGCTAGGCTGGTGGCAATGATTACGCCATTACCAGCCACCACCAACCGAATCATGGGTTGATGCTCCTACTAATCGATCTCGCAACATGAAAGTATTGCTCAACCAATCCCTCTGTTTTTGTAAAGATTGGTCGACTTGGGGGGGCGACTTGTGTTCAGCCTATTTAGATAGGCAGTTTCTTTTTTTCATACTCTACTCAGCGTAGGGGAAAAAGCAGCAGGTACATGTGCTGATGTACAAAGATTGCCGCGTTCTTTAACTCTGTCTGCCGCCCCCACCTTTTTTCTCTCTCTAGAATCTTGTTCATTTCCTAGCACATAACGGTATGGGACTCCACTTGCAAGTTGCAGCAGCTGTAGTATGGAGCAAGGCGAGTGAACCACGAGACGAGATGAGGTTTTGTATCATCACTTCATCAGGCACCAAAAAAAAAGCAACACGCGCACAAAGACATGCGCGACCAGAGTCCACGCCAGTTAGAGAATATTAGATACTAGTAAGCAAGTAAAAAGTAGGAGTATCCAGGAAGACAAACCTATCGCAAATTGGCGACATGGACAAGCACCCAGCCCGGCTCCGCCGGCGGCGATGGGACGGGCGACCCGTGATCATCCCCCGGTCCTCTCTCTGGTTGGTGCGGCGGGCCCGGCTGCGGCGCGCTGCCCAATGTGCCGCAGCGGAGGCGCGTGCATGTGGGCTGTGGGGGGTGGGAGACGAAGACGAGCCATGGTCCCCGCGCCGGCTGCATGTGTGCTGATACCGGCAGCGGGGGCCAGGCGCATGGTGTGGGTGTGGCGCCCGTAGTCCTTTCCCGCTTTATCCGTAGTCCTTTCCCGGTTTTGCCTTTTCCAGTGGGCCGGGTGGGTTCGCACACCTCACGACGCCCCAGTCCCACACCCCAGAGAGAGAAAAAAAAAAGACGATAGCTGCTCCTGCTCGCAGTGGTGCGCTGCAGACCCGATTAAAAAAAAACTCGAGATTTTCTTCCGGCTGCGCGAGCGCGACGGTCTCGTGTTGCCTGGGACCGCCGCCTTGGCCGTACTGTACGCCTTTTCGAGGCCCGCAGCGTCGTGTTTCCCGCGCCGCGCGTCCGTCGCGTCGCGTCCCGTCCCGTGCCGCCTGCATCGCTACTTGCAGGGGCTGCTTGCACTTGCTTGCAGCACGGTGGGTGTTCCACTGTTCCCTGACCCCGACCCTGCGCGCGCGGGTGGGCCCACCCAACACGATGCTCGGCCGGCCTACCAGCAGTCGCAGGCCCACAGGGTCCGAGCCCACCGGGCCTGGCCCACTCGCTGTCGTTCGGCGGTGGTAGTTACGAGCCGCAGCATCCAACCCCACGCCTAGCCGCCGCCGCAGCCGCCGCAGGCCATCCCGACTCCGCCCGCCGGCTGGTCGGAGTTCTCCCTCCCTCCCGGTCCGGAACTCCTCGCCGCTGCCTCCTCCGTCGACTCCATGGGACGAGTACAAACAGGTTACTGCACCCACTCATCGTCCACCCTTCACCGTCTTCACGGCCTCGCACGTCGACGCACTTCCGGCGACCATGGGCGGCTCGGTGTAAATAGTTTGAATTCTGTGGCATACGTTGAACAGGGCCACCCATGTTCGTGCTGGTCCTGAGGTCGTCACCGATCCAGCCTTTCTTGTGACCAGGAACATGGAGGACTGATCAAGAGAAGGAACCCAAAAAAAAAGAGTCATGGAGTACAATGATGCATTGGATGATCATGATGCCATGCTTTGAGGGTATTGTTGAGAGAAAATTCTGTGGCCAGCAATGTAGGTTGGTGTGATATGTTTTTGGGCCTATCATCTGAGGTGATTCTTGCAGAGATATTAGTTTTGTGCATTTGGCTATTTTGGGCTGCAGATACGATTTTACACTACTTGTTAATTAAATTATTAATAATAATGATACAGCAGCACAGAGAAACTGTTATATTATTGGGCGTGGTAACCACATTATGATGGTGCCTTTTTTATCTTCGTGACTAAGTTTAGTCTGCCTCGGTGATTGCAGTGCCTGCTCTGTGCTTCTGATCCAGTAATTCTAAATCGTTTAAGTATTGTTGGTTTGTGTCGGATTAGTGGGTCGGAACGACTCCGATCCGGATTGCTTCTCTAATTTATATAAACTTTGATTAGTCGGAACGATTTCGGGTGTAATCCGATGTAAACGAACAAGCCCTTAGAATGTGATCTTTTTTATTTATGTCATCAGGGAACGGAATATATATAGCATTTATCCGCATAGTTCGTTTCACAAAATTCCTTCAGCGACGCAAATACGCAATCACACAAATCGTATAACACACACACACACAAAAAAAAGCAAGACGGAGGTGGTGGGCTGGTGGTTAACAGAAATGTGTCCAACACATGCACAGCAGAATCGAAATTGACATAATCCATAGCTACATGAAACGCAGTCGTTTTTGTTCACGCGCAAGATACCCTAAATTTTACATGTCAGTGGATCAGAGCACAGCCAACAAGCACATATGCTGCGTAATGCAGGAAAGAACCTACTTGGTTTCAGTACACAAAAGCACACACAGCGGACTGGTAGCCTAGCGAGAGTCGATCCAAGATCTGAAGAACTCGTGGAGCTATTTGGTGTGTGGAGGAATCATAAAAGGGCTACTGATTGCATTACCTAAGCTAGATCTGTTAGAAGCTATAACTGCAAAACTAAACCTGAGATTCTAGATCTACTTCTGATGTTTGTGAGAGACTAGTGCGCTTCGATTCTTGCATCTCCACCTCAACAGAGATCACTTGTTTTGGCTTGCAGTTTTCTGTCTCCATCCGTCTGAGTTTTTCCTTCTGTATGGCACGTAGTTCATACCTACAACAGGTAGGATAAGTGTACAATGATGTTGTCAATAACAAATGGTAGCTGGCATAGGAGAACGTAATATCATATATCAGGAGGTAAGGTAAACTCTATATGGTAATGTAATTGCTCATCAAATAGCGACGGTTCAGTCCTCCATTAAGATATTTGCATGTACTGTGCGAATGTTGCAGAGAAACTGGTAGTAACAATTTCGGTCAATGGATTGCCAATTATGTCAGTTTCAACCCTCAAACATCTCAACTTTTTGCTTGGCAAAAAGCTTAATGTGATATTCCTATATATGATATCACTTCTTATTATCCAGGGAACTTACAGATTAGTACATTTTTTAGCTTCACAGCTTGTGCTTATTCTCCAGGGAACTAACACATTACATTATTGAGCCTAAACAGGAAAGCCCGCTATTTCTTCAGGTTATCCATGTACTGAAATTTTTATTACATGTGATCTTCCTATATAGCTTCATTGTTTGTGCTTATTCTCCAGGGAACTAACATATTACATTATTGAGCCTAAACAGGAAAGCCCACTATTCCTTCAGGTTATCTATGTAGTGAAAATTTATTCCATGTTATCTTTCTAGCAGTACGAGTTTATGCCATAAAGAGCAATCACCTTGTGATATTCCATGATAGTAAGTATATAATGAAACTATAGTAAGTGGACGTAGCAGGAAGAAGCATAATTGCATTGATATAATGTTTCTGTTTATCGCCAAGTCCAAATTTCCTGCCCTCTAAATTTAGAATTGTTAGGTTGTCTACAAAGCTTCATGTCAAGACACTCCTACATGCTTGATGCTTCAATAGTATATTCTTGAGGGAACTTATAGCTTGCATTTTATTAGCCTATTACACAAGAGAACCCAGTAGCTTTTAAGGTTTATCTATGTAGTCGAAAATGTGTTTCATCTTCCGAGCAGAAGTATGTATACTAAATAACAAATCGCCTGAGTGAGATGCTAATAATTAAAGAAGATAGCACTCAACTGATAGTAACCAAAGTGAGATGCTAATTTCGAAGTTTCGCTCATTGATCAACGACTGACAGACTGCGAGATCAATTGAACTCCACAACTGAAGCATCACACACACATGGGGATACTGTTAAGACGAGGGCATACTGTGAGATGTAACTCTTGGCGAGCAGGAAGTATATCCTCCAGAACTGCTTATCCTTCAGGTGCCGAGGGCACAGATCATACCGAATCTTGGCGAGTTCCTGCATGCGAAGCACAAAGGTGCAGCTCAGGCTTGACAATCTTTCAGTCACAGATTGGTGGCAGAGTTAAGTAGGGAGACGAGATCCGCGGGAAGCCACCGACCTTAGCTTTGGATAGCACGAGCACGGCGTGCCGCTCCCGCCAGCTGGTGAGGTCGGCGGCGGCCGCCTCCGTGGAGCCTCCTGCGATCAGCGCAGAAGAGTATCAGGATCCAGCCGGATCGAGTAGGGCAGGCAGCAGAATCGGTGGGAGGGCATGGGGGTGGGGGACGGAATCATCGGTTGCCTTGGAGCTGGAGTGCGGCGGCCTTGAAGGCGTCGGGCGAGAGCGTCCGGAGGAAGTCGAGGAGCTGCGGGGTCACGCCCAGCTCCTCGTCCTCCTCTGCCGTGGCGGCGGACTTGCTTGCGCCACTGCTGCCAGCCCCACCCCGGCGGCGAAACGGCCATGAGAAAGCGGCGAAGGACATAGGGCTGTCAGTTGACACGCTGATCCGTCTCCGCGGTAGAGAGCAACAGACCTGCAAACCCACGGAGACGGGAGATCCCTTGGATATATCGGCAGTCGGCAGAGAGAAACTGATCCCCCTTCCGTCCGATTAAGATCTTGTTGGGCATGTCCGGATATATCGTCATATACTTCAGCTACCCTTTTAATTCTAGTCGATATTCTTTTTAATTCTAGTCGATATTCTATAGACAAAAAGAACTACAACCAATATTGTAGATTTTGGGTCCAAACTTTTATAATGGCGTACATGAAAGACTTCGATTTAGTTTAGCTAATTAGTTTGTATTAATGATGGATACATGTCTTGTTTGTACACGTTTTAAATTTAAATCAGGTTTCTGATGGATACCCAGCCGCGAGAATCCTAAAAACACACCTACCGAGATCCCGATCAAACCATAATGTAGTATTACCTATCGACAGGTTCGTCGAGATGGAACTTGCTACAAATCAAACACGAATGGACATTAATTGCATGACGTACAGGTTCGCTATAAATCAATCATAATAATAAAAAACTTAAGTCTACATCACGAAACATGATGCATCAGATGAAATAGCATCGAGATCTACAGAAAACTTGAGGTATGATCTAAAGCTCTCATACAACGTAAATGATTTCTCTTGCAGTTGACCTTATCATACGTGATGTTATCCATTCAAGGTCAAGGCGATTTGGTTCCAGCACAACCGTGATAAACATGTAATCACGTTTCCTCCCTTTTCTTGGCCATCAATAAGTGATCAAAAGTTCATTTAGCTCCCCCTCCACCGACAGCAGTTGGAATGGCGGCTGGTTTCGAATCCTCAGCCTTCTCATGCTCCTTGTTTAGCATCTGGAATCACAGCAATTAACAGACCAGATTTCATGGTCGCAGCAAAATTGAGTAATTTCATTACTAGTGGTCAATGTCACAGATATCAAAATCTACAAGGGGTGCACACAGGGACTGAAACAGCACCAGAAGCAGATAAAAACAACCAACCTTATTGTTGATCAAATTGTGAAGGGCAATGACACTCCGGATCAGAGAAGACAGATATATTACCAACATCATGTCGTTTGTTTTCACTGCACAAAAGAAAGGCAACATAAGGCTCCCGAGAATATGAAAAGATCAGGTCAATTATGTTAAATCAGAACAATGATGCAACATTACCTGCAAAGGCTTTAATTAGCTCATTTACGTTCAGATTTGGAAGGAGATTAAAGACATCCTGCAAAAAAAACTCATAATGAATATAATATGTAGAGAATTAGAAAACACATCACAACCATTAAGGGAGGGGCGACTTTCGTATATATAGCCAGGATACAACTTGGAGCGCAAGTAAAATACACACATATCTGTAGACTATGCATATCTCTAATATAATCTACAGTCTCTTTGAAGCACAACTTCATGGCAGAATTAAAAATCAATGCTGCGCATAATGGAAGAACTTAAAACATAGCTATGTGTGGAAAAATAACTGTTTTGAAGGGAGCAATGTACAAAAACATAAAGAAAAAATTGATAAACCAAAATATGTTGAAACATCCTTTCATCACCTTATGTGTTCAAATTCCAATTGCAATACTACTGCAAACTAAGAAATCTGGTATATTTCAGCTTTTACTGCTTAGTTCATTCCATGAGAGTAACACCTGACAAATTGCAAGAGCGGGACTAACCTGCAAATGATACAAAATCTCATGATTCAGTGGGAGCTTCCCTTCAATTACAAGATCCAAATAGCTTCGGATCTCCCTGAGCCTTGCATCCAGTCCCTTCAAGGCTGCAAGCTTGCTAGTGACCTTATTTGACAAAGGAAAGGGATATTAGGCTATCTCCAGCAGCGTTATTCATCACATCCCATATTTCAAACTTCACTCTGTAAACAGTGCAGTCTACCGTACAAAACAATGTTTACATGGCCACATGCACAATCCGCTGGCCATAGAATTAGGGTGAGCCTTAAATGAAACAGTATGCAAATGAAACAGTATGCAAATGAAACATTCACTCATGACATATTACCTCTGTAGCAAGTGTGCTTATGGTTGTGTCCTTTACGTCCCTTAAAAGGTGTTCAACTCCTGAAGGCAGCACAAAGCATATCAGTTAAGAAACCTTCACCGCACAAACTCTATGGATCTTTCTTAGTAATTACTTTTGTTGCTCAAAATGAATCAGATTATTGGAGGACCCTAAGCGATGACATCGAGAATAGGGTCTGAAGAATAAATTTGACATAATTACTGAAGGTGCCCCAACTCCTGAAGATAGCACAAAACATGACTAAAACCATCATAGTGTGAACTCCAATATTGATTCTTATTATAACTATTTTGTTGCTCAAATGAAGGCAGCTATTGAAGAAGCCTATAAATGACGACATTTGACAACACCATCTAGAAAGTAAAATCCACATATCTTTTTTGTTGTTCATGCAGTATCAGATCAACAAGTCTTACCAATTTCCTCAACTTCATGAGCAGCAATTTCTGAAGGAACATGGACAAATACCTTCTGACTTTTCTGTGTAGCATTCTGGGAAGGGCAACAAAAATATTAAACACTGAGCAAGCAAGTGAAACACTCCAGCATCTCATCCCCCAGACATACCTCTTTAACTTCTTCTACGGCGTAATACGCCTTGGTGGGTATCCCAAGCTCCTTGGGTTGAACATCGATAATCACTAAGACAGGGTTAGGAACATAACTGCAAATTGGAAAGGAATAATTGGAATAAACAGCAGCGAAAAGAGCCCCAGGTAATACAGTATGAGCACCCAGTGTTCAAGCTATCAGGAATAACTTTATACAGAAAATATAATTCTTTGATCAACATATCCAACATCCCTAGACAAGGACGAAGAAAATGAAATGTAAAAAACATTTGAAGTTCCTAAACCATCAAAAGGTATCATGGCTCTCAAAGCACATGATTTAGTTTGACCTAACAAGATTATTTGACTCAGGTTGATTGCCTTTTCTTTTGCCCAAAACCAGTGCTAGGGCAGTACACATAGAATTTCAAGCAGAATTCATGAGAAAATGCTATGCAGTTTTGGGTCAAGTATCTAGTGTGAGCAAATATTTTGAGCACAAAAGAAAATTGGAAAATGTCTGCAACCATGTATCACTAACAATAGGCGCAACACAGTCAAACAGCTTGTGGAAAGTGGAAACTAATCTATACCAGTGCTTACAAGTCGTCTGATTTATTGCAATTAATCACGACTAATCATCTTAATCGGTCACTAGAGGTCGATGAGGGTCACCAAGGGAACTAGCTCGCCTAGAAACCTAGGCGTAGCTTAAGGCAGCCCGAGCCTAGTTGCAGCCCTTCAGGCAGCTAGGGAGGAGGCTATCCTTTGGTCTCTATCAGAGATCAAAGCTTTGTCTTTCCTTTGGATCGATGGGCTCCGGGTCTAGCTGTGTGGTAGAGTTTTAGGCCTAGCTAGTGCTGAGTTGTCTGTAGAATCCTTCTTCGATGTGCGTGTGTGTGTTTTTGTATTCTAAATTCTGGCCTCCGTGAGGTTTTCTTGTACTTGGTCCATTTTGGACCTCTTTTTTTCTCCTGCGTATTATTGATGCGCAGTTCTCCTGCGTATTCCAGAAAAAACAGAAACCTAGTCGTCCGACTAGAAGGGGGACAGCCAGGCTGGATCTGTGACTGCCTGTTCTATTGACGGTTCTGTTCCGCTGGGCTTAGAGGCGAGATATTGGGCCTGCTAGGTTAGCATAAGTGTGCCTAGACTCCACTAAAAACACAGAGAATGAAGGCAACACTGATTTCCTTCTCTCATGCCACCGCACTTCCTCCCACGCGAGGTCCCCCCCCCCCGGCACACCATTCTTCGTCTCCTGCATGCTATTCTTCGCCACACACTGTTCCTGTGATGAAGCCACCACCCTCTTCATAATGACTCTGCCGATGGTGAATGTGCCCCCTTCACCTCCTCCCACAGCCCTTACTCCGCAGTGCCAGTGGCGCTCCTTGCTTGTGGTGCTGCTCTTCCGCTACTCGGCCTTCTTGCTGGTACTCCATCCTAAGGTACTGTATTGCTGTTGTATATATGTGCAGATGTGGAACAGTGCAGAAATCAACTCTCAGAAAGTCACAAGTTGGTCACCAACTAGCCAGTAATCTAGTCTTGATGTTTGCTTTTTTGTGTATAATATATAGTACATATAGGTGTATAGTATTTATATGTCTTGAAATATATAGGATGACTATATGGAAAACTGGGCTTGAATAATCAGTCTGGTCGACGATTAATCGCGATTTGTCACCTAGTTGGTCCCATGGCGACTAGGTTCGACTATAAGATTTGTAAATATTAATCTACATATAACAACACTTCAAATAATCATCCTAAGCACGGCTGAGTTATGCCGAACGGAGTGTAAGGCCTGAGTATCTTTGGTTTGGAAATTACATGTTTGTCTATAGCTTAGGGGTTGTATTATGAGTTTAAAAGAACAACCATAAGAGGTCATAACTTCACTTGCAGGTTCACCACACCTGTTGAACAATGCATGGACATCCAAGTCATTCTCCCTTAGTTTTGGGCCAGTGCTGTACCAACCAACAACATGCTCCTTGGCTGCACCACAAACAGCTCATGCTCATCAGGGCAACAGAATCCATAGCACATAGCAGGCCCAACAGGCACCGAGAATTTCGATATAGCATACCGTTAATCCTCTTGAACATGGAGAACATCGACTCATGGTAATTGTGGTCAAGGAACCAGATCCTAGGATTCTTGTCATCCTCCTCAAACGGTACTACAAAAAACAAGTAGCGGATTCAGCAAGTCACACCCGGGACAACATCACAGATCTAATCAATCACGCATGAGCAGCGTGGCAATCCACGTCAATAGATCTAACTGCATCTACACCCACAGCTAATTCAGCTGCCCCATCCGTGACCCCTATGCAACACAGCAGTCCTATCCGTTACCCTGAGCGGCGCAAACCCTAGCAACGAACAGAGAAACAGGAAGGCGGGGGTTGGGAGGTTTACCCGCGTAGGAGTTGGTGACGTCGACGGAGCCGCGGGAGGAGGTGCCGAGGAGGACGCCGACGACGCGCTTGCGGGTGTCGCGGGCGACGCGGTTGTAGTGGTCAACGATGCTGAGCAGCACCAGGGGGTGCACCACAACACGTTCCAGCGTCCGCCCCGACAGCTGCACCGCCTTCACCACGTCCATCTCGCCGGAACCCTAGCGGCGACCAAGGATCTGCGGCGCGCGGTCTCGCTCCTCCGTGGAGCCGGGTGGCGTGATAGGGGAACGGGGGGTTGCGTGTCGCTGCTGCTGCGGGCTGCGGCGGCCGCCTCTGACTGCTTGTGCTTCGCTTCCTCTGTTCCTGTTCTCCTCCTGTTCTCCTTTCTTGCGGGAGCGGAAGGTCGGGATCGATTTTGAATAACAAATTTGGAGCGAGGGGCGGAGGCGTAAAAAGACTCGGCCTTCTGCTGTGACTGCGGCCCCAATAGAAACGGCCGTCTGGGCAGATCCGAATTAGGTCGGCCCATCAGAGCATCAGACGGTCACCCTCTGGAAGCTCAGACCACCGTGGATGTCTCGGCCTTTTTCCTGGGAAACGTCGGGTGGAATTCAGCTGCCGGCCTTTTCCCACGAAATTCAGCCACGACCACGGCCCACGGGCAAGAAAATCCTGCTGTCGTGCATTTGGAAGTCATCCTCGCCGGTCGCCCCAGCACCGCCTCCGTCGACGGCGTCCTCGCCTCACCACCCCCGCCTTCCTCGTCTCATCTCCGCCGCTGGCCTCGCCCTCGATACGCTACTGACGGGGTGCCCCTCGCCGTCGACACGTGACCTCCGTCATTTGCATCTCAGCACTCAGCTCCAAGATCTACTCCAGGTGAGGTCCAAGGTCCAGTGCAAGTTCCTCTTCTAGACTTGCAGATGGATTGGTTGCTCTACCTGTTGCTCAGATCATTAAAATGGATGTGTTGTTCTAAATTCCATTCAAGACGCTGGATTGCTGTAAAGTGAGGTTGGAGCACACCAACAGCAGGGCATTGCAGGCTGCAGCAGCGTTTATCTTGTGGTTGGGATGTCATTGGGTACTACTAGTACAGGCAGCAGTACTAGCAGAGCGATAGGATGATGTAGCTATTGATGTAGCTAGCAAGAGTACTAGAAATAACTTATAAGTACTATTATGTAGCAGTTCTTGCTAGTTGTGTATCAATGCGATTCTTTGACAGTGAGAAATGGGGTAGTTAAGTTTGATGATCTATCAGCTGATTGGATAGGGTAGGCTTTTTCAGCTCCATATCATAGTGGATAGCCATGTTATCTGACGAGCTGTTCGATTGGCTTTAATCTGAAATGGTTGCAGTTGTAGCAGTCCGAACAGCTGGTTTTAATCTGAAGCGACTCGTGAAACTTAAAGCATGCATGCATGTCTGTCCATGTCCAACACTTGATTGATTACTAGCCAGTAGCTGGAGGGTGCTTGGGCCAGAGCAATAATGACCGTTGAGATGAGGTCGAGTATTTTTTTAGCAGAGCATCAATGGATATCATGTATGTGTATACATCCGACATCCCTAATCATCGATGAATTATCATGCTTCAAGAGGCTTGACGACAGATATTAGAGAGTCCAAGAAAGTTCAATTCCTGTTTTCCCAATCACATTTCTTGGACAAATGTGCATAATATTTTATGCCTTAGATTTAAGTTCAATTTGGCAATGATCTTTCTTCTCTCTTTTTTGTATCAATTCACTTCTACTTTGTTATGAAGCATCTACCTCAGTCGGAAACGGTCGGAAGAGACCCAAACCGATTCAGTTTGCGATTTTTTCTACCGATTTCGTTTCCGTATTTTCGGTAACCATTTCCGTTTAGCCCTAAATTTCGGTAAAATTTCGAAAACGATTCTCGGTATCCGAAAATTACTGTTTCTGTTTTCACCCCTATACTTCTGCATGTTTGATGCTGCAAACTAATCTAAAAACAGATCGGGTGTATGCATGCAGCTGCTGGCCTGTAGCTGGCAGTGGTGACTGGCAGGCTGATCCGGTTGGACACGGAGAGCGGGCTGCTCTTGGCACCAGGATTGGCACCATCAGCGGCACGCTTGTTTCCAATCTCCATCGATATAATTGACTCCATTCGGCTTGGTAAGCACTTGAGTCACCACTAAGCACTGCATATCAGACCACATGGATGGGATGGGTGGTGACAGATTCATCTGAAGATACTGCTTGCTATGCTAGCAGTAGCTGAGAGTAGAACAACTCATAACTGCATACCTGCTTTCTGGTGTGGACTTCTTTCTGTGTGCGTGACACCTGGCTTCCGTTCTTGAGCAATTAGTTAGTTTATATATGCTTGGATTAGAAGGGCGGGCCTGGTGCAGCGGTAGAGCCTATCGTTTGTAACCGGAAGGTCCCGGATTCGAGCCCCAGCCTCTGCATATTATGCGGGTAAGGCTTCGCGCTTAAAGATATCCTTCCCCAGACTCCGTACAGTGCGGGAAGCCTACGACACTGGCTACGCCGTCTACATATGCTTGGATTAGATATTGCACTGATTAAGCAACTAGCTTCTCTTTTATTTTACATGTATGCTTGCTTTTCATCTTAGTTTGCTTTATCGACAATTCTCAATGGACACTGTGTAGGTTGTGCTTGTTTTCAGGGTGAAAACAAGAAGTGACCCAGCAATTTCCATTTTCTTGTTCGGGTTCTTTTGCTTGTCTCTGTTACTGATTCCTCTCCCTTGTTCATCCGAGCTGTGATTCCATGAATTTGCTGCTTTGGTTATATGTTTTAATTTGTTGTGTCACGAACAAGATTCAGTCTTTGATAAAAACTAAAGATAATGAATTGTTGTTGTTGTTTGGTCCTGTTCCACTCACACACTTCGCTTTATGTGTGTACATTTGTAAGATCTTGATGACATCTGTGAATTATGGATAAAATAAAAATATTGGCAAAGACCTGCTGCTAGTTGCTAGCAGGCATAATGCACTCATACACCAGCCAGAATATAGACTTTATGCTCTGCTCTCTGAATCTCAGATCCTCTGCTTTGTGGACAGGATATTCTGCTTAGATCATGTTTACTGAACCTGTATACTAAGAATAGCTTGAAAGGATCTAAGACTTTCATAGTTAGAAGATGACCAGGTATAGTGGTAGAACGTGGCCTAGTGTAGTGTTAGAACATGACCTAGTGTAGTGTTCTACTTCTAGAGAGTTCCAATTTTGTAGAGTCTAAGATCTAAGTATATTTCTATCTTTGTATGTGTATCTTAAGCAGCAGGGAAATTAGAGATGGAATCAGCCAACACCCAAGGGGAGGACAATACTGGGTCAACATTGTAGTCATAGCTCATTTATTTTGATGGACATGATAGTTCTTAATTATGTATTGTGATGCCGCATGTAGGGATGGCAACGGGGAAATCCCCGTCGGGTTTTGGCTCCCCATACCCGTCCCCGCGACAAAAAAATTTCCCCACGGGGATCCCCACGAACTCTTGCGGGGGCATTTCTTCCCCATCCCCGTTCCCCACGGGGATAAATCCCCATCGGGGATCCCCGTCCCCGCTTAAATTATAATTATGACATACTTTCTTTGTTATTAATACAAAACATTGTCACTTATATACATTGTCAGATGTTAGAACTCATTATGTGTACATCAAAATAACATATTTGTACAACGAGTTATCTCTTAACAATGTAATTATTTATTTTTATCATTATATATTACATGAAAACATCACCATATATAAGTTTAACGGGTCCCCGCGGGGAACAGGGATGGGGAATGTTTCCCCATCCCCGTCCCCGTTTACCCATCGGGGGAGAATTTTCCCCGTTTACATCCCCGCGTGGGGAGAACCTTCCCCATCCCCATCCCCTAATGGAGGAATTCCCCGCGGGGAATCGGGGATCGGGGCCCCATTGCCGCCCGCATGATGTATCTCCTTAATCAACTTGTTGGTTTGTCTATTGCTTTTCTTTTGAAACAAATGGCAGCCGCTCTTCCTTTCCATTAAGAAATAGAAGTTTCGTATACAAGAAGTGGTAGCCAAACCACGTGATGCCTACAAAACAAGACACCTGAATGGCTAACCCACCCACGCGTACCATGAGTTATCATTGCCGAGCATGGTTGCAGAGCAGCCAGCAGCTCTGACTTATTATGGCAGACCCTAGACAACCCACCATATCGTTGACAACCCACCCTATCGTTGTCAGGCAGATGGGCCAGAAGCATGAGTCCACTACAGGTCATCGTTGTCATGCTCAAGCGTGTCACAAGAGTAGCTCATACTTTCTATCTCGAACCAAGACCCCACCCTAATGGTTGCTAGACCTCACACGCATAAGCCCCAAGACGTCGACGAATGATAATTTGCCATGTGTCATCGTTGCCGAGCCACATCCTTGGCGCAGCGGTTCTGACATCACACTGCAAGACGCCAAGACCAACCTCCACACGTCAAGTATTGCCGAGATGTGAAGGGCAACCACCTAGGTGACCTCCATCATAGCCAAGACAAATTTTCAACAATGACGGCTTTAGGAAGGGCACAACGTTGAAAGCGTCACCGTAGCTCGTCAAAAAACTGGATACGATTTCCACCCTTGGAAGACAATAGAGCTAGAGGGGAAGAAGCACGATACCCCCAACAGGGGAAGTGGCGCCCGCATGCGACACAGTCGCCAAGGCTTTCGCACAAGGGATCCCCCCTAGCACAAACATCGGGTCAATCATGTAAATTTTAAAATAGCAGCAATGTTGTAAATTGTTTGTTTCACCATCATTTCACTTGAGCTTTAGCAAACTAAAAATCAAACATAGGAATTATATGACTTCGTCTCTATGACGGTATATCATTTGACTTGGCAGCTCAATCTTATACTGATATCTTGTTTTGTGATGCATATGGCAGGATGGCAATGGCCACATCATCATCTTACCCTCCACCACCCCCCTTTTATCGGCTGTACAAAAATTTTGAGCAGGATCCTTCATCCGCACCAGAACCTCCACCACCGATTGATGGACCATTCAAAGCCTTGGGTGTTGATTACACAGTATGTTTTATCATATTGCCTTCGGTAATGCTATTGCTTGCATTAAACTGATTCTGGTTTGCCTCTTTGGTATCCAGGGAGATGTTGTGATTCCAAGCTTGGAGAGTCATAATGTCCGTCAGCTTTATCCAAAGGGCCCCAATATTGGTGCGTTGGTTCTTGAGAAATAGATATGTTTATTGTGTATGCATACATACTCAATTCTTTGTGATTGTTAAATGTTAAAGCTGTTTATAAGTAGGCACTAGCTAGACTTGCCAAAAGAAAGGCGGAAGGGGCTGAATTCGTTAATCATTTTAACGACCTGGGAGATTTGAAAGCGTAGAAATTCATGTATTTTTTGAACTTGCAAGGCCTTGCATTCCTGACATCCTTAGACAGATCATGGAGGAATGCAGGATATGGTGGTGGGCTGGTGCTTCAAATCTGCAAGATTTTATTATTTGGTCGTTGTCCAGGACGGGATGATCTTCACCAAATTAGTTTGCCTTTGCTTTATCTTTTGGTCATGTTTTAGAACTGGTTTGTACAGTTAGGGTGCTGTGTGAGTGGGTGTGGGTCTTGTAAGTCTGGCCTTAGCTGGACAAATTTGTCTCTTTCCTTCTTAATGAAATGATACACAGATCTCCTGCGTTGTTCGAAAAAAAATAAGTTTTATATAACAAATAAGTTGTTGTACTGTTATTTTTGAGGACTTGATAAGTTGTCTTTGGTTTAATGAGCTGACTCTTTGGAAAATTTGTTAAATTTTAGACTTCAAAAAGGAGCTAAGGACCCTCAACAGAGAGCTTCAATTGCATATTTTGGAGCTGGCAGATATTTTAGTTGAGAGACCATCTCAATATGCTCGTAGGGTGGAAGATATTACACTCATATTCAAGAACTTGCATCATCTTCTCAATTCCCTACGACCTCATCAGGTGTGAACCTCAGATTTTTTGTTCCATGTGGTTTATTTTTCTGCTATCCTTAAAAAATGTACTTACATTCTCTAGTACCTTTTAGGCAAGAGCCACATTGATTCACATGCTTGAGAGCCAAATTCAGCGCCGCAAGGAAGCAATTGAAGATATAAAGCAGTGAGTGACTAGGGTTTTTTTCCAGCTTGTCTGCATAAGTTTTGATTTCCATGTAATTTAGTTTATAAAAAGTAAGTGTAGACTTCTGAGCTAAAATGATATTCATCAGTATCCCGCACAAGCACAACACTCCAGCATATGCTGAAGCTGTTATATATGTTTCATCAATATTTACATATACTTACCTATAGTTGTGAAATTGGGTTGTGTCTGGACATGCTTCCTTATTGTTCACAACTGTTGCAAAAAAAAAAAACACTGCATTACGATTTACGACTTTGGCATAGTAACGTGGACTATAGCCATTCGTCGCAATTTACGATACCAAAAGGACCATTTGCGATATCAAAAGGGTTTATTCGGTTCGCTCTTAATTCATGTGGATTGAGTGTGATTGGATGGGTTTAAATCCAAAGCAAGTCAAATTTCTTATTAATTTTTTTCAGTCTCATTCAATCCATATGAGATGGGAATAACCGAACAAGGCTTAATGTAGTTCAAGAGATGGTTAGCTGATAGTTTTGATAAAAAAAGGGTTGTGCTATTCTATGAAGTTGATCTATGCTACCATGCATACAAATTTTGTACTAGTCGCTTGCTTGCACATCTTCTGGTTTCATTGTAAATTGTGACTGCATAAATGCTTGTATTCTAACGCCCCCTGAGTATTTTCTTACTTCAGGAGGAGAGTGGAAGCGCAGAAGCTGCTTGGGGAATCACTGCATATCTTGGATGCAAGCCAAGCTAACTAGGCTGACGTCGAGTTGGCTGGTTCAAGACTGGTTCTTCTTAGTTAAGAGAGTGTTAGCAGCTTCGAGCCTGCCTTCAGCTACATGTTGGGTTACTTTGTTGTGGAAGTATAGATTGTGAGATTGATGCCTCGTGGCTAAACTTAATCGAAAGGTTCTCATATACTACTACTTTCATTCCAAATTATTAGTTTTGTTTTTTTTAATGCATTATTATGCACCTAGATGTATACTGTGTGTAGATACATAATAAAAGCTAAGTATTCAGAAAAATTAAAATAACTTACAGTATGATTTAAATAGATGAAATAATATATTACAGTATTATCTAAAGGAAGAGTTTGTCTTATTTTGTACAAGTATCGACTTGGAAATTGGAATGTGTGAAACAAGTTCTTCGACGTTCAACCACCGAATTCAGGTCAAGACAGAGAAAAGGGGAAAATTCCACCTCGCCCCTAGGCGGCCAGGCTCTACAGCCTCTGCCTCCGACAGTACGCCTCCATGGACGCTTACCAGCACCAGCGACGCACCGCCGCCTCCACCTCACCCCTCCCACCCAAGTGCCCACTGGTACCCGCCTACCCGGCGTCCCCACCGCCGTACCCTCCTCTCTACCACGGACATACCATGTCGTACAATAATTAGGGCTTGTTTGGGAGCAAGTGAAATGAAGGGGATTGAGGGGGCTATAATCCCCCACTATTTAAAATTGAATAGTGGGGGATTCTAACCCCTCCAATCCCCTCTATTACCCTTACTCCCAAACAAGCCCTTAGAGGTATCAGATTACGCCCCTAAATGTCGTACAATAATTAGAGATACCAGATTATGCCCCTAAAACGTGCTTACAAACCTAAAGACTCCATCAAAGTACCAAAACTTCGCCTCGCTTGAGGTCCTTCGCGAGTGTCTTCTCAAATCTCCGCCTTGTCCGAGGCCTATCTCGTACAGGACGAAAGCTCGGGAGAATTTCCGTCCTGGCCGAGGCTTCCTCGCCTTAGGACAGCCATGTAACGCTTTGCCCGAGCCTGCCTTAGGCAATAAAGACAAAGCTTGCTCGGGGATCAATGAGAGACAATTGCATTAATGCGCATACCTACCTTACGTCAGACTGCAGGTGAATCTTTCAACAAGACCGCAGTCTTGTCAAAGATTCACCAACATCATTACACGTGCGCACGCCGCCTAACAGCCTTTGATGGGACGCGTAATACGACAGGACGCGGACCAAGACCTCGGGCGCAAGTTCTGCCTCGCCCAACGCAGAACTCGACCTCGGGCGTAAGCTCCACCTCACTCGAACCTGGTCTCGACTACATGCTCCCCCGCGATTCCCGTGGAAGGCCACTCCGTCGATTGTGGCACGCGCCATCAAATCTCAAGACAAGGGTCCGTCGCAACCTCGGACAGATCTCCGCTCGCCCGAGCTCGGTTCTTCCTCAATATCTGTGACAGAGGACGTTCCCCAACGTCACAAAAAATAGTGGAGCTGACACGCATCCCGTAAGAACCTTTTTCCCATGACGGGCACTGTGTCAACCACTACGGTATGGACACCCGACGCCAAGGGGGCTCGAGTACATGACCGAACCCTCGGCCTCGGCCTCGGCTCTCAGCAGAAGTATAAGGCCATATTGTCTACAGGGTATGAAGACACCCCTTCACAACATGTAGTCGGCTCCTATCTATAAGACAACTCTCCTTGGACCTATAAATAGGACAGTCCGCAACTCCACAAGGGGAGGACGAGAGGCGAATACTTCATCGGTCTTCTCCACTTGGTATTGGTACTCGCCTCAATCACTTCCTGGGACTTAGGGTCCTCCCCTCTTTCGTTGTGCTTGTAACCCCTACTGCGAGCACTCTGGTGCGAGTAATATAAGACTCATCCCTGCTCTGGAATTAGGGTCTTTCGTGCCCGAACTAGGATAAACCGCTTGTGTTAATTTGCATCACCATTTGGGTCTGGGACACGTGAAGCTATTTCACTAGCTGGTTATGTCCACGGGTCCAAACACCGACACCCCTAACCTCCGCAACACCACCACCAGTGGTGGCCGGCCCCACCCTACGGCACCAGAACCATCCTCAGCAGTCGTACGCGTACCAACCGTAAAGAAATTTGAGACTTCGGATAATAAATGCAGTTAAAAGACAGTAAGTATAAAAAGACATAAAAAGATAGTTTTTTCACAAAGAAGCAGTCTTTTAATTTTTTTCAATTTACCATCTATAGACCCTTTTAAGAGACGTCTCATTTAAAGGGGTTGTCCGGTATATGCCCTTATGTCTCTATCCTATCAGGTTTATGATAAGCCCTTGAATGCAAAAAAAAAAAAAAGTTCAAAAAACTAAGGCTGAACTTGTTTGGCGGCCACCGTATTGCTAAACATCACAGCATCGCGCAACCTGTTTGGCGGACTGGCTTTGGGGCACAGTACTTACGCTTCTGGAAACACTAGCCGCGTTCCACAGGTACCCACATTGCACTTAGGAAGTTTGGTGTTCTTTTAGATGAGGTTATGAATCTATTCCTCGTACTCGTATTAATTATTAACATTTGAGGATTAGAATGATGATCGATCTATAGGTCGTTTCATTTTACAAACCAAACAAAAAAACGAGGTCAGACTATCATGGACAAACGCCACTCAAATTACTGCAGTTCCTCTATTAGACCATGACAAAACATCAAACGGCCCGTCAATGACATTACATATTATACATTATTTCTAGCACAGTGAAAGAAGTTCGTGAGCAAGTAACAGTCAAGGACTCCCGCATCTCCATATAACATACCAAAGAACAAGATCAAAACTTCAACATCGAACTGGACGCAGGCACGCAGGCAATGCAATGGAGCACGGAGGACACAGAGCACTCCTACTGTCTCGTATTTGGTTCCACTCTTTTGGGTATCCAGTCGATCAGGGCTCCTCAGGGATCACATGAGCACCCACCACTACCAGATGATGCGGCTCTGAAGCTCCGCTCCCACTGGTCTACAGGCGCCGCTGCGGCATGTGGAGTGTGGCGAGGGTGCTTCTCCCTCTTGTCACCCTTGATCTGCTTCAGGGCGTGCTTGAGCGCTGGGAGGAGTGCTTCCAGGCATTCCGCCACAGCATTTGGGTTGCCAGGCATGTTGATGATCTGAAAAAACATTGTAAACACCCATGACCAGCGATTAGGAGATCCAGCTACAAGAAATTGTCTATTTTTCTTGTGAGAGTGTTAGTACGCACAAGTGTTGATCCTCTGATTCCAGCTGTGGCCCGGGATAGCATTGCGAATGGTGTAATCTGTGCCGGAATGAAAAGTTCAGAGGGAAGTACAGATGATAAGATCTCATTATCAGCAAAGTTCACCGGACAACGATTAACCATAATCTCTTAAGAATTTGAAACATTCAACTGTAATGGATGACGGTTTCGATCTGTATGGCAAACTTTTACCAGCAATTCATTCATGCAAACATTCAGCACAGTGATCTAAAAATGCAGAACATTCAGCAGATGTAAAATCCAAAGTAATAACATGTAACAACTAACAAGTGCCACCATCACCTTCAAACTTTCTTGAAGCATAACAAATGTGAGACCAGGCGCTTCTTTCTGTATCACCATTTTTGTTGCTTCCGGTGTGACATCTCTGGGTGTGAAGCCAGTCCCACCTGCATGATGTGCATCATCAACAATAAGTAGCTCATGTAAGTAGGAAACAAGTAATGTGTAATAATATTAATATGAAGAATAAGATCATGTTACCTAATGTCAGAATGAGGTTAACATGGTCAATGTCACTCCATTGTACCAGAATGCCCTTGATCTTGTCCACTTCATCAGGAACAACTGCAGTGGCAACCACAGTTGCACCACCCAGTTTCTCTGATGAAGAATTCACTACAGATACAGCTCTTGGGCCACTACAGGTACCAAAAAAGAGAGAGAAGAAAGATAACTGGTATAAGTTGCTTCTAACTTCTAAAAATGTGTGATCAGCAACATACAGAACTAGAACAAAAGATATATATCATTACTAATAAACTGCTTTGTTTCCTAGATCAAATAAGGGTGCAATGTGGAGTTATTACTGGACTCCATCACTATCTTATGTGAAGAAAACCAGTAATCAGACTCTTTCATCTAGCACCATGAAGTGACCCCTTTGCAGCTCAAGGCAAATAGGTGTATCAGGGTGCATGCACTTTAAAAGTCGAGAGTTCAATACACAATTTTGTTCTTCTCAACATACTATAAAAATAAATCAGATGCATAGTATGGCTATGGGCCTATGGCCGATGCATTTCTATTGGGCATTATGATGAAAAAGGTGTCCAGCTCAGCTTAGATAAGTACCTCCTATCAGGGCCAGCACCTGATGAAACAGTGTCACTTACAGTCAGAATTGCGACTTTAACTTCAGCATCCTGTGGAGATGCAATCTGAGATACATCTGCGGAAATACTTTTTGCAGAAGGACCACGAGATGGATACGGATTTGAAGGAGTAGGCAGATTATCTGAAGAAGTTATTATGTCTGAAATAAGTATGGCTTGGATAGATGTCCCGGCTGCCAATATTTGCCCAGTGGATGGTATTTCCAGCAGGGCATTAGCAGATTTCATACTAAGAAGACGGCTACTAGCCTGATGGCCAGTACTCTCAGCAACAAAACTGCCACAAGCCCATAACAAATAAATGTTAACATTGCCTGGTATCAAAATACCAAACACATTGTTGTCAAATATCATTAGTCATAATATAGCTCTTACCCAGGTCGACCAGATCCATCATCAAGCACCCATCTAATTGCTGCGCGGTGAAACTCTGTACGATGTGGGTCTGCTCTTAAAGGATGTGATATGCGCACATGCACTCTGGTTATAGAGTTATAAGGAATACGCTGAATAGTGTAAGGTGAGAACAAAACTGACAACATCGTAACAATGAAGATTACTACCTTTGCAGATGAGGATTTGACCAGCCAGAGAGAAGACGGATTGCAGGAACAACAAAAAGATTAAAGCAAACAATACAGCTCACTGGATTTCCAGGCAAACCAAATGCAAGAACTGTTTTAGATGGCTTTGGCGTGTCTTGTGTGGTGATCTCAGCAAAGGTTAACGGCTTTCCTGGTTTCATCTGGATCTGTACATGTGATACAAGCAGAGAACAATTAAAATCATTCTCACAAGTGGGCAAGGATTATGATGTTGAGTTCAGAATGATTATTTTTCCAAAGGTAACAGGTTCAATATGTTATCTAACAGAATACATGAAAAGAACCAGATGGTAAATTTAATATTCAATATGTATCCCTTGCTGTTGGTTATGTTTTTTTCTAATAACTAGCCAGTAGAGTATAAATCTTTGGAAGCATCAGGTGGTTTCAAAGGTACCTTCTCAAAGTGAATTTTACCCATCTTTGCCAGGCAAGGTTTGACAAGATCTCTGTCGCCCATGGAAACACCACCAGAAGTAATGATTATATCAGCATTAGAACGCAAAGCTGCATCCATATGCTCCTTGAGACTTTCTTCAGTGTCTTCTGCAATACCCAGGTCAACCACTTTGCATTTCTGCTGAACAGCACAAGCTAGAAGCATGGCTCGATTGGAATCACGAATCTGCGATTTTAGTTTCAAGAAGGGAGGATCGTTTGTTGCTGAGAATACTGAACGCAAAGAAGATTGAAGGATGCAAAAATTATGGAAGAGCAGAAATAACCTGACCACGGCTGAGGGTGGCAGTGGCTGGCTGCACTAGCTCATCCCCTGTGGAGAATACAGCGATTGTTGGTGGAGGGTACACCTGGACATGCAAAATCAGAATGCTGCATTGCAATTGTTGTTCTTTAGTATAAAACTTGAAATGTTATTCACCTTGACAGTGGTTACACCCACTGTTGCAAGTAGCCCAATTTCTGCAGGACCTATATGCTCGCCAGACTTGAGCACAACTGAATCCTTCTCTATGTCACATCCCTGCCAGTTATTAGAATGACTAAATCAGCAAGTGCAACTCACTTATAATCAATGTGCAAGAGCAAGTGAATCCATAGTAAATTAAACAGTATGGAGTTCGCAGGAGAAAGAAATGTAGACACTGCTACATAGTAGATAAAATTAAGATAATAACTGCAGCGAGATGGTTGCTTCAACAACAACAAAATACTAGCACACCGCAGGCAGAAGCACAGGAAACTCTAGTATAGTAACCGTGCAGTGACCAGACTTTGCATACCACACTGCGGATGTCCTGTCCTTGGGAGGCCCGCGCAAGAATCCTAACCCTCTTGGACCCATCCGCTCCGCCAGGGAGCTGCTCGGTGTCCTCCACCTGCACGACGGCATCGGCGCCATCGGGAACCGGCCCTGCGCCAGCAACGACAGTCTATCGCTCAGCCGGCCAGGACACACAAAGGGGCAAGGCGGCGCTAGAGAGAAGGCGCGGCCTCACCTCCGGTTGTGACGTAGGCGACCGTGCCGGGGACGACGACCACGCCGAGGGCGTCGTCGCCCGCCCTCGACTCCGTGACCACAGGATACTCCCCTGGCCCGTCGGAGGCCACGACGGCGTATCCGTCCTGACAGGGGGGAGATGGTTTTCGTCAGTCAGATGGAACGGAGGCACGGACGCACGGAGCTCTAGGGCGAAGGGATGGGGGATCAGCGAGTGGGCAAGAAGGAAGGGAAGGCAGTGCAGGCTAACCTTGATGGAGGCGCGGAAGGGAGGGAGCGGGTCGGGCGCGCAGACGTCCTCCGCGAGGACGAGCCCGAGCGCGCCCTGCAGCGGCACGGCGTGCGGCGCCGCGTGGCCCGCCGCCGCGGACAGCACCGCCGCCAGCGCCTCCTCCACCTGCAGCATCTCTCTCCCTCTCTCGTCTCCACTTTTTCTCTCTATCTTCCTCCGCTTCAATTTCCCACGTTTGACCACTGCGGTTGCAGTGCCGCGAGCCGGGAGCTAGTGGGCTGTCTAGAAGGGCAAGGGCTCTAAAAAGAGCTAGTTAAACATTTTTTTTCAAAATGGTTTCTTAAAAAAATCTAAAAGTTTGTGTCATTTTTAAAAAGTTATAAATAGTAGTTTCACTGGCTTTAACTCTAACTCTAACACTTTAATATATAGAAATGGCTCTGACAATAATTTACGAAATGACTTTCGCTTAAAAAACCACTTTTCAACAAAAGAAAGAGTTAGAGGTATTTTTGGACAAGCTAGACCTACCAACGTCGCTCTTTACACATTTGTTTTCCAAAGTCCCAAGCTATCAAAAATAGGACCGAAACGCGCCTTCAGAAATGATCTGTCGTTGGCGTGAGTTTACCAAAGAGCCCCTTTCTCGCTCCCTTCTCTTCCTTCCCGGGTCTCGCTGTCTCGTTCTCCTCACGATCGTCGCCTCATCGATCGATAGTGCGAGTGCACAGAAGCGTCGCCGGTGCCCCTTAGATCTAGTGGAGCAGGCCGCGACAGCGTTCTCCCGAATGAATCTCGATGGCGTCGGTGTGCCCAAGTCCTCCGCTCCGGGCACGATGTCGTCGGTCACCATGTGATGTTTGAGGAACTGAGCGCTCTTTTCTGTAAAGTGGCCACTGTCTGTGAGTGTATGTGTTATATGAGATGAGTTTACGTCGCTATGATGAGAAAAAAATAGCATTCTACCTTGTCTTGGATGCATTACTGTTACTCTGAGTTGTTGCCATGATGTTTGTTTTGGAGCTCCCTACTGTGCTCCTTTTCGTAGGAAGCTGCTGCTGTGCTCCTTGTCGCAGCAATGGAGCCGGCTCGGACAATGGGGCTGGGGGAACACATGGCATAGCTTCAAGCATTGGAGGAGGTGGTTGCGCTTCTTCAACGGCAGGGAAAGCTTCAAGCGAGGGAGGAGGGGTCGACATTTCGAGTACAGGCGACGCTTGAAGCAAGGGAGGAGGCGTCCAACCTGGTTCTCCAACAAATGGAGGCGGCGGCAGCAGCGGATCCATGGAGATCCAAAGCCTCCTGAGCAAGGTGACTAGTTGGGGAAAAAAAAGAGAACGACTCGATTGATGGCAGAGGGGCCCTATCAGTCCAAGGTCTTCAGCTTAGCGTTAACTGTCCCTCACCTATACATGTCTAGATAGGCTGACCCAGCAGTGGGCCCGTGATCCGGCACGGTCGTGGCTTCGCACGAGCACGACCTGACCCAACTAGAAGCATGATCGGGCTGGCCCGATAGCTGGGCTGGGCTTGGGCCGGCTATCTGGCTCGCAGTGAAGGCACGGCTAAAGGATAGGCACGATAACGACCCGTTTTAGTGACTGATTTTGTAACGGTCAATCTGTTTTTAGCTATAATACTGATGATTCTGTTATTATATAAAAGCATTCTGAATTATGATATATTTATATGTGTATCTGAAATTCTTTGTGTAAGTATGTATCTAAAATTATAAATATAATGAATTGAATCTAAAAAAAATTAAATATTACCTTTAAATTCTGAATTTTGAAGTGTTTTTTACGGGTCCAGACCCAAATCGGCATGACAGACTCGTCGTGCCTTCGGCCCGGTATGGCCCGTGTAAGAATAACCGTGCCAGGCCTAGGTCGCGTCAGCTGGCCCGGTACGAACCATGCCAGGCTTGAACTGGTGCCCCTCGTGCCAGGCCAGCCATGTTCGGGTCGGCCGTCCATGCACAACTCGTTGGACATGTATACTCTCACTACACATGTCTCGCTGTCCTTGTGCTACTTTTGAAATACGCACAGGGTCTATCATAAATATGAAAAGAGCGACGTTAGGAGTCCTATATTTGTAAATGTCTCTTTTAAACTTTACTATGTAAAATTATCAAATAGTGTCATCTAAAATTTCGCGCCCTCTATTTTACGCTTACACCCCATAACAAAGACAGCAAGTACAGTCGTGCAAAACATGTAAAACATGTAGAGTATATTGTTCACGGAATGAGGTTTGAAATATGAGAGGAGATAAGAGAGCCTAAGACTATCTGAAGCAAATCGTGCATATAGTCGTGCAAATCATAGTTTTGCATTGTAGACTACACTGTTTACTGGATAAATTTAAATAGAAAATGTGATGCAATATATGATGTGTAAATTGTTGGAGACTACTTAAAAGAGGCAACCGTTCGTCTCATCTCGTGGTGACTGGTGCTCCACGTGATGCAAGATATCTACTTATACCTAGTAACTGCTAATAAAATTTTGACCAACTTTAAAAGCAATGTTCAGCTTTAACATCCTCTTTGATAAGTCTTACACTTCACATGAACTCCCACCCTTAGCGAGTTCATGCACATTATTCACCATAACTTGTTAAGCGATGAATGTATGTGAATTCATCCTTGTTGTACTCACATCCCTAGATCCAGAACAGGTACCACAGGATGAGGAACATGAAGGATGTTGTGATGAGTTCGTGAGTGGTCTAGGTCGTCGTCTCCTAGTCAACTTTGGGTTGCTGGATCGTTGTCTTCGTATGATATAATTATTTAAATATTTTGTACAGAACTCTGTTATATATTAAAGATGTGACATTCGTTTATGTACCATGAGTCATCATATGTGTGAGACTTGACCCTTGCATACATTTGATTATTCGCGCCCGGGTTTGGTGCCCCTAAAATCTGGGTGTGACATCGGTATAATTACAACGGCTCACGCAAGAGATGAGGGGTTGTGTGTTTTTTCTAAACTCACTCAACTAACTAGGATTCACCTAGAGCAAGCGCATAAGCGGTCTAGCTAACCTAAGCACTTCGCAAAGCATCTACATTAATTACCGAATGATTCTATTAAGCACTTGGGTGTATGAGCACTTGAAAATGTCTACAACTTGAGTTGGTATGTTGATTTGGCTCCCACACCTTTAAATGGTCGATTGGAGTGGTATATACATATGCCCCCTCAATTATAGCCGTTGGACGGAAAGCTGACTATTTTTGTCGCTGGACGCACCGGACAGTGCGGTGCACACCGTACATGTCCGGTGCCCTAGCCATGTCAGCCGACCGTTGAGGTCTGTAGTAGTCGATCGTTGGATCTGACCTGGTGCTACAACGCTCGAGAGTCCCTGGTTGTGGGCTTCTCTGCTCAGACTGTATGGTCACTCACCGAACAGTTTGGTGCATACCGGACATTCATTGTTCACTGTCTGGTGCGCCACCAGAGCGTTGGCTGACTGTCCACTTCATGGATTTCTTCACTATTTCTTTGGGCTTCTTTTGTTCTTGAGTCCTGGACTTCTACACATCTTTTAGGTCTTCTTTTGAGGTGTTGCATCCTCGGAGCCTTAGTCCAATCCTCTTCACATATTGTGAACTACAAACACAAATACTAGCAAATAAACACAATAGTTCACAAGGTTATGTTGATCATCAAACACTAGAATCACTTAGCCAAGTGATCCGGGGTCCACTTTCCTTACATCTGTCTTATGACGCGATCGTACGTGGTGTGGCCTTGTCTGTCGTCATAAGCCCCACGTCACCTACCACCGTACGTGGGCACATATACTTGGTATGGTGTGATGTCTCATTTTTTTCCGACATACAAGTCACTATTGAGACTCCAGTGATGAGGTTTTCCCTGAATTGGGGTGACCGACCCCGTAAGGTAGCAAAGAGCGTACAATCGTGCTGACGGTGTCTTCCCGGCGACCATTTGGTATGTTGTGTTTGTGCCCGGACGTGGCATGGTGATGACGCATCCTATCACAACTGACGCGGGTTCGTAACACTTGATTCAGACCTTCGCCCGGCAGGCTCGCTCGGCAGTGGCTTGGTCGGTCGCTCCGTCTCGCTGGCTTGCTCGATAGAGACTTGGTTGGCCGCTCGGGCTCACCGACTTCTTTGGCAAGCGGTCCGGATAGGAGGTCATGGCCCTCCTTTGGGTACCCCATTCCCAGGCACTCGATAGTGGCTGTCAGTACCCTCAATCAGGGGTACCCTCTTCTACTGCATGAAGGCGTCGCACCCGTGCAACACCTCAAGACGGCGTGGAGAGTGGCGCCCAATGGGTAGGTCCAAGGGCGCCACGTGGCAAGGAAAGGTAGTACATCCCAGTATTCATCATTGGGTCCGGACCCCCGCAGGAGGACACCGGACCCCTATACAAACGAGTCCAGGGCCCCCAAGGAGGCACGCCGGATCCCTTGGGAGGGCCCTAGTCCCCCTCTGAGTAAGGTCCGAGCATTAGCAAGGTCCCGGGACAAGAAGGACCCTGGCATGAGTAGTGGTCCGGTGCTGGCACGTGTACAGGCCTTGCCCTGCGCTCCCCGCTGCCGCCGCGAGGCTTGTGGCCCGTGACATAGGCCAACGGGCCGAGCCTGGCGAAAAGCCCACAAAGCCGTGCAACCTCTGCATTAATTGCGGAAAGGACGTGCTGCCTGCCACCACGCTAACGGGTGACGTGCCCTCCTAGCATTTAATGCGTCCTGTCCAATCTGATGGCAGACGGCGTCAGGGTCACTCGACAGGCGGCGCGCCTGACCGGTCTGTTGGCAAACAGTGCGCCCGTGCCGAGCGGCGCACTGTACTCATCATCCCTTCTACAAGAAGCCTCCCCTGCACGCCGAGGATATGCAGATCTCGAGTGTCGGGGCGCTAGAAGATCGCCCCTACGGCAAACATTTGTGGCTCCAAGTGTTGTATTCATTAGATCCCTGGGCTCGCATGTCGGGGCTCGGTACCTTTGTGCATGCCCTCCTTCAGCTATAAAAGGGGAGGCATGCGACATTGCAAGGCAGATCCAATCTTAGACTCACAAGCTCCCACAAGCTCTCAAGCAATACATCACACAGTGGAGTAGGGTATTACGCTCCGGTGGCCCGAACCACTCTAAACCCTCGCGTGCTCTTGTGTGTTCGTCCACTAGTCTCGTAACAAGCAAAACGCTTAGGCCCCTCCTCTTCTTAGGATTTAGGGCGGGTGCAATCCGCCACCTGGCCGGAGAGATTTCCCCTCCGACATTTGGCGCGCTAGGTAGGGGCTAGGCTTGAAGTTTTTGCTTGTTTTCTCGCTCAGCATGATGGTGCAGATCATCGAGCACCGTGCCGAAACTTCAGAAGATTTGGTGATGGAGCAAGAAGTTGCATCCTCCACGCCACGAGTACCCGACCGCCCTGAGCTTGGGACTGCTGCTGTACATGCCGTACAGCAGCGCATGCCTGCACAAGCTTTCCGGACTCCGTCAAGGGCAGCGCCTATGGTGTTGTCTGCAGCCAGGGAGTTGCTGCGCCACCCTTCTAGCTCCATGGCCTCACCAGGAGCCATGAAGCAGTGGCGTGACGACGTCGACCGGCTACTCGGCATGGCGCATTCCACTTCGACCAAGTCCAGGCCTCGGTCATCCTGACGCCAACGTGAGGCGACGGCGTCTGTGTGCTCGCCCTCCGTAAGGGGTGCACAGACCGATGACCTTCGGGCAGAACTCGACCGCAGGCGTACGGGAGAGGACGCCCGGATCTCTTTGGAAAGGGCGCGCGAACGCCACCAAAACATCGAGGGTCGTAGCCTCGATCAAGACTTCGCTGTGGCAGCACCGCAGTCACCAATGGGCACCCGGTCCCAAACGGGCGTCCCCTTGGCCAGCGTGGGCTGCGCCGCCCTCGCGGACCATCTTCGTGTGGTGTCATGGCCGCCCAAGTTCCGGCCGCACCTGCCGGAAAAATACGATGGAACATCAAACCCGTCGGAGTTCCTGTAGGTGTACGTCACCGCTATCACAGCAGCAGGTGGAAACACCGTTGTGATGACGACGTATTTTCATGTCGCCCTATTTGGACCTGCCCGGACTTGGCTCATGAATCTCGCCCTAGGTTCAATCTACACTTAGAAAGAGCTCTGCGCATGGTTCGTTGCGAACTTCGCCAGCGCTTACCGGCAACATGGCGTGGAGGCCCACCTACACACAGTGAGGCAGGAGCCCGGAGAGACCCTCCGGACGTTTATCTCCCGCTTCACCAAGGTACGAGGTATTATACCTCGTATTTTCGATGCCTCCATCATCACGGCCTTCCGACAGGGGGTACGTGATAAGAAAATGTTGGAGAAGCTGGCCACACATGATGTGGAGACTGTCCCCACGCTCTTTGCTCTAGCTGACAAGTGCGCCAGAGCCGCCGAGGGCCGTGCATGGCACTCGGCCCCACAAGCCAGGACTACCCAGATGAGTGGCTCGGGTGCTGTCCCCCGGGACAGCAAAAAGAAAAAGAAGGGCCACGACTATTAAAGGCCGCAGTCTACCGCGCTGGTCGTTGCAGCTACGGCCGGGGGCCGGGGCGACCGCAACAAACGCCCGCGGCCTCAAAGGGGTAACAACGGCTCGTGCCCCGTACACCCCAACGGTCGCCATAGCGTCGCGGAGTGTCGCGAGATCATTGATCTCGCAAAACGCGTCAGCGAACGCATCAGCGAGCGGCGTGAGCAGTCTTCCAAGGACGGCTCCCCACCTTGTCGCCGTCTTGGCAAGGAAAAGGTCGACGACAACGAGGTAGCCACGGCTGAGCGAGACCTCGGGTATCAGTCACCTGAGGGGGACCTAAAGGACATCTTCACTAGGAACTCCCACTCCGATGGCAACGACTAGACGGACCACCGGCGGGACCCCATGTCCCCCAGTCTACGGAGCTGAAGCCTGCCTTCCTCTGGAAACCCTTCGGGATTCCCCACGGGTCCAGACTTCTGACAGGTTCTTCTAGGAATGACCGCAGCCAGAGATGGGGGCTCCTTTCGTCAAACGCAGATGGAAACCTGGGGTCGGGACCTAATCTTACGGAAGTACCAAACCAAATTAGGGCTCCGCAACACTCCCCCAGCTGGGAAGGACCCTTCAAGGTAACGGGAATACTCCGACCTGAGGGCGACTGTCTAGCTATGACTGAAGGAGTGCCTCTCCCGGTGCCAGAACACCTCTGTAAGTTTTATCTATAGAGCAAGTCTGAGGGGTCGAAGTGTTTCCCTTTTGTAACTAGGTAACGCATACGTGTACACCAACCCGGTGGGGTCTGTCCCCATAAACCCGGCCTGTTGGTTCGCACCCATGCATGATAAGTTATAAAGGAGAACTACCCTCTCAGATGTACCACTATGATAGTATTATCCTACTGCGCCAAGGTCTTCTCCTGTAGTTTCCGGATTGTATTTTAGCTAACCCACCCGACCAGTTCCCATCCTATCAGGCATGATGACATCTGAATTGAACAGCCAGGCTTGCAGTTTAGGACCTCTATGCGAAAGCAAGAGGGCCCGACAACCTGGGGGCCGGCTCTAGAGAATGGGAGCCTGTTCCATGGGGTGGTCCGGAGCCTGTGTGGCCGGTTAGCCTGGTTCCGTACCCGAAATCCTGCACATTCCACCACTCCGTGATGGGTACCCTAGTACTTGGAGCTATAAGTCTTGTGGGTCCGGCAACCTGGGGTCCGGAACTAGAGAAGAGATACTTGTCTCCTGGGGTGGTCCAGAGCCGTGTAGCCGCTCAGCCTGGTCCTGTACCGTGGGCCTGCACTCTCCACCACCCTGCGGCAGGTGTCCTAGTACCTAGAATCGCCATCCGGGGGGTCCGGACGCATAACTTGGCTCCCCCAGGCTAGACTCTGCAAGTCCCGAGCATGTATCAAAGGATGGCTAGTGTCAGATGGCGGGTCCTACGGGTGTACTGCTAACGCGCCTTAGCTAAAGCTGTGTGCAGATTCGGGTCTCAGCGAAGCTGCCTCCCGAGAATTGTTGACAGCTCTTTCAGACGCGCGGGAATCCAATCTCGACACGTCAAGCCTGCATCCCAGGCGGGGGTGCAGATACCAAGGGGAGTCAACAGCACACAGTAGGAACAAGCAATGCACAGATAAGTGTTAAACACTGCTTTATAAATAATACTCAGAAGTACCTTACAAAAACAAGAAAAAAGCCTAGGGGTCGGTTCTGAAGAATGGGTGCCCGTTCCATGGGGTGGTCCGGAGCCTGTGTGGCCGGTTAGCCTGGTTCCGTACCCGAAATCCTGCACACTCCACCGCTCCGTGATGGATGCCCAAGTACTTGGAACTATAAGTCCTGTGTGTCGGACAACCTGGGGTCCGGAACTAGAGAAGCGATGCCTGTCTCCTGGGGTGGTCTGGAGCCGTGTAGCCGCTCAGTCTGGTCCTGTACCATGGGCCTGCACACTCCACCACCCTGCGGCAGGTGTCCTAGTACCTAGAACCACCATCTAAGGGGTCCGGACACACAACTTGGCTTCCCAGACTAAGATCCTGCATGCATATGTTATTACATTTTGCTTCCGAGCAAGCATATGTTATTACATTCCCTTACAAGCGGGGCCCTAGCTCCATTTTTTCAGGATTGAACTACACTGCACTAGCAGGAGTCACGCTGGAAGCTAGCTCCGAGCAACCTCACCAGCGGCGGCGGCCACCTCTACATCAGCGGATCGCCGGCGGTAGCGACCACCTCTGCACCAGCAGCGACAACGACCCCCGCTCCGAGCGGCTTACCAGCGGTGGCGATCACCCTAGGGTGTGCGCCATTGCAAGGAGATCCTCGCCCCCGTCCTCCTACGGGGGGTGACAACGAGGCCATTAAAGCCAAAAAGTCAGGGACTCGGCGGCAAGAGGCTTTGATGGTCCCGCTAGCGGAGGCAATCACCTTTGCAACGGGTAGCCTCACCAGCGGCGACGACCACCTCAGCACCAATGACAGCGACCACCTCTGCACCGGTCGGTGGCGGCTGCCTCAGCACGCACGAAGGGGTCCTCGCTCCTGTCCTCTCATAGGAGTGAGGACAAGACCATCCAAGAACGCGGCCACCACTCCCGCGACATACGACGTCTTGTACGACCCCTAGTGTAGCCGGCGGGCAGGAGAAGCCGTGGATGTGGCGGACCCGCGCACGACGCGATCGTCGCCCGTGTGGTGGACGAACAGCCACGCCCCGGCCAGAGCGGTAGGAGGCAGCGTCAGAGGCGGCGCCGAAGCCATCCATCCCAAAGGGCTAGACACGCTGCAGCTGACGGCCTGCAGCTAGCCGGCCCCGCGTAGCCAAGGTTCGCCTCCTCCGCAAGGCTGGTGAACATCCTTCTCCTCCGAATGCTGGAGGAAGAAGCGGGTCACCAGCCCATGCGGAGGGCAGGGCCCCGACTTGGCTCGCCCTCCACCCCAGCGAGGATGATGAACATCCTTGAAGCTGAGGGTGGAGGGGAGGCTGCAGCCCGGCTTGCTTCTCCCCACCACGAGGCTGGTGGTCATCCTTCTGGATGGCCACTAGCGGGGGACTGCAGCGGGGCTGCATGATGAAAATCCTTGAAGCCGAGCAATGGCGGAAAAGCACCGACCCCCACGGGGTTGCGCTCCTCTAACAGCAGCAAGAAGAAGACAAGATCGACAGCCCCACTGCGAGCGCAAGCTCTTCGACGATGAGACCGCCGGAGGGGATGGCTCCGGCGTGTTTCCCTCCAGCGAACATCGGCGCGCCCCATCCAAAGGCCCAGAGGGTGGAAGGGCGCGCAGGGTGCATGAGGAGCAAGGCATGACTACTACCCAAGAGATCGACCCTTTTTAAAGGGAGAATTCCCCTCTTGCGCCCCGGAGCGTCACGGGCAAAGTCTCCTTCGGTGTGCACCGAGGATCCCACCCTATGACATGGGGGCCAGGCCCCACGCGTCATATAGCCTGAAGCACGAAGAAGGCAAATCACCACGCAAGGAGCACGCAACCGCCCCGCGGTTAGGTGCCTCTTCATTTTCGCCAAAACCGACGGCCAAGAAGGCGAACCGCCACGCAGGAAGCGAACAACCGCCCCACGGTTGTGTGCTCCCTCAGCTTCGCTACAATCAACGGTTCAACATGCGGACCCATGCCCACATGTCATGCAACCGGCGCGATCGGTTACTGGGTGCGAAAAAATCGCACCCTGCTTGCGCCAATGACACGTCCCCTCGGGGCCGTCGCAGAAGACTGAAAAGATAAGCTTTCAGAACCGATGCAGCGACTCGAGGCACCCCGCGCATGGCCCAACAGTGATGTTAAGTACGGAGGTCATGGGTCAGACAGCCGTGGGAACGAGCGTGACAGTCGGCATAGCCATAGGCGGGCCGGCAGTAATTGCACTAACAGGCCCGCAAGAGCAGCAGGCAGATCACCAATCAGACTCTGACCCCACCTGCAGGCTCGCACCCTCCCCTGAGGTAGGCCTGGGGGCCACTATCAGTACCCTCAATCAGGGGTACCCTCTTCTACTGCATGAAGGCGCCGCACCCGTGCAACACCTCAAGACCGCGTGGAGAGTGGCACCCAATGGGCAGATCCAAGGGCGCCACGTGGCAAGGAAAGGTAGTACATCCCAGTATTCATCGTTGGGTCCGGACCCCCGCAGGAGGACACCGGACCCCTATGCAAACGAGTCCAGGGCCCCCAAGGAGGCACGCCGGATCCCTTGGGAGGGCCCCAGTCCCCCTCTGAGTAAGGTCCGAGCGTTAGCAAGGTCCCGGGATGAGAAGGACCCTGGCATGATGAAAGGGAATTAGGCTTACACCTATTTCCTAAACTAATTTTGGTGGTTGAATTGCCCAACACAAATAATTGGACTAACTAGTTTGCCCAAGTTTATAAGTGCTACAGGTACCAAAGGTTCACCATAAGCCAATAAAAAGATCAAGAAAAGGGTCCAAACAAAGGAGCAAAGGGACAACCGAAGGCACCCTGGTCTGGCGCACCGGACTGTCCGATGCACCACCAGACAGTGTCCGGTGCACCAGGGGAGATCGACTTCAAACTCTTCACCTTCGGGAATTCTCAGGGCCGGCGCGCTATAATTCACCGGACTGTCCGGTGTACACCGGACAGTGTCCGGTGCTCCAAGGAGGCGCGGCTCCGAACTCGCTAGCCTCGGGAATTCGCAACGGCTGCTCCGCTATAATTCACCGGTCATGTTCGGTGTACACCGGACTGTCCGGTGTAACTGCGGAGCAACGGCTACTTCAGGCGCCAACGGCTACCTGCAGCACATTAAATGCGCGCCAGCGCACGCAGAGGTCAGGCACGCCCATGCTGGCGCACCGGACACCCTACAGTTCATGTCCGGTGTGCCACCTGATATCAAGACAGGCCCAACGTCAGAGCTCCAACGGTCGGAACCCCAACGGCCGGGTGACGTGGCTGTCGCACCGGACATGTCCGGTGTGCACCGGACTGTCCGGTGCGCCATTCGACAGACAGCTTCCACCCAACGGCTAGTTTGGTGGTTGGGGCTATAAATACCCCCAACCACCCCACATTCAAGACATCCAAGTTTTCCACTTCTCAACCACTTACAAGAGCTAGGCATTCAATTATAGACACACTCAAGTGATCAAATCCTCTCCAATTCCACACAAGGCTTTAGCGATTTGAGAGAGAGATTTGACGTGTTCTTTTGAGCTCTTGCGCTTGGATTACTTCTTTTCTTCCTCACTTGTTCTTGTGATCAAAACTCATTTGTAACCGAGGCAAGAGACACCAATTGTGTGGTGGTCCTTGCGGGGAAGTTTTGTTCCCGGTTTTGATTTCAGAAGAGAAGCTCACTCGGTCCGAGGGACCGTCTGAGAGAGGGTAAGGGTTGAAAGAGACTCGGCCTTTGTGGCCTCCTCAATAGGGAGTAGGTTTGCGAGAACCGAACCTCAGTAAAACAAATCCGTGTGTCACACTCTTCATTCGCTTGCGATTTGTTTTGCGCCCTCTCTCTCGGACTCATTATTATTTCTAACGCTAACCCGGCTTGTAGTTGTGATTATTTTTGTAAATTTTAGTTTCGCCCTATTCACCCCCCCTCTAGGCGACTTTCAATTGGTATCAGAGCCCGGTGCTTCATTAGAGCCTAACCGCTCGAAGTGATGTCGGGAGATCACACCAAGAGGGAGATGGAGACCGGCGACAAGCCCACTACGAGTCACGGGAGCACTTCATCGGAAGAGTCCCGCACCAAAAGGAAGGAGAAAAGGAAGGACTCCTCCAACAAAGGGAAGGGGAAGGAGAAGAAATCTTCTTCCCACAAGTCGCATCGGAGAGGCGACAAGCACAAGAGGATGAGGAAAGTGGTCTACTACGAGACCGACACTTCATCAACATTGACCTCCAACTCCGACGCACCGTCCGTTACTTCTAAGCGCCAAGAGCGCAAGAAGTATAGTAAGATCCCCCTACGCTACCCTCGCATTCCTAAACATACACCTTTACTTTCCGTCCCATTAGGCAAACCACCAACATTTGATGGTGAAGATTATGCTAGGTGGAGTGATATGATGCTATATCACCTAACCTCACTCCACAAAAGTATATGGGATGTTGTTGAGTTTGGTGTACAGGTACCATCCGTAGGGGATGAAGATTATGATGCGGACGAAGTGGCCCAAATCGAGCACTTCAACTCCCAAGCCACCACTATACTCCTCACCTCTCTAAGTCGAGAGGAGTATAACAAGGTGCAAGGGTTGAAAAGCGCCAAAGAGATTTGGGACGTGCTAAAGACCGCACACGAAGGAGATGAGGTGACCAAGATCACCAAACGGGAAACGATCGAGGGGGAGCTCGGTCGCTTCCGTCTTCGCCAAGGGGAGGAGCCACAAGACATGTACAACCGGCTCAAAACCTTGGTGAACCAAGTGCGCAACCTCGGGAGCAAAAAGTGGGATGACCACGAAGTGGTTAAGGTTATTCTAAGATCACTTGTTTTCCTTAACCCTACTCAAGTTCAATTAATTCGTGGCAATCCTAGATATACACAAATGACCCCCGAGGAAGTTATAGGTAATTTTGTGAGCTTTGAGTTGATGATCAAAGGCTCAAAGAAGATCAATGAGCTTGACGGCCCCTCCACGTCCGAAGCACAACCGGACGCATTCAAGGCGACGGAAGAAAAGAAGGAGGAATCTACTCCAAGTCGAACACCCATCGACGCCTCCAAGCTCGACAACGAGGAGATGGCGCTCATCATCAAGAGCTTCCGTCAAATCCTCAAGCAAAGGAGGGGGAAAGACTACAAGCCCCGCTCCAAGAGAGTTTGCTACAAGTGTGGTAAGCCCGGTCATTTTATAGCAAAATGTCCACTATCTAGTGACAGTGACAGGGGCGACGAAAAGAAGGGGAGAAGAAAGGAGAAGAAGAGACACTACAAGAAGAAGGGCGGCGATGCCCACGTGTGCCGCGAGTGGGACTCCGACGAGAGCTCCACCGACTCCTCCTCCGACGAGGACGCCGCCAACATCGCCGTCACCAAGGGACTCCTCTTCCCAAACGTCAGCCACAAGTTCCTCATGGCAAAGGACGGCAAAAGGAAGAAGGTTAAATCCAAATCCTCCACTAAATATGAGTCCTCTAGTGATGATAATGCTAGTGATGAGGAAGATAATTTGCGTACTCTTTTTGCCGACCTCAACATGCAACAAAAGAAAAAATTAAATGAATTGATTAGTGCTATTCATGAGAAGGATGATCTCTTGGACTCTCAAGAGGACTTCCTTATTAAGGAAAACAAAAAGCATGTTAAGGTCAAAAATGCTTATGCTCTACAAGTTGAAAAATGTGAAAAATTGTCTAGTGAGCTAAGCACTTGCCATGAGACTATTGACAACCTTAGAAATGAAAATGCTAGATTAGTTGCTAAGGTTGATTCTCATGTTTGTGATGCTTCAATTCCCAATCTTAGAAATGATAATGATGATTTGCTTGCTAAGATAAGGAATCGAATGATTCTCTTGCTAGCCTTAAGATTGAAAATGAAAAATTAATTGCTAAGGCTAAAGATTTTGATGTTTGCAATGTTACTATTTCTAACCTTAGAAGTGAAAATGATATATTACATGCTAAGGTTGTAGAATTAAAATCTTGCAAACCCTCTACATATACTATTGAGCATGTTTCTATTTGCACTAGATGTAGAGATGTTGATATTGATGCTATTCATGATCATATGGCTTTAATTAAACAACAAAATGATCATATAGCTATATTAGATGCTAAAATTGCCGAGCATAACTTAGAAAATGAAAAGTTTAAATTTGCTAGAAGTATGCTCTATAATGGGAGACGCCCTGGCATCAAGGATGGCATTGGCTTCCAAAGGGGAGACAATGTCAAACTTAGTGCCCCTCCTAAAAATTTGTCTAACTTTGTTAAGGGCAAGGCTCCCATGCCTCAGGATAACGAGGGTTACATTTTGTACCCTGTCGGTTATCCCGAGAGCAAAATTAGGAGAATTCATTCTAGGAAGTCTCACTCTGGCCCTAACCATGCTTTTATGTATAAGGGTGAGACATCTAGCTCTAGGCAACCAACCCGTGCTAAGTTGTCTAGAAAGAAAACTCCTAGTGCATCAAATGATCATGGCATTTCATTTAAGACTTTTGATGCATCTTATGTTTTGACTAACAAATCCGGCAAGGTAGTTGCCAAGTTTGTTGGGGGTAAACACAAGGGTTCCAAGACTTGTGTTTAGGTACCCAAAGTTCTTGTGTCTAATGCCAAAGGACCCAAAACCGTTTGGGTACCTAAAGTCAAGAACTAAACTTGTTTTGTAGGTTTATGCATCCGGGGGCTCAAGTTGGATCATCGACAGCGGGTGCACAAACCACATGACAGGGGAGAAGAAGATGTTCTCCTCCTACGAGAAAAACCAAGATCCCCAACGAGCTATTACATTCGGGGATGGAAACCAAGGTTTGGTCAAAGGTTTGGGTAAAATAGCTATATCTCCTGACCATTCCATTTCCAATCTTTTTCTTGTTGATTCACTAGATTACAATTTGCTTTCCGTATCTCAATTATGTCAAATGGGCTACAACTGTCTATTTACTGATGTAGGTGTCACTGTCTTTAGAAAAAGTGATGATTCAATAACATTTAAGGGAGTGTTAGAGGGTCAGCTATACTTGGTAGATTTTGATAGAGCTGAACTCGACACTTGCTTAATTGCTAAGACTAACGTGGGTTGGCTCTGGCACCGCCAACTAGCTCATGTTGGAATGAAGAATCTTCATAAGCTTCTAAAGGGAGAACACATTTTAGGATTAACAAATGTTCATTTTGAGAAAGACAGGATTTGTAGCGCATGCCAAGCCGGGAAGCAAGTTGGCACTCATCATCCACACAAGAACATCATGACAAGTGACAGGCCACTGGAGCTCCTTCACATGGATTTATTCGGCCCGATCGCTTACATAAGCATCGGCGGGAGTAAGTACTGTCTAGTTATTGTGGATGATTATTCTCGCTTCACTTGGGTGTTCTTTTTGCAGGAAAAATCCCATACCCAAGAGACCTTAAAGGGATTCTTGAGATGGGCTCAAAATGAGTTCGGCTTAAGGATCAAGAAAATTAGAAGCGACAACGGGACGAAGTTTAAGAACTCTCAAATTGAAAGCTTTCTTGAGGAGGAGGGCATCAAGCATGAGTTCTCTTCTCCCTACACCCCACAACAAAATGTTGTAGTGGAGAGGAAGAATCGAACTCTATTGGATATGGCAAGAACCATGCTTGATGAATACAAGACGCCGGATCGGTTTTGGGCCGAGGCGGTCAACACCGCCTGCTACGCCATCAACCGGTTATATCTACACCGAATCCTCAAGAAGACATCCTATGAACTCCTAACCAGTAAAAAGCCCAACATTTCATATTTTAGAGTTTTTGGTAGCAAATGCTTTATTCTTGTTAAGAGAAGTAGAAAATCTAAATTTGCTCCTAAAACTGTAGAAGGCTTTTTACTAGGATATGACTCAAACACAAGGGCATATAGAGTCTTTAACAAGTCCTCAGGACTTGTTGAAGTTTCTTGTGACGTTGTGTTTGATGAAACTAACGGCTCTCAAGTAGAGCAAGTTGATCTTGATGAGATAGGTGAAGAACAGGCTCCATGCATCGCGCTAAGGAACATGTCCATTGGGGATGTGTGCCCTAAGGAATCCGAAGAGCCTCCACATGCACAAGATCAACCATCCTCCTCCACGCAAGCATCTCCACCAACCCAAAATGAGGACGAGGCTCAAGTTGATGAAGAAGAAAATCAAAATGATGAGCCACCTCAAGATGACGGCAGTGATCAAGGGGGAGATGAAAATGATCAAGACAAGGAGGATGAAGAACCAAGGCCGCCACACCCAAGAGTCCACCAAGCAATCCAACGAGATCACCCCGTCGACACCATCCTTGGCGACATTCATAAGGGGTTAACCACTCGATCTCGTGTTGCACATTTTTGTGAGCATTACTCTTTTGTTTCCTCTATTGAGCCACACAGGGTAGAGGAAGCACTTCAAGATTCGGATTGGGTGATGGCGATGCAAGAAGAGCTCAACAACTTCACGAGGAACGAGGTATGGCATTTAGTTCCACGTCCTAACCAAAATGTTGTAGGAACCAAGTGGGTCTTCCACAACAAGCAAGATGAGCATGGTGTGGTGACAAGGAACAAAGCTCGACTTGTGGCCAAAGGATACTATCAAGTCGAAGGTTTGGATTTTGGTGAAACCTATGCACCCGTAGCTAGGCTTGAGTCAATTCGCATATTATTAGCCTATGCTACTTACCATGGCTTCAAGCTTTATCAAATGGACGTGAAGAGTGCCTTCCTCAATGGACCAATCAAGGAAGAGGTCTACGTTGAGCAACCTCCCGGCTTTGAAGACAGTGAGTACCCTAACCATGTTTATAGGCTCTCTAAGGCGCTTTATGGGCTCAAGCAAGCCCCAAGAGCATGGTATGAATGCCTAAGAGATTTCCTTATAGCTAATGGCTTCAAAGTCGGCAAGACCGATCCTACTTTATTCACTAAAACCCTTGACAATGATTTGTTTGTATGCCAAATTTATGTTGATGATATTATATTTGGGTCTACTAACGAATCTACATGTGAAGAATTTAGTAGGATCATGACACAAAAATTCGAGATGTCTATGATGGGGGAGTTAAAGTACTTTCTAGGATTCCAAGTCAAGCAACTCCAAGAGGGCACCTTCATTAGCCAAACGAAGTACGCTCAAGACATTCTAACCAAGTTTGGAATGAAGGATGCCAAGCCCATCAAGACACCCATGGGAACCAATGGGCATCTCGACCTCGACACGGGAGGTAAGTCCGTTGATCAAAAGGTATACCGGTCGATGATTGGTTCATTACTCTATTTATGTGCATCTTGACCGGACATTATGCTTTCCGTATGCATGTGTGCAAGATTTCAAGCCGACCCTAAGGAATCACACCTTACGGCCGTAAAACAAATCTTGAGATATTTGGCTTATACTCCTAAGTTTGGGCTTTGGTACCCTCGGGGATCCACATTTGATTTGATTGGTTATTCGGATGCCGATTGGGCGGGGTGTAAGATTAATAGAAAGAGCACATCGGGGACTTGCCAGTTCTTGGGAAGATCCTTGGTGTCTTGGGCTTCAAAGAAGCAAAATTCGGTCGCTCTTTCTACCGCCGAAGCCGAGTACATTGCCGCAGGCCATTGTTGCGCGCAATTGCTTTGGATGAGGCAAACCCTGCGGGACTATGGTTACAAATTAACCAAAGTTCCTCTTCTATGTGATAATGAGAGTGCAATCCGCATGGCGGATAATCCCGTTGAGCATAGCCGCACTAAACACATAGCCATTCGGTATCATTTTCTTAGGGATCACCAACAAAAGGGGGATATCGAGATTGCTTACATTAATACTAAAGATCAATTAGCCGATATCTTTACCAAGCCTCTAGATGAACAAACTTTTACCAAACTGAGGCATGAGCTCAATATTCTTGATTCTAGGAATTTCTTTTGCTAAACTTGCACACATAGCTCATAAGTATACCTTTGATCATATCTCTTTTATATATGCTATGACTAATGTGTTTTCAAGTGTATTTCAAACCAAGTCATAGGTATATTGAAAGGGAATTGGAGTCTTCGGCGAAGACAAGGCTTCCACTCCACTCTATTACTCATCCTTCGCCATCGCTCCGCTTCACTCTCCGTCTTTGGTATAATGTTCACTCATATGTTTTATTTGCCAAAGGGGAGAAAGTAGTTAGAACAAGGGCTTATATCTCACTCAAAGTATCCGTTTTTGGCGATTCATGCCAAAGGGGGAGAAAGCATGAGCCCAAAGCAAAAGGACCGCACCACCACCCTAATTTTAACAATTAATGATTTTCATTGGTAAATTTCAAATTGGTATATCTTTGTGTTCTAAAGGGGGAGAAAGTAGTATTTTCAAAATTGATATCTTAAAACCCTCTTGAACACTAAGAGGAGAATTTATTTGAGGGAGAGTTTTTGTTTAGTCAAAGGAAAAGCATTTGAAACGAGGGAAGAAAATTTCAAACTTGAAAATGCTTCGCAAAATCTTATTCATTTACCTTTGACTATTTGCAAAAGGACTTTCAAAAGAATTTGCAAAAACAAAACTTGTGGTGCAAGTGTGGTCCAAAATGTTAAAAATAAAGAAACAATCCATGCATATCTAGTACGTAATATTTATTGGCTCAATTCTAAGTAACCTTTGCACTTACACTTTGCAAACTAGTTCAATTTTACACTTCTATACTTGCTTTGGTTTGTGTTGGCATCAATCACCAAAAAGGGGGAGATTGAAAGGGAATTAGGCTTACACCTATTTCCTAAACTAATTTTGGTGGTTGAATTGCCCAACACAAATAATTGGACTAACTAGTTTGCCCAAGTTTATAAGTACTACAGGTACCAAAGGTTCACCATAAGCCAATAAAAAGATCAAGAAAAGGGTCCAAACAAAGGAGCAAAGGGACAACCGAAGGCACCCTGGTCTGGCGCACCGGACTGTCCGGTGCACCACCGGACAGTGTCCGGTGCACCAGGGGAGATCGACTTCAAACTCTTCACCTTCGGGAATTCTCAGGGCCGGCGCGCTATAATTCACCGGACTGTCCGGCGGACAGTGTCCGGTGCTCCAAGGAGGCGCGGCTTCAAACTCGCCAGCCTCGGGAATTCGCAACGGCTGCTCCGCTATAATTCACCGGTCATGTCCGGTGTACACCGGACTGTCCGGTGTAACTGCGGAGCAACGGCTACTTCAGGCGCCAACGGCTACCTGCAGCGCATTAAATGCGCGCCAGCGCGCGCAGAGGTCAGGCACGCCCATGCTGGCGCACCGGACACCCTACAGTTCATGTCCGGTGTGCCACCTGACATCAAGACAGGCCCAGCGTCAGAGCTCCAACGGTCGGAACCCCAACGGCCGGGTGACGTGGCTGTCGCACCGGACATGTCCGGTGTGCACCGGACTGTCCGGTGCGCCATTCGACAGACAGCTTCCACCCAACGGCTAGTTTGGTGGTTGGGGCTATAAATACCCCCAACCACCCCACATTCAAGACATCCAAGTTTTCCACTTCTCAACCACTTACAAGAGCTAGGCATTCAATTCTAGACACACTCAAGTGATCAAATCCTCTCCAATTCCACACAAGGCTTTAGCGATTAGCGAGAGAGATTTGACGTGTTCTTTTGAGCTCTTGCGCTTGTATTGCTTCTTTTCTTCCTCACTTGTTCTTGTGATCAAAACTCATTTGTAACCGAGGCAAGAGACACCATTTGTGTGGTGGTCCTTGCGGGGAAGTTTTGTTCCCGGTTTTGATTTGAGAAGAGAAGCTCACTCGGTCCGAGGGACCGTTTGAGAGAGGGTAAGGATTGAAAGAGACCCAGCCTTTGTGGCCTCCTCAACGGGGAGTAGGTTTGCAAGAACCGAACCTCGGTAAAACAAATCCGCGTGTCACACTCTTCATTCGCTTGCGATTTGTTTTGCGCCCTCTCTCTCGGACTCATTATTATTTCTAACGCTAACCCGGCTTGTAGTTGTGATTATTTTTGTAAATTTCAGTTTTGCCCTATTCACCCCCCCTCTAGGCGACTTTCACATGAGTAGGGGTCTAGTGCTGGCATGTGTCCAGGCCTTGCCATGCGCTCCCCGCTGCCGCCGTGAGGCGTGTGGCCCGTGACATAGGCCAACGGACCGAGCCTGGCGAAAAGCCCACAAAGCCGTGCAGCCTCTGCATTAATTGCGGAAAGGACGCGTCGCCTGCCACCACGCTAACGGGCGATGTGCCCTCCCAGCATTTAATGCGTCCTATCCAATCTGATGGCAGACGGCGTCAGGGTCACCCGGCAGGCGACACGCCTGACCGGTCTGTTGGCAAACAGTGCGCCCGTGCCGAGCAGTGCACTGTACTCATCATCCCTTCTACAAGAAGCCTCCCCTGCACGCCGAGGATACGTAGATCTCGGGTGTCAGGGCGCTAGAAGATCGCCCCTGCGGCAAACATTTGTGGCTCCAAGTGTTGTATTCTTTATATCCCTAGGCCCGCATGTCAGGGCTCGGTACCTTTGTCCATGCCCTCCTTCAGCTATAAAAGGGGAGGCATGCGACGTTGCAAGGCAGATCCAATCTTAGACTCACAAGCTCCCACAAGCTCTCAAGTAATACATCACACAGTGGAGTAGGGTATTACGCTCCGGCGGCCCGAACCACTCTAAACCCTTGCGTGCTCTTGTGTGTTCATCCACCAGTCTCGTAACAAGCAAAACGCTTAGGCCCCTCTTCTTCTTAGGATTTAGGGCAGGTGCAATTCGCCACCCGGCCGGAGAGATTTCCCCTCCGATAGTGGCCAACACTCAAAGTTAAACTAGTTAGATATGGATGAATGCATTGAAATCAGTCACATTTTTGCACCGGCTTTACATCCATATTGAATATTTTTAGGAAAAAAGAGTTCTACTTTAGATTGCATAATAGATGATGATTTGGTGCCAATGGTTATTAAACTTTCTCGAGGCATATATCACTGCTACAATTTAAAAGTTCTAATTTTCCCGTAATGCTCTGTTTGGATGTCGATATTGGAGGAATGGAGGGTGTGTAATTGAATTGGGTTCAATTGTAAATCAACCATGATGTCGAAATGAGTTGTGATTCCAATTATATTGTTTGGATGTCACTGAATTGGAGTTTGGAATTGTGTGGTCCAATTATACCCAATAGAGAGGAGTGATGCTTTGTATTGGGAGAGGAGTTTCTAGTTATAGTCCAATTCCAGAGAATTGATATCTGATTATAAATATCAATTCCATATGCAACCAAACAATAGAATTCTGGAAATCTGATTCTAATTCATAATCCCGTGCTCCAACATCTACATCCAAACAGGATATTACCTTTCTCCCCCGTTCCATGAGGTAAAACATTGCTATACTGTGTAGCTCAAGCATGCCCCCTCCTGGCCCACACACCCTTCTCAAAACTTTCTCAAAACTTGACATGCATAATTATTTGATAGAACGATACTTATCCATCAACTTACCTATTTTAGGCGATATATGTGACCAGCTGACCGCATAGTACAAAATGTTCAAACAAATGCAACAATGTTGGATTCATATAAACAGAAATAGGAATATCAAAATAAATAGTAATTTTGACATATATCGAGAAGTGATAAATAATAAACATTCACCTTATGTAACTTGGCTAGGTGCATCACAATGTCCCTACTGACCCTGTCAAAGAGGAAATCTCCGGCCGGGTGACGGAATGCGCCCGCTCTAAATCCTAAGATGAGGAGAGGGCCTAAGCATTTTGCTTGTTATCGGAAGGTGTAAGAACACACGAGAACACAAGGATTTAGAGTGGTTCAGGCCGTCGGAGCGTAAAACCCTACTCCACTGTGTTTAGTATTGCTGATGCTCGAGAGCTTAGAGAACTTCCTGAGGGTCTAAGTGAGTCTGAGTGACTTGAGAGCTTGAGTTGGGTCTGCCTTGTAACGTCGTGTGCCCTCCCTTTTATAGCCCAAGGGAGGCACATACAAGGGTGCTGAGCCCCGACTTGTGGGCCCAGGAACATAATGAAAGGAGTACCTAGAGTAACTAATGCAGGTGACGTCTGTGCAATCTCCAGGCCCATGTTGTCCGCAGCACACGCAGTGTTGACATGCAGCGTCAACTTCCTTGGTAACGTACGAGTAATGATGGATGTAGTGCATGCGGCAATATGGGTGTGCAGTCTGCCAATGGAACGGACAGGCATGTCGCCTGTGGGATGGATAGGTCGATGCCTGCCAGCGGAATGGACAGGTCTCATTAAATACGGAGGCGGCACATCGCCTGCTAGTGGAATGGACAGGCACGCCGCCTGCGGAATGGACAGGTCTCATTAAATGCCGAGGCGGCACATCGCCTGTCAGCGGGATGGTCAGGCGGCGCGTCTTATCTGCAATAAATGCAGGGGCCGCGTAACCTGGACGCCTTATGTCAGGCTCCGCCCGTTGGCTTACGTCACGCGCAGTAGGCCACGTGGCAGCATCGGGTCTCCGCCTGGGCGCGGAGTAGAAGTGTATGCGGCCAGGTCCACACCAGACTGGGTCTGGACACGTGTCGACACCAGACCCCCGCCTGGGTCCTGTTCAAGGCCCGGGTATGTTATGTCCTGGGACCTTGGGGCCCCCTATGGGCAGCCCAGACCCCATACGTGGGGGTCCGGATCCCATATTCTAGAGGTCCGTCTTGCACAAGTGGAGGTCCAGACTATATATCTGGGGGTCCAGGACCAACCTTGGGGGTCCGGACTGTATATCCAGGGGTCCTACGCTCTCCCGTGGGGGTCCAGACTCACTGTTGATGCTTTGGAGTATGCCACCTTCTCTAGACACGTGGCGGCTTCGGACCCGCCCGTGTGGTGGAGTCGGGCGCTGCTGTGGACCTAGAATAGCTGCCTGAGATTGGGGCGAGCCGTGGCTTGGTCCCACACACAACACTTCTACCATGTGACTAAGGGATAGCCGTGTGGGTTCTTCGTCTTTGTACAGTAGCAGGGGTACCCTATTTTCAGGGTACCAACAGTGGCCCCCGAGCCCACCTTAGGGGAGGATGCGAGCCTGCAGGTGGGGCCAAAACTTGTACTTCACGTCAACATGGCATGACCGGTGACTGGGGCGCCACCTCAGTGCGCGATGCATTAACTCAGCGCATTTGGTGACGCACGCGCTATCAGTCCGCCCTCGGTCACGTCAACTGCCACATCTGTCCCCGCGGCTGACTGACCCATGGCCCCACGTCTGGCGGTTCCCTCGGGCCACGCGCGGGGCGCCTCGTTGCCGCCGCCTTGGTTAATAAATGTCTCACTGCAGCAGCCCCGATGCGGTGCGCGGTCGTGCGTGGTGGTTCGCTCCTCGCGCGGCGGTTCGCCTTTTTCGCACTCGGAGACCAGCGCACCAGCTGCATGACTTGTGGACCTAGGCCCCCCGTGTCAGGGACTGGGTCACTCGGGCGCTTGGTGCACATCGAACGGGATTTCCTGGGGCGCGAGCGGTAGAGTCTTCCTTGAAAAGGGATTCACCCTGCATGTAACTGTTACGCTTTCGCATTCTCTCCAACTGCTGCGCCCTTTTGCCTCCGAGCCCTCTGCGCCCCTTTGCATTCGTGCTCTTCTGCTTTCCACCGACGTAGTCGCCATGGCCTCGCTAGTTCATCCCGAGCATTTCCAGTCCGAGGGGCCACTCAACCTGGTGCGCAACCTGCTCGGATGGAGCGCACCGGTGTTCGCCGGAAGGATCCGTGTCGGCGCCTCTTCCCTTGGCAATCTCGCCGCCGAGGTGTTCGTGCTCTTCGTCTCCTACCTCTCCTGTGGGTTGGCGCTGCTGATCTCGCCCTTCTTCTTGCTGCTGCTGGAGGAGCTCGGCCTTCAGCTTCAGCACCTCATGCCCCACTCTATCCTCCAGGCGGCCATCTTCGCCCACCTATGCAAGATGTTCTTGGGGGTGGCGCCCTGTACCTCCCTCTTTAGCCACTTCTTCGTGCTGGTGAAGTCTGGGAAGGCTAAGGATCACCTCGGCGCCTACTACTTCCAGACGAGGCTAGATTTGGCTGGCACCTACATCTCCTCCCTTGACGGCGCAAGGTGGGAAAACTGGCGCGCCGACTAGGTGATTGCCAGCACCGAGGCCAACGACCGCCTCGTGCTGCCAAACGGCGGGCCAAGACTCGACCGGAAGCAATGGAGGGCCAAGTCGCCGCTGGCGCCAGAGTTCCTGCCTGTACTGGACAGGATCAAGACCTTGGCAACCTGTGGCCTGACATCGATGCACGTGGTTCAGGCCGTAAGGTGTAAGAACACACGAGAACACAAGGATTTAGAGTGGTTCAGGCCGTCGGAGCGTAAAACCCTACTCCACTGTGTTTAGTATTGCTGATGCTCGAGAGCTTAGAGAACTTCCTGAGGGTCTAAGTGAGTCTGAGTGACTTGAGAGCTTGAGTTGGGTCTGCCTTGTAACGTCGTGTGCCCTCCCTTTTATAGCCCAAGGGAGGCACATACAAGGGTGCTGAGCCCCGACTTGTGGGCCCAGGAACATAATGAAAGGAGTACCTAGAGTAACTAATGCAGGTGACGTCTGTGCAATCTCCAGGCCCATGTTGTCCGCAGCACACGCAGTGTTGACATGCAGCGTCAGCTTCCTTGGTAACGTACGAGTAATGATGGATGTAGTGCATGTGGCAATATGGGTGTGCAGTCTGCCAATGGAACGGACAGACATGTCGCCTGTGGGATGGATAGGTCGATGCCTGCCAGCGGAATGGACAGGTCTCATTAAATACGGAGGCGACACATCGCCTGCTAGTGGAATGGACAGGCACGCCGCCTGCGGAATGGACAGGTCTCATTAAATGCCGAGGCGGCACATCGCCTGTCAGCGGGATGGTCAGGCGGCGCGTCTTATCTGCAATAAATGCAGGGGCCGCGTAACCTGGACGCCTTATGTCAGGCTCCGCCCGTTGGCTTACGTCATGCGTAGTAGGCCACGTGGCAGCATCGGGTCTCCGCCTGGGCGCGGAGCAGAAGTGTATGCGGCCAGGTCCACACCAGACTGGGTCTGGACACGTGTCGACACCAGACCCCCGCCTGGGTCCTGTTCAAGGCCCGGGTATGTTATGTCCTGGGACCTTGGGGCCCCCTATGGGCAGCCCAGACCCCATACGTGGGGGTCCGGATCCCATATTCTAGAGGTCCGTCTTGCACAAGTGGAGGTCCGTGACCAACCTCGGAGGTCCGGACTGTATATCTGGGGGTCCAGGACCAACCTTGGGGGTCCGGACTGTATATCCAGGGGTCCTACGCTCTCCCGTGGGGGTCCAGACTCACTGTTGATGCTTTGGAGTATGCCACCTTCTCTAGACACGTGGCGGCTTCGGACCCGCCCGTGTGGTGGAGTCGGGCGCTGCTGTGGACCTAGAATAGCTGCCTGAGATTGGGGCGAGCCGTGGCTTGGTCCCACACACAACACTTCTACCATGTGACTAAGGGATAGCCGCGTGGGTTCTTCGTCTTTGTACAGTAGCAGGGGTACCCTATTTTCAGGGTACCAACAGTGGTCCCCGAGCCCACCTTAGGGGAGGATGCGAGCCTGCAGGTGGGGCCAAAACTTGTACTTCACGTCAACATGGCATGACCGGTGACTGGGGCGCCACCTCAGTGCGCGCTGCATTAACTCAGCGCATTTGGTGACGCACGCGCTATCAGTCCGCCCTCGGTCACGTCAACTACCACATCTGTCCCCGCGGCTGACTGACCCATGGCCCCACGTCTGGCGATTCCCTCGGGCCACGCGCGGGGCGCCTCATTGCCGCCGCCTTGGTTAATAAATGTCTCACTGCAGCAGCCCCGATGCAGTGCGCGGTCGTGCGTGGTGGTTCGCTCCTCGCGCGGCGGTTCGCCTTTTTCGCACTCGGAGACCAGCGCACCAGCTGCATGACTTGTGGACCTAGGCCCCCCGTGTCAGGGACTGGGTCACTCGGGCGCTTGGTGCACATCGAACGAGATTTCCTGGGGCGCGAGCGGTAGAGTCTTCCTTGAAAAGGGATTCACCCTGCATGCAACTATTACGCTTTCGCATTCTCTCCAACTGCTGCGCCCTTTTGCCTCCGAGCCCTCTGCGCCCCTTTGCATTCGCGCTCTTCTGCTTTCCACCGCCGTAGTCGCCATGGCCTCGCTGGTTCATCCCGAGCATTTCCAGTCCGAGGGGGCACTCAACCTGGTGCGCAACCTGCTCGGATGGAGCGCACCGGTGTTCGCCGGAAGGATCCGTGTCGGCGCCTCTTCCCTTGGCAATCTCGCCGCCGAGGTGTTCGTGCTCTTCGTCTCCTACCTCTCCTGTGGGTTGGCGCTGCTGATCTCGCCCTTCTTCTTGCTGCTGCTGGAGGAGCTCGACCTTCAGCTTCAGCACCTCATGCCCCACTCTATCCTCCAGGCGGCCATCTTTGCCCACCTATGCAAGATGTTCTTGGGGGTGGCGCCCTGTACCTCCCTCTTTAGCCACTTCTTCGTGCTGGTGAAGTCTGGGAAGGCTAAGGATCACCTCGGCGCCTACTACTTCCAGACGAGGCCAGATTTGGCTGGCGCCTACATCTCCTCCCTTGACGGCGCAAGGTGGGAAAACTGGCGCGCCGACTAGGTGATTGCCAGCACCGAGGCCAACGACCGCCTCGTGCTGCCAAACGGCGGGCCAAGACTCGACCGGAAGCAATGGAGGGCCAAGTCGCCGCTGGCGCCAGAGTTCCTGCCTGTACTGGACAGGATCAAGACCTTGGCAACCGGTGGCCTGACATCGATGCACGTGGTTCAGGCCGTAAGGTGTAAGAACACACGAGAACACAAGGATTTAGAGTGGTTCAGGCCGTCGGAGCGTAAAACCCTACTCCACTGTGTGTAGTATTGCTGATGCTCGAGAGCTTAGAGAACTTCCTGAGGGTCTAAGTGAGTCTGAGTGACTTGAGAGCTTGAGTTGGGTCTGCCTTGTAACGTCGTGTGCCCTCCCTTTTATAGCCCAAGGGAGGCACATACAAGGGTGCTGAGCCCCGACTTGTGGGCCCAGGAACATAATGAAAGGAGTACCTAGAGTAACTAATGCAGGTGACGTCTGTGCAATCTCCAGGCCCATGTTGTCCGCAGCACACGCAGTGTTGACATGCAGCGTCAACTTCCTTGGTAACGTACGAGTAATGATGGATGTAGTGCATGCGGCAATATGGGTGTGCAGTCTGCCAATGGAACGGACAGGCATGTCGTCTGTGGGATGGATAGGTCGATGCCTGCCAGCGGAATGGACAGGTCTCATTAAATACGGAGGCGGCACATCGCCTGCTAGTGGAATGGACAGGCACGCCGCCTGCGGAATGGACAGGTCTCATTAAATGCCGAGGCGGGACATCGCCTGTCAGCGGGATGGTCAGGCGGCGCGTCTTATCTGCAATAAATGCAGGGGCCGCGTAACCTGGACGCCTTATGTCAGGCTCCGCCCGTTGGCTTACGTCACGCGCAGTAGGCCACGTGGCAGCATCGGGTCTCCGCCTGGGCGCGGAGCAGAAGTGTATGCGGCCAGGTCCACACCAGACTGGGTCTGGACACGTGTCGACACCAGACCCCCGCCTGGGTCCTGTTCAAGGCCCGGGTATGTTATGTCCTAGGACCTTGGGGCCCCCTATGGGCAGCCCAGACCCCATACGTGGGGGTCCGGATCCCATATTCCAGAGGTCCCTCTTGCACAAGTGGAGGTCCGTGACCAACCTCGGAGGTCCGGACTGTATATCTGGGGGTCCAGGACCAACCTTGGGGGTCCGGACTGTATATCCAGGGGTCCTACGCTCTCCCGTGGGGGTCCAGACTCACTGTTGATGCTTTGGAGTATGCCACCTTCTCTAGACACGTGGCGGCTTCGGACCCGCCCGTGTGGTGGAGTCGGGCGCTGCTGTGGACCTAGAATAGCTGCCTGAGATTGGGGTGAGCCGTGGCTTGGTCCCACACACAACACTTCTACCATGTGACTAAGGGATAGCCGCGTGGGTTCTTCGTCTTTGTACAGTAGCAGGGGTACCCTATTTTCAGGGTACCAACAGTGGCCCCCGAGCCCACCTTAGGGGAGGATGCGAGCCTGCAGGTGGGGCCAAAACTTGTACTTCACGTCAACATGGCATGACCGGTGACTGGGGCGCCACCTCAGTGCGCGCTGCATTAACTCAACGCATTTGGTGACGCACGCGCTATCAGTCCGCCCTCGGTCACGTCAACTGCCACATCTGTCCCCGCGGCTGACTAACCCATGGCCCCACGTCTGGCGGTTCCCTCGGGCCACGCGCAGGGCGCCTCGTTGCCGCCGCCTTGGTTAATAAATGTCTCACTGCAGCAGCCCCGATGCGGTGCGCGGTCGTGCGTGGTGGTTCGCTCCTCGCGCGGCGGTTCGCCTTTTTCGCACTCGGAGACCAGCGCACCAGCTGCATGACTTGTGGACCTAGGCCCCCCGTGTCAGGGACTGGGTCACTCGGGCGCTTGGTGCACATCGAACGGGATTTCCTGGGGCGCGAGCGGTAGAGTCTTCCTTGAAAAGGGATTCACCCTGCATGCAACTGTTACGCTTTCGCATTCTCTCCAACTACTGCGCCCTTTTGCCTCCGAGCCCTCTGCGCCCCTTTGCATTCACGCTCTTCTGCTTTCCACCGCCGTAGTCGCCATGGCCTCGCTGGTTCATCCCGAGCATTTCCAGTCCGAGGGGGCACTCAACCTGGTGCGCAACCTGCTTGGATGGAGCGCACCGGTGTTCGCCGGAAGGATCCGTGTCGGCGCCTCTTCCCTTGGCAATCTCGCCGCCGAGGTGTTCGTGCTCTTCGTCTCCTACCTCTCCTGTGGGTTGGCGCTGCTGATCTCGCCCTTCTTCTTGCTGCTGCTGGAGGAGCTCGGCCTTCAGCTTCAGCACCTCATGCCCCACTCTATCCTCCAGGCGGCCATCTTCGCCCACCTATGCAAGATGTTCTTGGGGGTGGCGCCCTGTACCTCCCTCTTTAGCCACTTCTTCGTGCTGGTGAAGTTTGGGAAGGCTAAGGATCACCTCGGCGCCTACTACTTCCAGACGAGGCCAGATTTGGCTGGCGCCTACATCTCCTCCCTTGACGGCGCAAGGTGGGAAAACTGGCGCGCCGACTAGGTGATTGCCAGCACCGAGGCCAATGACCGCCTCGTGCTGCCAAACGGCGGGCCAAGACTCGACCGGAAGCAATGGAGGGCCAAGTCGCCGCTGGCGCCAGAGTTCCTGCCTGTACTGGACAGGATCAAGACCTTGGCAACCGGTGGCCTGACATCGATGCACGTGGTTGGCGACTTCTTGAAGTGTCGGATCGCGCCGCTGTAGAGGAGGGCACGCTTGTGTTGCTGGTTCACCGGCTCGAACGACATCGGTCGGATCCAGCGCGGGCCAAGCACCGACCTGTCCTGGGAGGAGTTGGAGCTTTTGGTGAAGGGGATTACGGGTGAGTCCTTTGTCCCCAAATCTTTGATACTCCCTCAGGACGTCCCAGCGCTGTGTGATGATCCAGGGCTGTGAACGGCGATCTTGGCCTCGCTGCCGACCCTCGATGAGAGTGGCGTGGCGGTTCGCTAGACCGGCGGCCGGGACCCCCACCGTGGGATCCAGATCCCTAGTGTACCGGTCGGAGGTTCCCAGCCCACTGGTGCGGGCTCCAGAGCTCCCCCCGCGCCCCCCAGCCCCTTGGACAAGGGCAAAGAGGCTGCAAGCAGCTCCTCCGCCCCAGGTGGCATCGGGGGGTTGGAGGAAGAGAGGCGACGCTGGCTGCGTCGCGCCGACGGGTCGCTTGTTTCAGACCCTCCTCTTGATTCGGACCCCCTAGAAGCGTTAGAGGACCATTGGCGGGGCCGAGGAGACCAGTTCATAGGCCCAGGGCGCGCAGAGGCACGCCAGTCCTCCGCCACCACCACCATCAGATCCGCCGCCACCACCACCTGGGGGTGATCTCTCCCAGGGGCACCAGCGGCAGCAACAACAACAGCAGCAACAACAACAACAGCGGATGTCCCACTTCTAGGGTCGCTGGAAGGTCCAAGGCCTCAAGTAAGTGTAGCCCCTTTTTCCCATGAGTGCAATTATTATGCCGACGGGTCTTAACCCATCCTTTGTTTGCTAGAGCTTCCTCCCCCTCTGCGTCCAAGGTCGCGCCTTCTCCACCGGATACCACACCCACCGGCGGGTCTGGCTCTCAGCAGCAAGCACCTGTTGGGAGTGGCGTCGCCGGACCGCCGTCGGCTACCGCAGCCTCAACGACGACGACACCGTCGAGTACACCGTCGGCGGCTGCGGAGGAGGTCCCAGCTGCGCCCACCCCTGCCATGGGTGGTGATGCGGGGGGCGTGTCCAGCTCCATCCCGCCGCCCACTCTGGAGGAGACAGAGGTGATTTTTGGGCGGCGGCTCCGGTCCGGCGCCAAGCCAGAGGCAGCGCCTATTCCCCTCCCCCGGGTGTTGTCTCGTGCCCATCAGGCTCTCCAAGAGACCGAGGCGGCGATTCAGCGAGAATGGGAGGCACTGGAATCCGAGCACCAGCGCCTCAGCGACTGGCGTACCCAGCTGGAGGAGCACACCAAGGTGGCGTCCCAGTGGTTCGCCTTTGAGCGGTCCGAACTGGCGTGGGACCACAAAGACTACAAGAAGGACCTCCAAAAGGTGTACGCCATGGAGCTGGAGGCGAGCCGGAAGGAGAAGAGGCTGGCCAAGAAGGAGGAGCACTTGAACCAAAGAGAGGAGGTTGTCACAGAGGTCCAGGCCAAGCTCAACGCCTTCAATGAAATCCTGGAGGAGCAGCGGGTCCAGCAGACCATGGCTGTGGAGATCCTACAAAGGCTACAGCAAGAACTCAATGGCAAGGCCCACAACGCCACCCTCACCGAGGAGAAGCTTAAAGCGAAAGGAGAGTCCTTGGACAGGCGGGAGACGGACCTCGCCAGGCGGGGGAAGGATCTCGCCTTCAAAGAAGAAATGCTTGAAAGGCAGGAGAAGTCGCTGGCCGAGCATGAGCTCAAGGCGGAGGAGAAGGAGTGGACGCTGGAGGAGCGGGTCCACCGGTTCCAGGCGGCGCAGGCAGCACCGAGCCCCAAGGCGATGGAGGCGATGAAGAAAACACTTGAAGATCTTCAGGAGGAGGAGCGCGCCGGGGTCCAGCGCATCGCTGCATGGGCCGGTGAGGCGAGCACGACACTAGTGCCGCTAGGGTGAGCCCCATCCCGGTGTCGGAGCTGCCGACGTCCATCTCCGACGCGCTCTCGGTGCTGGATTCCGCCGCAGACCGCCTCCGACGCCTGGACCAAATCCTTGGTGCCCGCCTGGAGGTTGAGGGCGATAGGCTCTGCCGGGCGGTGATAGAGTACATCCTGACGTGCTTCCGGAGCTACGACCCGACCATCTCCTTGGAGCCGGTGATCGCTGGTCCGGTGGCCGACACTGAAGACGCCGCCCAGGAGGCTGTACAAGATGCTATGGAACTAGTGGCCGAACGTTTCCAGCGGGATCTTGCTGATGATGAGTAGCTAGATCTGCAGAGAGAAGGCAAGGGTCCCGCTGGGAAGCGGCTTGTAATAGTTTTTGGCCTTGTAAGATACTTTTGAGTATTATTTATCAAGCAGTGTTAGCACTTATCTGTATGTCATTTATCCTTGCTGTGTGTGACGTTACCAACTCCTCTCTGGTACTTGGCCCCTGGGATGCAGGCTCGACGTGTCAAGGCTGGATGCCAGCATACTTAAGAGAGAATTGGTGACCTGGCCTCCAGGAGGTAGTCTCGACTGGGACCTGGACCTGCACACAGCCTTGGATAGAAAGTTTTAGTAGTGCACCCATAGGACCCACCAGCTGGTATCTTCTACCCTTTGATTCATGCAATAGGACCTGCAGGACTTAGCCTGGGAAGCCAATCCATGTGTTCGTGTAACACCTACTTTGTAAGTGCTAGAAATAATATCAGTAGAGAGACATTTTCTCTTTATGTGAGTTTGATCTTTATTCATCATCACATGAGAACACCATATCCAAGAACAAATAATGAAAAGATATGCTACTAAATTGTTGCATCATGCTGGATATTTTATTTTTGTGTGTGCATTTTGTGACAAGAAAAATATTAAATATCCAAATGAGAAATTAAATCCTAAAAGAAATGCTAAAATTTGGAAAGAAAGAAAGAAATAAAATGAAATATAATACAAAATTTATAAATACCCAAACTCAACCATACTGGTATGATTAAAATTTATCTATAATTTGAGTACAAATTCAAAGTCATATTTGGAATTCAAATTGGGAAATTGGAAAAAAAATAAAAAAGAAAAGAAAACAGAAAAACAGAAAATGAAAAAAAGAAAAAGAATAAGCCTTACCTGGGCCGCCATACCTCCTTTTCGGCCCATATGCCCTAACCCTACCGCGCGGCCCAACTGGGCACTCCATGCGCGCCGACAGACGGGGTCCACGGCACAGCCTCGCTCGTTCGCTACTACGCTGACAGGTGGGACCACCAGCTCATCGGCTCAGCTGAGTACCTCTCTCGGACACGCGGGCCCTTGCCTGTCAGATCGTTCTCTCTCCCTCGCAACGGCGCTCGCGAGATCTTCGCCGCGCTGACCGCGCCACCTTGCGTGGGGAGCCCTCCGGTGACCTCGGAGTCCGCGTAACGGTCGCGCCGCTACAAGTAGTAAAGACCACGCCCCTTCGCCTGGAACCCCGACCACTCTTTCATCCCGCAGAACACAAAATCACCGCCGCCAGGATAGAGCTTCACCCGCCGCCGCGGAACCCCGTTTGTGCTGCCGTTCGGGCCTCGGATCGGGACCTGGGAGCTTCGCCCTGCGGTGTGTGACCCGACCATGGCCTCAGCGTGCGGGATTGGCGACCAGGGACCCCTGGATTTGTCACCGGAGTACAATCGCCGCCGCGGATCCGCTCCACCGCGTGTGCTGCGTACCTCGGCACTCCAACCCCGGTAAGAAACCTAGTCAAACGATTCGCCTTCACCTCCTGGTTGCGTGGCACCCTTCAATTTTGGACTTAGGGCACTTAGGCGTAGGATTGCGAGCGCGCCGGCGAGCCTCCGCCGCGGCTTTGGGTAGCTCCGCCGTGTCTAGGCATCGGACGGAGACGATAACCGATGGTCGTTGATCGCCCAACGTGCGACTCAGATTAGAAACGCGTAACGTTTTGGTGGGTTTCGCGTCAGCCGTTGATATCCGATCGGATGGATCGGGTGGCTCTGGATAAAATTAAATATGTGCCGTTGATCGTGGATCCTACGGCTGTAGACGCGTACCGGTTCGGGTATGAGTGGATCTAATCCGAGCCGTCCGTGTGTGATCCAACGGCCAGAACGGCCCGATACCCTTTCGCTGTGGCGGTTTTGTTAAAGAACCCCCTAGAAACCAGAGAATCAACCCGCCGTCCATTTTTACTGTTCGCTGTGTCTCTGTAGTTTTACCCCGAGCCCCCTGGGTTTCTCTGGAATTGAGGCCCAGTCCAGCACAGTTATAAATTGATTAAATGATTAGGAAATTGAATTTTTAATACAAAAATAATTGCTAGAACTTTATAAATTCATAGAAAATCCATTTTTAGTCCAAATCACTTCATTCCAGTTGCTAAAATTTTGTAATTTTATTCTCTAACACCTAGAGCCACTGTTATGTCATAAAAACAGTAAGGAAATTTATTTATCACTTAATCCTATTTAAAGCACATAAAACCTTTGAAAATGCATAACTTAAAATCCATAATTCAAAAAATTATGATTCCAGTTCCTAAGTTTTTATTTTAATATGTAGAATACCTCTGTGTAATTTGTTTATATGTTTGGTGTAATGTTAATTTCTCTATATGTACTGTGCTTGTTTGTATTGTGGCGAGTAGAAGAGCCCGTTGCTGAGGATCCTGGTGAGCAGCAGGTTGAGGTAGCTGAGCAGGAGCTCATTGAAGGCAAGTTGTGCCCTTGACCACTTTTTACCCAATAATGTTCTTTAATATCACTTATCCATGCATAGGTTAATTTTGATGGGACCCAATAGGTCACCCTAGATTGTTTATCTCATTACCTTGTTTACCCCTGAATCACTTGGGTAGTTTGCTATTGCTTTATATGGTTTTGGGATAATCATATATTACCTCTATGTTCCAATTCTTGTTGTTATTCTGTTTATGTTCATGTTGATATCATTAATGTTAATTGGAACATAGAGCTTAACTTGAGAACCACGTGCCACCACAAGGGTGGAATGGGACGCCCTTGGCTGATTAATTAGGAAAGCTAGTGGAAGACTACCTTACCCGAAAGGGGCAAGGGCAGTAGGGGAGAGGTCAGTGCGGGGAGGTCCCTGGTTGATTTTGCTGCGATGGCGGTCAGCTAGGAACCCTTTACTGGATCTTCCCATAAACTGTAGCGGGTTTTCGGAAGCTAGTGGAACTTTGTAAAGGCCTCGTAGTGTTGCCCTGTCGTGCTTCCTAGGTAGAGGTATATGGGATTCATGACCCCTTGGCAGATGGGTAACATGACTTGTGGGTAAAGGGTACAACCTCTGCAGAGTGTAAAACTGGTATACTAGCCGAGCTCACGGTCACGAGCAGCTCAGGACTCTCTGATGTTTAAATTATGGAACTTAAATTCAATTTTGTCATTTGCATTGCATGGGTTTCTTATTAATTTTGTTCTATTACTTTACTTATGGTTTGGTATTTACTTACACTTAGTAACTGCTAATAAAATTTTGACCAACTACTTAAAAGCAACGCTCAGCTTTAACCCCTGTCATTGATTAAGCCTTACACATCACATGAACTCACACCTTTGTGAGTTTGTGTCCACTGGTTCCCCACAACTTGTTGAGCTATGATCATGTGTGAGCTCACCCTTGCTGTCTCACACCCCCCCCACAGGAGATGATCAGGTGGTTCAGGAGGAGCCGCCTAACACTGAGGAGTTCGATCTGATCTAGGTGGCGTTTCCCAGTCGACATTGGCGCCGACGATCCTTAGTTTGTTTTATCTTTATTACTTTATTTTGTAATAAGTCTTCCGCTATGTAATAAATACTCTGATGTTAATGACATTTATCTCTATACACTCTGTTATTATATATGTTGTCTTCTTGGCGCATGTATGAGATGCACCCGGCTTTGTTCTTTAAATCCGGGTGTTACAGAAGTGGTATCAGAGCAAATGTTGACTGTAGGACGAAACCTAGATAGACTGGACAAACCCTTACCTACTTATCTCATTCTGATTCATTCTACACTCACCCTACTCTGATTCTTTCTACACTTATCTTGATCCTGTCTCACCTTCTACTGTTCTACTCTGATCCTTCTTACCTTTGCTACTCTGAGACAAGATGGATTTCAAACCTTGGAATCCCTACCCCTATGACACTCTTAAGAGTTAGGGAACCCAAAACAAAAGTTAAAACTATTTTCTCTATTAAAAATATTGGCTGATTGTGCTGATGCTAAATGTCTGATTTGCTTCTTTGGTTGATTGAATTATAGATGGACATCTTAGTATGTACCACCATAAGGTATTGAATTAGCTAGGATATGTAAAATGTTAATCTGCTTAGCTAAAAAGTCCCCCAAAGTAACCTGATTTGTAAATACCTGCCTTGTCTATTATTTTCTTACCATATGTATCTAACTCAGATGGTCAATACCAGGCGGGGTGGTGGAATTGACTTGCCTCCTAACCAACACACTCGAAGACAACCTCAGCCACAACCTGCTGGGATGAATCCTCCCAATCCTCCACCAGGCGGAGTTGACCCACTGGTTGCTGCTCAGATGGCAGTGATGCAGCAAATGGCAGATACTATGGCTGATATGCGTGCTCAGATGCAACAAGAGCGCCAGGAGATGCGACAGGAAAGAGAGGATATACGACAGGAGTTGCGCCAGGAGCGAGATGAGATACGCCAGGAAAGGAGGGTGCAACAACAGCAGCTGCAACAGCAAATGCAACAACAACAGCAACAAGTACCACTGCCTCCACCACCACCACCAGTTCCACCCCGAGACAAGCATAGAGAGTTCATGAGTCATAAGCCACCTACATTTGCAAGCTCACCTGATCCACTGGACGCAGATGATTGGCTGAAAGCAATTGAGAAGATGCTGAATATTGCACAATGCACTGACCGGGAGAAGGTTTTATATGCTTCTGGACGTCTGATTGGTCCTGCTGCGGACTGGTGGGATTCTTATACTGCTGCCCACGATGCTGCTGATACTATTACTTGGGCAGAGTTTAGTACACAATTCAGGAACTACCATATTCCCGCTGGGATGATAAAGATTAAGAAGAAGGAATTTCTGTCGCTGAAGCAAGGAAGTATGTCAGTCAGCGAGTACCGCGACAAGTTTATTCAGCTATCCAGATATGCCCCTGAAGAAGTTGCTGAAGACGAGAGGAAGCAGGAGCATTTCATTGAAGGACTTAATGGACCATTGCAGTATGCTCTAGTGGCACACACATTTCCATCATTTCAGAGGCTGCTTGACAAGGCATTGGCTATTGAACACAAGCGTGTTCAACTGGGAGATTTGAAGAGAAAGGCAATATCTCAAGGACAAGGAAGCAGCAGTGTTCGTCCTCGCTACAGTTCACCACAAGGTACACCGACTCGACCCGGAGGACCACGCCCAGTTCCGCAATCACCACTGAGGACTCCACCCCCTCGACAGGCTACCCCTACTGGCACCCCGACGAAGTTTTCAGGACAGAGTCCGGACACTCAATGTTTCAAGTGTGGGAAGATTGGTCATTATGCAAATGTCTGCCCACAGAGGATTGCTGCTACTCCAGTTCAGAACAAGCAACAGACCCCTGGCAAGGGATATTCTATTGCCAAGGTTAATCAAGTCAGCGTTGATGCTACTCCGGATGGAGGGGACCTCGTAATTGGTATGTTTTATGTTAATGCAATTCCTGCAACCATATTATTTGATTCTGGTGCTACACATTCATTCATGTCTGCTAGATATGCCAACACAAATGAAATACCACTGCTAAATATGAGAACACCCCTGATAGTAATTACACCTAAAGGGCCTGTTGAGGCGAATCAAATGACACGTAAATTGACATTAACCATTATGGGTAGAGAATTTGGAGCCACTGCTATAATATTGGAGTCAAGCAGTATAGATTTGATTCTTGGTATGTCATGGCTAAGGAAGGCAAAGGCCGTTATAGCATGTGGTAGAGGTACCGTAGAACTCACTACTACTAAAGGAGAAAGGTTTCAAGTTAACATTGCAGTAACCTCCTCATCTATGCGTGCAATGTTCTTTATGCCGAAGGAGTTTGTTGGTGACAATATCCGGGTGGTTAGAGATTTTCCGGATGTCTTTCCAGAGGAGTTACCAGGAATGCCACCTGATAGAGAAGTTGAGTTTGTTATTGACCTCTTACCTGGAACCGCCCCTATTTCTAAACGGCCATATAGGATGTCCGTAGAGGAGTTGAAGGAACTTAAGAAGCAGTTAACTGAGTTACAAGAGGCTGGGTACATTCGTCCGAGTTCCTCACCTTGGGGAGCACCGGTCTTGTTTGTACAGAAGAAGGATGGATCACAACGGATGTGTGTGGATTATAGATCTCTTAATGATGTTACAGTAAAGAACAAGTATCCGTTGCCCCGTATTGAGGATTTGTTTGATCAAATGAGAGGTGCTAGAGTATTTTCGAAGATTGATCTCCGATCGGGTTACCATCAGATGAGGATTAGACCATCGGACATCCCCAAGACGGCTTTCTCGACTAGATATGGATTATATGAGTTTACTGTTATGTCGTTTGGATTAACCAATGCACCAGCTTATTTTATGAACTTAATGAACAAGGTGTTTATGGAGTATTTGGACAGATTCGTCGTGGTATTCATCGACGATATTCTTATTTATTCTCAGAGTGAAAGTGATCACGAGGAACATCTGAGGTTGGTGCTACAGCAGCTACGAGATAATCAACTCTATGCTAAGTTCAGCAAGTGCGAGTTTTGGATTGGCGAAGTGCCATTTCTTGGTCATATTATTTCTAATGGAGGGATAGCAGTGGATCCTGCTAAAGTTAAGGAGATAATGGAGTGGAGAGTACCCACTACAGTTACTGAGATTCGGAGTTTCTTGGGATTAGCAGGCTATTATCGGAGATTTATTGAAGGATTTTCTAAGATTGCTAAGCCGATGACTTCGCTTTTGGAGAAAGGAAGAGAATTCAAGTGGGATGATAAATGTCAAGAAAGCTTTGACCTATTGAAGAAGAGGTTGATGTCGCCACCAGTATTGGTTATGCCAGACCTGCAGAAAGGATTTGATATCTATTGTGATGCATGTGGCCAAGGCTTAGGATGTGTGCTCATGCAGGAAGGACATGTGATTGCTTATGCTTCTCGTCAGTTGCGGAGACATGAATTGAACTACCCCACTCATGACTTGGAATTGGCAGCCGTTGTGCATGCACTTAAGATTTGGAGACATTATATCATGGGGACCAAGTGCCAAGTGTATACGGATCATAAGAGTTTGAAGTATATATTCACTCAGAAGGATCTCAATCTTAGGCAACGCCGTTGGTTGGAGCTTATTAAAGATTATGATTTGGAGATTCACTATCACCCGGGCAAGGCAAACTTGGTTGCGGATGCCTTGAGTCGCAAGGAGCATGTTCATTCAGCTGTTGTTGCCCAGCTACCCGATGAGATTGTTGAGGATTTCAGGAGACTTAACCTGGGGATAGTTGCTCATACTGAGGGAGTTACTATTGATGTGGAACCTACTTTGGAGCAAGAGATCCGCAAAGGACAAGTTGATGATGCTAAAATAAAGGAGATTAAGGATCTGATTACTGAAGGTCGAGTTCCGGAATTCACGGAAGATGAGCAAGGCACCGTATGGTTCAAGGACAGGATATGTGTTCCTGATATTAAAAGCCTTCGGGAGACTATATTAAAGGAGGCCCATGATTCGGATTATTCTATTCATCCTGGTAGTACCAAGATGTATCAGGATTTGAAACGGAAATATTGGTGGTATGGATTGAAAAGAGATGTAGCTGCACATGTGGCTATGTGCGATGTATGTCAAAGAGTTAAGGCTGAACACCAGAGGCCAGCTGGATTATTGCATCCACTGAAGATACCCGAGTGGAAATGGGAAGAGATTGGTATGGATTTCATTACTGGATTGCCTCGCACCCAGAAAGGATATGATTCTATATGGGTGATTGTGGATAGATTGACTAAAGTGGCTCACTTTATTCCTGTGAAGACTACTTATAGAGGTTCTCAGCTAGCAGAGTTATATATGGCTCGGATTGTGTGTTTACATGGAGTACCAAAGAAGATCGTGTCTGATCGAGGTTCGCAGTTTACCTCAAGATTTTGGAGAAGCTTTCATGAGAACATGAGTACAAAGTTGAATTTCAGTACAGCTTATCACCCTCAGACGGATGGACAGACTGAAAGGACAAACCAAGTATTGGAAGATATGTTGAGAGCATGTGCCCTTCAGCATGGAGGAAGTTGGGATAAAAGTCTACCTTATGCTGAGTTCTCGTATAATAATAGTTACCAGGCCAGTCTGAAGATGTCACCTTTTGAAGCTTTATATGGGAGGAAGTGCAGGACTCCTCTATATTGGGATCAGACTGGAGAGAGACAGTTCTTTGGTCCTGAATTGATTCAAGAAGCAGAGAAACAAGTTCGTATAATTCGAGAGAATTTGAGAGTGGCTCAAGCCAGGCAGAAGAGCTATGCTGATAATAGAAGGAGGCCACTGGAATTCGAAGAAGGAGATTATGTGTATCTCAAGGTGTCACCACTGCGTGGAATGAGGAGATTTAAAGTTAAAGGAAAATTGTCCCCTCTCTATATTGGACCATTCTTGATCTTTAGGAGAGTTGGGGAGATGGCATACCAGCTTGAGTTACCTGCTAGTCTATCAGATGTGCATAATGTGTTTCACGTATCTCAACTGAAGAATGTAACACCCGGATTTTAGGGGTCCAAAACCCGGGGTTAACAAAAACACCAGGTATGCTGGGACCAAGTCTCATACATATGATGTATAGTGGCACAGGATCGAATGTCACATCTTTATACATAACAGGAGTTCTATACAAAATAAATAGTTACATTATAAGGAGACAACGGTCCAGCAACCCAAAAGTTGACTGGGAGACGACGACCTAGACCACTCACGAACTCATCACAGCATCCTCCATGAGCATCATCCTGCAGTACCTGGTCTTGACCTGTGGTGTATGTGAGACAGCAAGAGTGAGCTCACATACGTTCATCGCTCAACAAGTTGTGGGGAATAATGTGCATGAACTCGCCAAAGGTGGGAGCTCATGTGAAGTGTAAGGCTTACCAAAGAAGATGGTTAGAGCTGAGCATTGCTTTTAAAGTTGGTCAAAATTTTATTAGCAGTTACTAAGTATAAGTAAATACCAAACCCAATTAAGTAATAGAACAAAAGTAACAACAACATCACCTGCAATGCAATGCATATGACAAATTGAATTTAGTTCCATAAATTAATCATGTGAGGGTCCGAGCTGCTCATGACCGTGAGCACGGCTAGTATACCAGTTTTACACTCTGCAGAGGTTGCGCATCTTTACCCACAAGTCGTGTATCCCATGTCGCCAGGGTTTGCAAGGCCCTTAGACACTTCCGAGGTGAATGGCTAGGGATCCACTACGAGGCCTTTACAAAGTTCCACTAGCTTCCGAAAACCCGCTACAGTTTATAGGAAGATCCAGTGCAGGAACCCCTTGCAGGACCGCCATCGCAGCAAAATCCTCCCGAGGGCCTCCCTACACTGACCTCTCCCCTACTGCCCTTGCCCCTTTCGGGTAAGGTAGTCTTCCACTAGCTTTCCTAATTAATCAGCCAAGGGCATCCCATACTACCCTTGTGGTAGCACTGTTTTCCCGGGTGGTCGCTCCATGTTCCAATTAACATAATGATCTTAACATGAACCATAAATAACAACTGATAACAAAAGTATAATCATGAATGGTGTAATCTTCATACCCAAAACCACATAAAGCACTAGCAAGAACTACCCAGAAAGTTCAGTGGTAAACAAGGTATAAAGATAGACAAACTAGGGTAACCTATTGGGTCCCATCAAAATTAACCTATGCAGATCATTATGATTAATTAGAACATGAGTAGGTGAAAAGAAGTGATCAAGGGCACAACTTGCCTGGGCCTTGAGATTCCAGGTACCAGGATGATCTTCAGAACCTCGTGACCTCACTGCTAGTCGTAGCAATACAAACATACATGGTATAGGCAAGATTAACATTACACCAAACATATATGCAAAATACATATTAATAATCTACATATTAAAATAAGATTCTAAGAACAGGAATCATTAATTTTGGAGTTATAGATTTCATGTTATGAATTTTCTAAGGTTTTATGCATTTAAAATGGATTAAGTGATAAATAAATTTTCTGACAGAGTTCATGTCAAAACAGTGATTCTAAATGATAGAGAATATTATTACAAAATTTTAGGAATTGGAATGACTCAATTTGGAGTTAGTATGAATTTTCTATGAATTTATAAAGTTCTAGCAATTATTTTTATATTAAAAATTCATTTTCTATTTATTTTCTCTGGTTTTCATGTTGACTGGACTGGGCGACAAATAATGGAAACTACAGGGGGCTCGGCGTAAGAATCCCGAGACACAGGGAACAGGGTCCCTGGACGGCGGGTTGATTCCTCGGTTTTCCAGGGTTTCTTTAACAAAATCGCCACAGCGAAAGGGTATCGTTGAATCTCGGCCGCACGATCTGAACCGAGCGGCCCAGATTAGTTTCTGACCTAAGTGAACCGGTACGCGACGATGTCCGCAGGATCTGAGATCGACGGCCCACGAATGCCCACGATCCCAAACTACCCCGAACCACACGATTGAAGTTCGACGGCTCGGATTTAAAATGACGAAGGGGTACGCCCCGATCTAATCGTGGCCGTTGAATAAGATCCAACGGTCACAAGTGATCGTCATTCCTTTGATCCCCCCGACGGCACACCGCGCCTTGCCGCGGCGAGCCATCACCGGAGCGGCCCCGAATCCGCCCACCCGAGAGCTGATTCACCAAATTAGTTGGTGCAAAATGGAATTGGGAAGATGACAAATACAGAGGTGGGATTCTTACCGAGGATTAGGTCACCGGGAGGCCTGCCCACGGCGTACGGCGGAGGTCCTCACAACGGCAACGAATTGAGCTTGCGCAGTACGTCGGCGGGGAAATTGACGGCGGCCGAAGCTTCGTCGCGCCCAACAGGTGCCCAGGCTATAGCGCAGAGGACTAATCGCGGTGTGAGCGAGGGCAATCGCGGCGGCGGGTTGGGTTCTACTATTGCGGCGGCGTTTTTTGCGTCCCAGAGAACGGAAAGCGGTCAAGGGTGTCGGTGCAAGTGGATGAGGAGGGAAGGGGAAGATCGTGGCACTTTATATAGGCGCGACATGGCCGGCTTTACCGAGAAAAAGGGCGAAGTCCTCCGTCGGACACGCCGCGTCGGTCGCGATCCGTTGGTGGGGATAGAACTGACGTTAGGGGCCCATGCGTAAGTGACCGCGCGCGGGGTGAGCGAAGGCAGGTGGCTGACGGGCATGGCCCGCGTATCAGTGAGACAACGGAAACGCGCGTGAGGAGATGAGAGGCTGAGCAGCGGGCCCGGTTTGTCGGCGCCGGATGAAGCGCGGGCGCAAGCGCGTGGGTGAGGCTGGGCAGTGGGCCCCATATGTCAGCGACGCATGCAGGCGCGAGATCGTCGTCCTCGTCTGAGACGGCCAGGCGGGGTCCACCCGTCAGTCGCAGAGTGAGGGGACGCGGGAGGGGAATTGGGCCGTGCGCGCAGAGGAAAAGCTTAAGTGGGCCGAATGTGAGGTTGTTGGCCCAGTTAGGGTTTTTCATCTTTTTCTTTTTATTTTCTATTTTCTTTTCTCCATTTTCAAATCCAATTTGAATTCAAGTTTAAATTCAAACTTTGTGAATAACTTGTCCTCAGTTTGAAAGGTATAATTTAATAATTTAAGTGTGAAGGATGTTTATTCTGATTTTTTTATTTTATTTTATGTAGTATTTTCTTTAGTTCTTCCCTCCTCTTTTATTTTCTATTTTCTATTCCAAATTCAAATTTATATTTCTATTTTAGTTTTCAGATTTTTCAAATGTATCAATTGAAATCCAAGGGCGAATATAAACCATACTATTTTATTATTACTAGTTTAAGTTTTATTCTCCTTGTTTATTTATTTCATGAGATGTATAAATGGTTCCCTTTAAAAGAAAAATTCTCCTTCTCCTCTTTTTCTTATTTCCCAATGATACTTTGTTCAGATTTCTTCTACCAATTCCAAATTCAGAATTTGGGTGTTACAAATCCTACCCCCCTTAAAAATAATCTCGTCCTCGAGATTTGTAAGAAAAGGGTGCATAACTTATGTTATCTTCAACATATGCACAAACAAAATCTCAGCATGATGCATTATTTATTAGCAACACATGGGGTCAGATAGACCTTATTATTATTCTCAATATAGTAAAATACTAGCTACTAACTAAGGTAACACTTACATCTTACAAATAGTAGTAATATATAAATATGTTTATGTATCTTGGTGGAACTGGTGGTTAGGAAAGCATAGGTGTATATATGTATGTCCACATAATCATGTAGGATAGAAGATGTCTTTTAAAGCATAGATGGGTTTAGGTAAGAAAGTGTAGGGTAAGGAAAGACTCCATCCAAGATTTGTGGCTTTTGACTCATCTGGTGATCTCACTTGATCCTTGAAGACTTGAGTTGGTGCTCATCCTTACTTGATGAAGTTGATCATATTCTTCGGTCTTGTCTCATTGATGAGGAGTTAGTGTATATTATTGGGCTGGGGAATATGGTTAATATAGGTATGAATGAGATGGACTACATGATGTAGGTCAAAAGTTTGTTTGATGTTAGGTGGGGATAGGCAGGTCATGCAATCCATCAAGACTCTATTGGTTGGGTTGGTTTCTCATTCTTTTATTTAGTGTAGGGTGAACTAAGTAAAAACATGTGGGGAGGGTCTAATCTATTTCACAAGTATTAATTATCATGTTTAAGTAGCCACATTAGATTAGATTATATGAGATTAGATGGGATCTAGATTAGATGGGATATGATTAGATGAGACTAGTTAAAGTTAGATAGATTTTCCTGGGTAGGATATATTTTATCAGGATATGTTAAGAATCTCTGTTAGGTTATAACAGAGGGGTTATGCAACTATCTGATGGGTAAGGTAGTTGCATACGGTTAGGTGGTTGTATATGGTAAAGTCGGTCTAGGGCACCAATTTTAGGTTAGTTTGGTATAACTAGATTAGACTAGATAGAATCTCATTAATTTTAATTAGGTCATGGTTGTTATTCTAGAGTGGGATAAATATTCAATTTAGGGCAAGATGAATCCATAAGATAAGATAGAATCTTTCGAGGTCAGTTAGATCTATTAGGATGACGTAAAATCTTTTCAAGATAAGATGAGTATTTTTTTTAAGATGAGATGGATCTATTAAGATAAGGGAGAATCTTTTAAGATAAGATGAATTGGTTAGAATGAGAGCTTTTTAGGATAAGATAAATCTCTTAAGCTAGATATGTTCCAATGGGGACGATCTAGGTTGTCTAGTTATTTTATAAATATATTTTAATACCTATGTGTATATGCAGATGCAATCGTGGACATTACTCCACAACCCATCACACTCAATCAAAGATCCAAATCAGACAAGTATCATAAGAACAAAACATTCAAATACATAAACACTTAAGAAAATATTTTTGATTTTGTTCCTAAGAGTAGGTCTCCTATTCCTAAAGTCACTTTAGGCACAGGATTTCAAAGTGTGAAATCCACATTTGTCTTTAGAAATGAAGGTAAGAATAATCAGAGTAAAGCGGAAATAGATAAGAATAGATTAAGAGAAGTTTAGCAAGGAATCAGAGTAAGGTAAGTAAGTATTGGTTGTCCAGTTCTATCTAGGTTTCGTCCTACAGTCAACATTCCTCTGATACCACTTCTGTAACACCCGGATTTTAGGGGTCCAAAACCCGGGGTTAACAAAAACACCAGGTATGCTGGGACCAAGTCTCATACATATGATGTATAGTGGCACAGGATCGAATGTCACATCTTTATACATAACAGGAGTTCTATACAAAATAAATAGTTACATTATAAGGAGACAACGGTCCAGCAACCCAAAAGTTGACTGGGAGACGACGACCTAGACCACTCACGAACTCATCACAGCATCCTCCATGAGCATCATCCTGCAGTACCTGGTCTTGACCTGTGGTGTATGTGAGACAGCAAGAATGAGCTCACATACGTTCATCGCTCAACAAGTTGTGGGGAATAATGTGCATGAACTCGCCAAAGGTGGGAGCTCATGTGAAGTGTAAGGCTTACCAAAGAAGATGGTTAGAGCTGAGCATTGCTTTTAAAGTTGGTCAAAATTTTATTAGCAGTTACTAAGTATAAGTAAATACCAAACCCAATTAAGTAATAGAACAAAAGTAACAACAACATCACCTGCAATGCAATGCATATGACAAATTGAATTTAGTTCCATAAATTAATCATGTGAGGGTCCGAGCTGCTCATGACCGTGAGCACGGCTAGTATACCAGTTTTACACTCTGCAGAGGTTGCGCATCTTTACCCACAAGTCGTGTATCCCATGTCGCCAGGGTTTGCAAGGCCCTTAGACACTTCCGAGGTGAATGGCTAGGGATCCACTACGAGGCCTTTACAAAGTTCCACTAGCTTCCGAAAACCCGCTACAGTTTATAGGAAGATCCAGTGCAGGAACCCCTTGCAGGACCGCCATCGCAGCAAAATCCTCCCGAGGGCCTCCCTACACTGACCTCTCCCCTACTGCCCTTGCCCCTTTCGGGTAAGGTAGTCTTCCACTAGCTTTCCTAATTAATCAGCCAAGGGCATCCCATACTACCCTTGTGGTAGCACTGTTTTCCCGGGTGGTCGCTCCATGTTCCAATTAACATAATGATCTTAACATGAACCATAAATAACAACTGATAACAAAAGTATAATCATGAATGGTGTAATCTTCATACCCAAAACCACATAAAGCACTAGCAAGAACTACCCAGAAAGTTCAGTGGTAAACAAGGTATAAAGATAGACAAACTAGGGTAACCTATTGGGTCCCATCAAAATTAACCTATGCAGATCATTATGATTAATTAGAACATGAGTAGGTGAAAAGAAGTGATCAAGGGCACAACTTGCCTGGGCCTTGAGATTCCAGGTACCAGGATGATCTTCAGAACCTCGTGACCTCACTGCTAGTCGTAGCAATACAAACATACATGGTATAGGCAAGATTAACATTACACCAAACATATATGCAAAATACATATTAATAATCTACATATTAAAATAAGATTCTAAGAACAGGAATCATTAATTTTGGAGTTATAGATTTCATGTTATGAATTTTCTAAGGTTTTATGCATTTAAAATGGATTAAGTGATAAATAAATTTTCTGACAGAGTTCATGTCAAAACAGTGATTCTAAATGATAGAGAATATTATTACAAAATTTTAGGAATTGGAATGACTCAATTTGGAGTTAGTATGAATTTTCTATGAATTTATAAAGTTCTAGCAATTATTTTTATATTAAAAATTCATTTTCTATTTATTTTCTCTGGTTTTCATGTTGACTGGACTGGGCGACAAATAATGGAAACTACAGGGGGCTCGGCGTAAGAATCCCGAGACACAGGGAACAGGGTCCCTGGACGGCGGGTTGATTCCTCGGTTTTCCAGGGTTTCTTTAACAAAATCGCCACAGCGAAAGGGTATCGTTGAATCTCGGCCGCACGATCTGAACCGAGCGGCCCAGATTAGTTCCTGACCTAAGTGAACCGGTACGCGACGATGTCCGCAGGATCTGAGATCGACGGCCCACGAATGCCCACGATCCCAAACTACCCCGAACCACACGATTGAAGTTCGACGGCTCGGATTTAAAATGACGAAGGGGTACGCCCCGATCTAATCGTGGCCGTTGAATAAGATCCAACGGTCACAAGTGATCGTCATTCCTTTGATCCCCCCGACGGCACACCGCGCCTTGCCGCGGCGAGCCATCACCGGAGCGGCCCCGAATCCGCCCACCCGAGAGCTGATTCACCAAATTAGTTGGTGCAAAATGGAATTGGGAAGATGACAAATACAGAGGTGGGATTCTTACCGAGGATTAGGTCACCGGGAGGCCTGCCCACGGCGTACGGCGGAGGTCCTCACAACGGCAACGAATTGAGCTTGCGCAGTACGTCGGCGGGGAAATTGACGGCGGCCGAAGCTTCGTCGCGCCCAACAGGTGCCCAGGCTATAGCGCAGAGGACTAATCGCGGTGTGAGCGAGGGCAATCGCGGCGGCGGGTTGGGTTCTACTATTGCGGCGGCGTTTTTTGCGTCCCAGAGAACGGAAAGCGGTCAAGGGTGTCGGTGCAAGTGGATGAGGAGGGAAGGGGAAGATCGTGGCACTTTATATAGGCGCGACATGGCCGGCTTTACCGAGAAAAAGGGCGAAGTCCTCCGTCGGACACGCCGCGTCGGTCGCGATCCGTTGGTGGGGATAGAACTGACGTTAGGGGCCCATGCGTAAGTGACCGCGCGCGGGGTGAGCGAAGGCAGGTGGCTGACGGGCATGGCCCGCGTATCAGTGAGACAACGGAAACGCGCGTGAGGAGATGAGAGGCTGAGCAGCGGGCCCGGTTTGTCGGCGCCGGATGAAGCGCGGGCGCAAGCGCGTGGGTGAGGCTGGGCAGTGGGCCCCATATGTCAGCGACGCATGCAGGCGCGAGATCGTCGTCCTCGTCTGAGACGGCCAGGCGGGGTCCACCCGTCAGTCGCAGAGTGAGGGGACGCGGGAGGGGAATTGGGCCGTGCGCGCAGAGGAAAAGCTTAAGTGGGCCGAATGTGAGGTTGTTGGCCCAGTTAGGGTTTTTCATCTTTTTCTTTTTATTTTCTATTTTCTTTTCTCCATTTTCAAATCCAATTTGAATTCAAGTTTAAATTCAAACTTTGTGAATAACTTGTCCTCAGTTTGAAAGGTATAATTTAATAATTTAAGTGTGAAGGATGTTTATTCTGATTTTTTTTATTTTATTTTATGTAGTATTTTCTTTAGTTCTTCCCTCCTCTTTTATTTTCTATTTTCTATTCCAAATTCAAATTTATATTTCTATTTTAGTTTTCAGATTTTTCAAATGTATCAATTGAAATCCAAGGGTGAATATAAACCATACTATTTTATTATTACTAGTTTAAGTTTTATTCTCCTTGTTTATTTATTTCATGAGATGTATAAATGGTTCCCTTTAAAAGAAAAATTCTCCTTCTCCTCTTTTTCTTATTTCCCAATGATACTTTGTTCAGATTTCTTCTACCAATTCCAAATTCAGAATTTGGGTGTTACAAAGAAGTGTCTCCGTGTTCCTGAGGAACAGTTACCAATGGAAGAGCTCAGTGTTCAAGGTGATTTGACTTACACGGAGTACCCGATCAAGATTTTGGATACATTGACTCGAGTTACAAGAAATAAGGTGATAAAGATGTGCAAAGTTCAATGGAGTCACCACAGTGAAGATGAAGCAACTTGGGAAAGAGAAGAAGAGCTTCGTATAGATTTTCCCCACCTTTTCCCTAGATCTTCTTAAATCTCGAGGACGAGATTATTTTTAAGGGGGGTAGGATTTGTAACACCTACTTTGTAAGTGCTAGAAATAATATCAGTAGAGAGACATTTTCTCTTTATGTGAGTTTGATCTTTATTCATCATCACATGAGAACACCATATCCAAGAACAAATAATGAAAAGATATGCTACTAAATTGTTGCATCATGCTGGATATTTTATTTTTGTGTGTGCATTTTGTGACAAAAAAAATATTAAATATCCAAATGAGAAATTAAATCCTAAAAGAAATGCTAAAATTTGGAAAGAAAGAAAGAAATAAAATGAAATATAATACAAAATTTATAAATACCCAAACTCAACCATACTGGTATGATTAAAATTTATCTATAATTTGAGTACAAATTCAAAGTCATATTTGGAATTCAAATTGGGAAATTGGAAAAAAAATAAAAAAGAAAAGAAAACAGAAAAACAGAAAATGAAAAAAAGAAAAAGAATAAGCCTTACCTGGGCCGCCATACCTCCTTTTCGGCCCATATGCCCTAACCCTACCGCGCGGCCCAACTGGGCACTCCATGCGCGCCGACAGACGGGGTCCACGGCACAGCCTCGCTCGTTCGCTACTACGCTGACAGGTGGGACCACCAGCTCATCGGCTCAGCTGAGTACCTCTCTCGGACACGCGGGCCCTTGCCTGTCAGATCGTTCTCTCTCCCTCGCAACGGCGCTCGCGAGATCTTCGCCGCGCTGACCGCGCCACCTTGCGTGGGGAGCCCTCCGGTGACCTCGGAGTCCGCGTAACGGTCGCGCCGCTACAAGTAGTAAAGACCACGCCCCTTCGCCTGGAACCCCGACCACTCTTTCATCCCGCAGAACACAAAATCACCGCCGCCAGGATAGAGCTTCACCCGCCGCCGCGGAACCCCGTTTGTGCTGCCGTTCGGGCCTCGGATCGGGACCTGGGAGCTTCGCCCTGCGGTGTGTGACCCGACCGTGGCCTCAGCGTGCGGGATTGGCGACCAGGGACCCCTGGATTTGTCACCGGAGTACAATCGCCGCCGCGGATCCGCTCCACCGCGTGTGCTGCGTACCTCGGCACTCCAACCCCGGTAAGAAACCTAGTCAAACGATTCGCCTTCATCTCCTGGTTGCGTGGCACCCTTCAATTTTGGACTTAGGGCACTTAGGCGTAGGATTGCGAGCGCGCCGGCGAGCCTCCGCCGTGGCTTTGGGTAGCTCCGCCGTGTCTAGGCATCGGACGGAGACGATAACCGATGGTCGTTGATCGCCCAACGTGCGGCTCAGATTAGAAACGCGTAACGTTTTGGTGGGTTTCGCGTCAGCCGTTGATATCCGATCGGATGGATCGGGTGGCTCTGGATAAAATTAAATATGTGCCGTTGATCGTGGATCCTACGGCTGTAGACGCGTACCGGTTCGGGTATGAGTGGATCTAATCCGAGCCGTCCGTGTGTGATCCAACGGCCAGAACGGCCCGATACCCTTTCGCTGTGGCGGTTTTGTTAAAGAACCCCCTGGAAACCAGAGAATCAACCCGCCGTCCATTTTTACTGTTCGCTGTGTCTCTGTAGTTTTACCCCGAGCCCCCTGGGTTTCTCTGGAATTGAGGCCCAGTCCAGCACAGTTATAAATTGATTAAATGATTAGGAAATTGAATTTTTAATACAAAAATAATTGCTAGAACTTTATAAATTCATAGAAAATCCATTTTTAGTCCAAATCACTTCATTCCAGTTGCTAAAATTTTGTAATTTTATTCTCTAACACCTAGAGCCACTGTTATGTCATAAAAACAGTAAGGAAATTTATTTATCACTTAATCCTATTTAAAGCACATAAAACCTTTGAAAATGCATAACTTAAAATCCATAATTCAGAAAATTATGATTCCAGTTCCTAAGTTTTTATTTTAATATGTAGAATACCTCTGTGTAATTTGTTTATATGTTTGGTGTAATGTTAATTTCTCTATATGTACTGTGCTTGTTTGTATTGTGGCGAGTAGAAGAGCCCGTTGCTGAGGATCCTGGTGAGCAGCAGGTTGAGGTAGCTGAGCAGGAGCTCATTGAAGGCAAGTTGTGCCCTTGACCACTTTTTACCCAATAATGTTCTTTAATATCACTTATCCATGCATAGGTTAATTTTGATGGGACCCAATAGGTCACCCTAGATTGTTTATCTCATTACCTTGTTTACCCCTGAATCACTTGGGTAGTTTGCTATTGCTTTATATGGTTTTGGGATAATCATATATTACCTCTATGTTCCAATTCTTGTTGTTATTCTGTTTATGTTCATGTTGATATCATTAATGTTAATTGGAACATAGAGCTTAACTTGAGAACCACGTGCCACCACAAGGGTGGAATGGGACGCCCTTGGCTGATTAATTAGGAAAGCTAGTGGAAGACTACCTTACCCGAAAGGGGCAAGGGCAGTAGGGGAGAGGTCAGTGCGGGGAGGTCCCTGGTTGATTTTGCTGCGATGGCGGTCAGCTAGGAACCCTTTACTGGATCTTCCCATAAACTGTAGCGGGTTTTCGGAAGCTAGTGGAACTTTGTAAAGGCCTCGTAGTGTTGCCCTGCCGTGCTTCCTAGGTAGAGGTATATGGGATTCATGACCCCTTGGCAGATGGGTAACATGACTTGTGGGTAAAGGGTACAACCTCTGCAGAGTGTAAAACTGGTATACTAGCCGAGCTCACGGTCACGAGCAGCTCAGGACTCTCTGATGTTTAAATTATGGAACTTAAATTCAATTTTGTCATTTGCATTGCATGGGTTTCTTATTAATTTTGTTCTATTACTTTACTTATGGTTTGGTATTTACTTACACTTAGTAACTGCTAATAAAATTTTGACCAACTACTTAAAAGCAACGCTCAGCTTTAACCCCTGTCATTGATTAAGCCTTACACATCACATGAACTCACACCTTTGTGAGTTTGTGTCCACTGGTTCCCCACAACTTGTTGAGCTATGATCATGTGTGAGCTCACCCTTGCTGTCTCACACCCCCCCCCCCCACAGGAGATGATCAGGTGGTTCAGGAGGAGCCGCCTAACACTGAGGAGTTCGATCTGATCTAGGTGGCGTTTCCCAGTCGACATTGGCGCCGACGATCCTTAGTTTGTTTTATCTTTATTACTTTATTTTGTAATAAGTCTTCCGCTATGTAATAAATACTCTGATGTTAATGACATTTATCTCTATACACTCTGTTATTATATATGTTGTCTTCTTGGCGCATGTATGAGATGCACCCGGCTTTGTTCTTTAAATCCGGGTGTTACAGTTCGGACCCCCTGGATCATAGCTCCAAATACTAGGACACTCGTCGCATAGTGGTGGAGCATGTAGGCCCACAGGACCCCAGGTTGCCAGACCCACAGGACTATAGTTCCAAATACTAGGATACCCACCACAGAGTGGTGGAGCGTGTAGGCTTAGGGTACGGAACCAAGCTAAGCGGCTACACAGCTCTGGACCACCCTAGGAGACAAGTACCCGTTCTCTAGAACTGGCCCCTAGGCTGCCGGACCCCCCTGCCGAGGGGTCCCAAACTGCAAGCCTGGCTACTCAATTCGGATGTCATTATACCAGCAAGGGTGGGAACTGTATGGGTGGGTTAGATAAAAAATGATGCTCGTAAATTGAAGCAAAATAAGATCATCACAAAAACAAATCTGGGGGTAAATCTTTTCTTTATAACTTGATATACATGAGTGTAGGCCAACACACCGGGTTTATGAGGGCAGACCTCACCGGGCTGGCGTACATATATGCGCAACCTAGTTACAAAGGAAGAAAACTGAATCCCCAAGCTTGTTTTTATGGGAAAAACTTACGGAGATGCTCTATGTTCCAAGGATTAGGAAGAGGCTCTCCTTCAGTTGTAGCAAGGCGGACACACCCGGGTCGGCATATTTCCGTCACCTTGAAGGGTCCTTCCTAGCTGGGGGAGAGTTTGTGGAGCCCTTGTCGGTTCAGTACTTGCCTTAGGACTAGGTCCCCGACCCTGAGCTCCCTACTATGCATGAACCGTTGGTGATAGCGCCTGAGCGCCTGGTTGTACCGTGCATTTCGGATCGCCGCTCGCCATCTGCACTCGTCGATGAAGTCCACGTCCTCACGTCGTAGCTGTTCCTGCATAAACTCATCGAAAGCTTGGACCCATGGGGAGCCCATAATGATTTCCGGGGGAAGGCAGGCTTCGGCCCCGTAGACCATGAAGAACGGGGTCTCCCCAGTAGCTCGGCTGGGTGTGGTCCGGTTCCCCCACAGCACGGACGGAAGCTCACTGACCCAATTTGCACCATGCTTTTTCAAGCAGTCATAGGTGCGTGTCTTGAGTCCCCAGAGGATCTCTGCATTTGCCCTCTCCACTTGGCTGTTGCTCCTAGGATGAGCCACAGACGCGAAGCAGAGCTGGGTGCCAATGCCCTCGCAATACTACTGGAAGAGCCGACTTGTAAACTGGGTCCCATTGTCCGTAGTGATACGACTTGGGACCCCAAATCTATAGACAATCGACTTGAGGAAAGCGACAGCAGCACCCTGGGTGATGTTGACCACAGGGGTGGCCTCTTGCCACTTGGTGAACTTGTCGATGGCGACGAAGAGGTACCGGTACCCGCCGATGACCCTGGGAAATGGTCCTAGGATATCCACCCCCATACGGAGAATGGCCAGGAGAGCAGAATCATTTGCAGAGCCTGAGCTGCTGTGTGTATCTGCTTTGCATGGAATTGACATGCCTTACAGAACTTTACCATCTCAACTACATCCTGGAGGGCGGTTGGCTAGTAAAAGCCATGCCGGAAGGCCTTATCGACCAGCGTGCGGGATGAGGAATGACTTCCGCACTCTCCTCCATGGATCTCCGTGAGTAACTCACGGCCCTCCTCCTGGGTAATGCACCGCATGAGAATGCTGTTGGTGCCACGGCGGTAGAGATCCCCTTCCACCATCGCGTATCGCTTAGCCAACCGCACTATGCGCTCTACGGATACATGATCTTCAGGAAGGATGTTTTCCTTCAGGTAGTCCTGGATCTCGGAGATCCATACATTGGGACCACTCTGAGACACTGGCTGTGGCACTAAGGGGTAGGCAGGACCCCCTACAGTACACACAGTCTTCGGTGGGCTCTGTAGATGTAACGCCACCGGGACCGTTAGCTTCGAGGTGCTAGTCTCGCCCCCCTTGCCTAGTTCGGTAGGCTAGGCGGTGGGTCTCAGCAGTCGTCTCTCGAAGACGCCCTTGGGCATGGGTGCCCAAGTTGATGCCCTCACAGAGAGTTCATCTGCCACCGAGTTATTAGTCCGAGGAACATGTTGCAGTTCCAGGGCCGTGAAGTCTTTTTCTAGCTTCCTTACATGGAGGAGGTAAGCTACGAGCCTAGGCTCGTTGCAGCTACATTCCCCGCGGACTTGCTTGATGGTCAGCTGGTAGTCCCCCTTCACGAGGAGCTGGCGGATCCCCAAGGATAGGGCGGCCGACAAGCCAAAGATCAGTGCTTTGTACTCTGCCATATTATTGGTGGCTGTCGGTACCCTGAAACTAGGGTACCCCCTGCTACTATACAAAGACGAAGAACCCGCGTGGCTATCCCTTAGTCGCGTGGAAGGAGTGCTGCGTGTGGGACCAAGCCATGGCTCACCCCAATCTCAGGCGGTTATTCTGGGTCCACAGCAGCGCCCGACTACACCACATGGGCGGGTCTGGAGCCGCCACGTGTCCAGAGAAGGTGATATACTCCAAGGCATCAACAGTGGTCCAAACCCCCACAGGAGAGCGCCGAACGCCTGGATATATAGTCCAAACCCCCAGGGTTGGTCCCGGATCCCTGGATATACAATCCGGACCCCCAAGGTTGGTCTCGGACCTCCACGTGTGCAAGGTGGACCCCTGGAATGGGATCCGGACCCCCCGTATGGGGTCCGGGTCCCCACAGGGGGTCCCAAGGTCCCAGGATAGTACATACCCGGGCCTTGAACAGGACCCAGGCAGGGGTCCAGTGTCGACACGTGTCTAGACCCGGTCTGGTGCGGACCTGCCCGTATACGTTACTGCTCCCCGCCCAGGCGGAGACCCGATGCTGCCACGTGGCCTACTGTGCTTGACGTAAGCCAGCGAGCGGAGCCTGACAGTAGGCCTCCGGGTTACGCGGCCCCTGCATTTATAGCGGATAAAGCGTGCTTGAGCTCGGCATTTAATGAGACCTGTCCATTCTGCAGGCGGCGTGCCTGTCCATTCCACTGGTAGGCGATGTGTCGCCTCTGCATTAAATGAGACCTATCCATTCCGCTGGCAGGCAGCGGACTGTCCATCCTACAGGTGACATGCCTATCCGTTCCACTGGCGGACTGCACGCCCATGCTGCCGCGTGCACTATGCCCATCATTACTCATACGTTACCAAGGAAGCTGCCGCCGCATGTCAACGTTGCGTGTGCTGCGGACAACATGGGCCCGGAGATTGCACAGATGTCACCTGCATTAGTTGCTCTAGGCATTCCTTCCGTTATGTTCCTGGGCCCACATGTCGGGGCTCAGCCTCCTTGTACGTGCCTCCCTTGAGCTATAAAAGGGAAGGCACACGACGTTACAAGGCAGACTGACTTAGACGCTCAAGCTCACAAGTCACTTAGACCCTCGGGAAGTTCTCCAAGCTCTCGAGCACTAGTAATACAACACACAGTGGAGTAGGGTATTACGCTCCAGCGGCCCGAACCACTCTAAATCCTCATGTCATCTTGTGTGTTCTTCCACAATCTAGCAAACAGGCAAAACGCTTAGGCCCCTCCTCATATTAGGATTTAGGGCGGGTGCGTTCTGCCACCCGGTCGGAGATTTCCTCTCCGACATTTGGTGTGCCAGGTAGGGGGCTTAGCATTTTAGTTTTTGCTTGTTTTCCTACTTGACACCATGGTCCATATCGTTGAGCACCACGACTTCATTCCCGAGGATTTCCCGATGGAGGAGGAGGCTGCCTCTTCCACAGCACGGGCCTCCAGCCGCCCTGCGCCTGGTGCTGCTGCCGTTGTGCGCTCTGCGCGGCAGCACACTCCTGCGCAGACATCCAGAGCGTCAAGGGCTGCTCCCAGTGCGCTATCTGCAGCTAGGGAGTTGTTGCGCCACCCTCCTAGCTCCACGCCCTCTCCAGGGGCCATGAAGCAGTGGCGCGATGATGTCGATCGTCTGCTCGGCATGGCGCACTCTGGCACGGCCAGGCCCAGACCTTGGTCGTCCCGACATCAACATGAGGCGTCGGTATCGGTGCACTCGCCTTTAGTGAGGGCTGCGCCGACCGAGGACCTGCGGGCGGAGCTCAACCGTAGGCAGGCAGGAGAAGACGCTCCCATCTCTCTAGAGAGGTCTGACGACCTACAGGCATAACCCAACCGCAGGTGTGCGGGCGAGGATGCCCGTGTCTCTCTGGAGAGGGTGCATGAGCGCCGACAGGACATCGAGGATCGCAACCTCGACCAAGACTTCACTGCGGTCGCACCACAAACTCCAAGGGGTGCCCGGATCCAAGCGGGTGTCCCGTTGGCCGGCGTAGGCTGCGCCGCACTCACGGATCATCTCCGCGCGGCGACGTGGTCGTCCAAGTTTTGGCCACACCTGCTAGAAAAATATGACAGTACGTCAAACCCGTCGGAATTCCTGCAGGTATACGTCACTACCTGTCACACCCGGTTCCAGGGGGTAGAACCGAGCGCATACCATATGTGTGCCAGGATCCATTTCCACACATATGTTGACGTCACAAGTGTAATATATCAAAAGACAATGCAATAAAGGCGTAAAGAGAGTATAATACTTTATTACATCATCTGAAACATTGTATCTTGAACAAGTATCACATCAAAGTAAAGCAGAAATAAATAGCAGGGGCGATCTCCCACAGGAAGATGACCGGCGCATCGTTAGACTTAGAATTCATCATCGTCGATAAAATCTCCATCAAAGTCTCCAGCATCACCCTCTGATCAAAATATTAGCAAGGGTGAGCTCACTTATGGTCGGGGCTCAACAAGTGGGGGAAAAATTAATGCAGGTATAACAAGGTGAGGCTAAGGTTGAGCATTAAGCATTTTAGTTGGTCAACATTTTATTAACAACACCTATCTTACTAATAAGTGTGAATCCCAAATATCCCATTTAAACAAAGGAATATGAATATAACAAAAACACTTAAGTGAAACCACTTAAGCAAATTATTGGCAGATCATCGGATCTCAATTTAATTTCATCTTCAAGTTCAATTATCATGTGATGAGTCCAGGTCGCTCATCACCGGGAGCACGGCTGATATATCAGTTTTACACTCTGCAGAGGTGGTACAACTTTACCTACAAGCCATGTATCCCATCTAGCCTGAGTTGATCAGACCCTTAAACACTGCCAAGGTGAATCCATTATGAGGCTTTCATAAAATACACTTAATACGAAGCAACCCACTAAGGTTTCTAAAGACAATGGTGGTGGCCCCCTGGATGAGGTACCTTAGCCAAGAATACGACCCCATGTTAACGTGGGCTGCCAGCACCTACCGCTCCTCCTCTTGCCCATATTTCAGGTAAGGTTGCCAGGCACTAAGCATATTGTCAGCGTTTCGAGACCGGGGGGTCCCTGAGCCGACGAGTGAAGTGTCGCCGCGTGCCCCAGCCCAGATGGGTCAACGCGAGGCCGAGCGCGAAGGGGGGGAAGTGAGGTGACCGAAGATGGGCGTGAGAGAGGTGAAAATCTCGCGGCCTTCGTGTTCGTCCCGCGCCCAGGTCGGGTGCGCTTGCAGTAGGGGGTTACAAGCATCCACACGGGGGAAGGAGCGAGCGGCCTCACGCGAGCGCCCATCTCGTCCTCGTCCCCGTGCGGCCAACCCTCTCTAAGAGGGCCTTGGTCCTTCCTTTTATAGGCGTAAGGAGAGGGTCCAGGTGTACAATGGGGGGTGTAGCAGAGTGCTACGTGTCTAGCAGAGGAGAGCTAGCGCCCTAAGTACACGCCATCGTGGCGGCCGGAGAGATTTTGGCGCCCAGTTTGTGTGATGTCGTGGTCGTCGGAGGAGCGCTGGAGCCTGGCGGAGGGACAGCTGTCGGGGCCATCGAGTCCTTGCTGACGTCCTCTTGCTTCCGTAAGGGGGCCGAGAGCCGCCATCGTCAGGGAGCGTGCGAGGCACTATCATCGCCTTTCTGGCGGAGCGAGCCAGATGGGACGCCGGTCTTGTTCCCCGTAGCCTGAGTCAGCTTGGAGTAGGGTAATGTTGGCGCCTCCTGTTGACGTGGCCGGTCCACGCCCTAGGTTGGGCGATGTGGAGGCTCCTCCGAGGTCGAGGTCGAGTCCGTCTTCCGTGGCCGAGGTCGAGTCCGAGCCCCTAGGTCGGGCGAGGCGGAGGCCGTTGGCTGAGGCCAGGGCGGAATTTGAGTCCTGGGGTCGGGCGAAGCGGAGTTCGTCGTTTTCTGGGGCTGAGCCCAAGTCCGAGCCCTGGGTCGGGTGGAGCGGAGTTCGCCGTCTTCCGGGGCTGAGCCCAAGTCCGAGCCCTAGGTCGGGCGGAGCGGAGTTCGCCGTCTTCCGGGGCTTAGCCCGTGTCCAAGCCCTGGGTCGGGCGGAGCGGAGTTCGCCGTCTTCCGGGGCTTAGCCCGAGTCCGAGCCCCGGAGCGGAGTTTGCCGTCTTCCGAGGCTTAGCCCGAGTCCGAGCCCTGGGTCGGGCGGAGCAGAGTTCGCCGTCTTCTGGGGCTTAGCCCGAGTCCGAGCCCTGGGTCGGGCGGAGCGGAGTTGCGTGCGGCCGGGCCTGACTGCCTGTCAGCCTCACTCTGTCAAGTGGCACCGCAGTCGGAGCGGCGCAGGCGGCGCTGTCTTTCTGTCAGACCGGTCAGTGGAGCGGCAAAGTGACGGCGGTCACTTTGGCTCTGTCAGCTGAGGGGCGCGCGTCAGGATAAAGGTGTTAGGCCACCTTTGCATTAAATGCTCCTGCGATTTGGTCGGGGTTGCTTCTCGGCGAGGACAGGGCCTCGGGCGAGCCGGGAACGTGTTCGCCGCTGGAGGGGGGCCTCGGGTGAGGCGGAGATCCTCCGGGGTCGGCTGCCCTTGTCCGAGGCTAGGCTCGGGCGAGGCGTGATCGAGTCCCTCGAATGGACTGATCCCTGACTTGATCGCACCCATCAGGCCTTTGCAGCTTTATGCTGATGGGGGTTACCAGCTGAGAATTAGGAGCCTTGAGGGTACCCCTAATTATGGTCCCCGACAGTAGCCCCCGAGCCTCAAAGGGAGTGTTGGCACTCGCTTGGAGGCTTTCGTCGCAATTTTTTGCAAGGGGACCAGCCTTTCTCGGTTGCGTTTTGTTCCGGTGGGTGCGCGCGAGCGCACCCGCCGGGTGTAGCCCCCGAGGCCTCGGAGGAGTGGTTTGACTCCTCCGAGGTCTTAACGCCTTGCGCAATGCTTCGGCTGGTCTGGTCGTTCCCTCATGCGAGCTGGCCGTAGCCCGGGTGTACGGTCGGGTCCCAAGTTCTCGGGCTGGTATGTTGATGTTGTCAACGGTTTGGCTGGAGCCGGGTTTGCGAGAGCAGCCCCCGAGCCTCTGCACAGGGCGAGAGGGCGATCAGGGACAGACTCGACTTTTTTACATATGCCCCTGCGTCGCCTTTTCACAAGGAGGGGGGGAGAGCGCCATGTTGCCCTCGGTGGGCACCGAACATGGTGTCTCCGGTGAGCTGCAAGCGGGTGATCCGAGCGGACGTCCGTGCCCCATTCGTTAGGGGTCGGCTAGAGGCCCAGAGGCGCGCCCAAAAGTACCTGCGGGTGATTTGCCGGACCCGGTCCCCTGGCGACGGGGTCCGAGGGCTCGATGCCTCCCTCTGATGGGATTCCGTTACAAGATCGTTCCCGCTGGTCTCGGAAATGTCCTAGGGTACCTCGGGAGCGCAGCCCGAGCCTTGGTTATGTATCTAACGTACCCATGGTCATCCCTCGCTCTGTGTCTGAGGCGGCTGTGAACCCTTTGGGGGCCAGCCTTCGAACCCCTGATCAGTAGTGGGCGCGGAGCCCGAGTAGCCTGAGGCGGCCGTTGAACCCTTCCGAGGGGCCGGCCTTCGAACCTCTGACCAGTAGTGGGTGTGGAGCCCACATGCTCTGAGGCGGCTGTTGAACCCTTCCGAGGGGCCAGCCTTCGAACCTCTGATCAGTAGGGAGGCTCGGAGCCTGGTTCCTTCACAGGGAAGGATCCCTTTCGGGGTATCCCCCTTTCCCGGTCCCTGTTGCAAGAGAGAGAAAGAGGAAAAAGGAAAAGGATACGAAATCGAACGACGCGGCGTACCTTTTTTGACGCGGTCATTATGGCGAAGGCGAAGCGTCGCTCGCTTCTCCTGCCAGAGGCGCCGCCTGTCCCGCTGCGGAGTTAATGCGACGGGGCGAGTGGTTCGCAGGGCAGCCGTTGCGCGTGCGCAAGCCGTTCGAGGAAAGGAACACGGGCGCGTTGTCTTCATGCCGTGAGAGAGGGTTCTCTCGCTGCCCCCGGATGGGACGTAAGCTTGGCTGACGACGTGACCGCTGCTCCTGCCCGCCTGCCACCGCCATTACTGTCGGCCCGTTTTCGGCCGCATTGACCGTCGCGCCAGGCTGGAGCCGCTAGGTCGTGCGCTGGGTCGCCTCGAGTCGCGGTATTGGTTCCGCAGTCGAGGAGGCGCGGTGGTGGCGCAGGTGGCGGTGCAGGTGCATGCACGAAGCATTCGACACGCCGGTTGCATGACGCGTGGGTCTGGGCCTCCATGCCGGGCGTGTTGGGAGTCGGAGAAGCGCGCCCACTTGGCGTGGTTGCATGCCGCCTGCACGGCTGGCCGCCCTTTCGCCCGCTGGTCTGGGCAAAAGTGGAGAGCTGCTTGTAACCGCTGGGCGGTTGCACGCACCGCGCACGGTGGTTTGGCTTCTTCTGCTCTGGGCCGGCTTGCATGACGTGTGGGACCCAACCCCCGCGCCGTAGGGGGAGGACCTTGGAGCATGTTGGAGAAGACTCAGCCCACGACGGCTGGGGACGCAAGTAGGGAGAGTCGCCTTTAAAAGGAGGGTGACCCTCTTGGAAGGCGACCGTGTCTTCGCGCTCCCTTATGCATTGTGTCTTTCCATCTTCCAAGCCCCCGGATGGGGGATATCCGCCGTCTTTCCGCTTCGTCGTTGGAGGAACGCAACTCTGCGGGAGTTGGTACCTTTCAGCCGTCGTTCGGCTTCAAGGATTTTCATCATGCAGCCCGGTCGCACCCCTCCACCGGCGGTCACCCAAGATGGTGACCTCCAGTTCGATGGCGGGGGAGAGCGAACCGGGCCGCGGCCTCTGCCCCTCCCTCAGCCTCAAGGATTTTCATCACCAGGGCTGGGGAGGGGAGTGTGCCGAGTTGGGGTCGGCCCCTGCGTGTGCAGTGGCCCGCTCCTTCCCTCAGTGATCGGGGGGAAGGGCAGGAGTCGTCCGTGGCGCTGGCAGCTGCAGCGTGCCCGGCTCTCTGAGCCGAGCGGCTTCGGAGCCGCTCCCGGTGTCGCCTTCCGCCACGGCAGCTGGAAGAGGTTCCGCCGCCGACGAGCTTGTCGGCGCCACCCGCGGACCGACCTCCAACTCTACGGCCTTCTGCCCGTCCTTGCCTCACGAGTTTGGGCACGGGCGGGGGCCTCCTGGCAGCAGCATCCGCCCTGAGGTCATCGCTGCTGCTGTTCGGCCCCCCGGAGCAGAAGTCTTCATCGCCGCCGCTGCTGGGGCGGGCGACGACGAGCCGTTCGTCGGTCTTCTATTGCTCCGCAGGCCCCCCCAGTCGTGTGGGGTTGTTCGTACCTGCGGAGGTGGAACCGGAGTTCCATTTGTAATGGCACTTCGAATGCCAGTGTTTTTGTTCATTGTGGCTGTTGAGGCCTGAACATGTATGTAAATTCGGCACGGAGCTGTGTTTTTCCCCATTTTCGAGCACTAAGACTCGCCTGTTGGTTGTCTGAACCGCTTCACCAAGCGTGAGTCGCCCCGTGTAAAGGTGACGAGTGAGGTATCCGTATCTCGGAGGCGTAGGAGTCCCTCGGCTCGGTCAGCCTTGTTGTCCAAGGCTTCCCTTGCTTAGTTAGAGGAAAACCCTCGGCCGCTCTTCGATGAGCCGAGGCCAGGGGTAGCGGTGCCAGCGCGAACAGAGGCAGAGTTGGCTCGAAAAGAAGACCAGGTCGGCCGGAGCCTGGCCGGGTCGTCCGTTAGCGGGACCGACGCCGGAATTGACCTGCCGAGGCCTCGGGCCGGGCTGATGTCCTTGGGGGATAGCTAGCCGAGGCCCCGGGGTGACCGGCCGAGCCGCCTACTTGGGCCGGATTCTTGGAGAAGACCCTGGCGGCGATGGCCCGGGCTTGGTGATGACGTTGTCCTTCAGAGCGGAGACCCTTGGACCGCGTCGCCGTCCGAGGCTAGGTCGGACCTCGCCAAAGGTGTCGTCGACGCCGAGGGTGCTGCCGCTCCCTTTAGCCGTCAAGATCTGAGCCTGCAGGATCAGATTATCTTGTAGCGTGTGTTTTCTGCGGCCGCCGAGGCCGAAACACACCCTCGCCGTATTGTAAAGCCGCGTCTCCTTTCCTCTTGTTTCGAGTATCTGGACTTTTTTGTCGGTAACAGAACTGTTTGTGCGAGCGAGAGTTGCTTCTCACGGAAGGTGATGAGTGAGGTATCCGTATCCCGGAGGCGTAGGAGTCCCTCGGCTCGGTTGGCCTTGCCGCTTACGCGCACTCTTACCCGTCCATGGGGTTCTGTCACCGACGCAGTCGAGAAGGCTCGAAGGATCGCTCCGGCAGAAGAGCTTCCGAACGTGAAGACATGTTCGGTCCGCGGAATCACTTATCCGAACGTGAGTTACTTATGGCAGAAGGTGATGAGTGAGGTATCCGTATCCCGGAGGCGTAGGAGTCCCTCGTCTCGGTCAGCCTTGGCTGCTTACGTGTACTCCATCGTTTTCAGGATCCACTTCCGAAGTAGTCGAAAAGCACGAAAGACATTCCGGCAGAAAAGATCTTTTTTCGAGGAAAATTTCGACGCAGAGGGGGTTTCACCCTTTTAGCCCCCGAGGGAGGGTCGGGCTTTGCCGAGGCAAGGCTGGCCCTTCCTTGATGACTAAACTTTGCGTGAGAGTGAGGTATATGAACAACTTGAAAACATCTTAAGGGTAGAAGCGACGTAGCTGTTGGATGTTCCAAGCGTTGCTGTAGACCTCGCCTTGACTGTTGGCCAGCTTGTATGTTCCGGGTTTTAGAACTTTGGCGATGACGAATGGCCCCTCCCAGGGGGGCGTGAGCTTCTGTCGACCTCGGGCGCCTTATCGCAGCCGAAGCGCCAGGTCGCCCACCTGGAGGTCTCGGGACCGGACCCCTCGGGCGTGGTAGCGTCGCATGGACTGCTGGTACCGCGCCGAGTGTAGTAAGGCCTTGTCCCGAGACTCTTCCAGCTGGTCTAGCGAGTCTTCTCGACTAGCTTGGTTGCTTTGGTCGTCATAGGCCCTCGTCCTCGGGGAACCGTATTCCAGGTCTGTGGGCAAGATGGCCTCGGCCCCATAGACTAGAAAGAACGGCGTGAAGCCCGTGGCTCGGCTCGGTGTCGTTCTCAGGCTCCAGACCACCGAGGGGAGTTCCTTCATCCATCGCTTGCCGAACTTGTTGAGGTCGTTGTAAATCCGAGGCTTGAGTCCTTGTAGAATCATGCCGTTGGCACGCTCTACTTGCCCATTCGTCATGGGATGAGCCACGGCGGCCCAGTCCACCCGGATGTGGTGATCCTCGCAGAAGTCCAGGAACTTTCTGCCGGTGAACTGGGTGCCGTTGTCGGTGATGATGGAGTTCGGGACCCCGAAACGATGGATGATGTTGGTGAAGAACGCCACCGCCTGCTCGGACCTGATGCTGTTCAGGGGTCGGGCCTCGATCCACTTGGAAAATTTGTCGATGGTGACCAACAGGTGCGTGTAGCCCCCGGGTGCCTTCTGCAAGGGGCCGACGAGGTCTAGACCCCACACAGCAAAAGGCCATGTGATGGGTATCGTCTGCAGAGCCTGAGCGGGAAGGTGGGTCTGCCTTGCATAGAACTGACACCCTTCGCAGGCACGGACAATTCTAGTGGCGTCGGCCACCGCCGTTGGCCAGTAGAAACCTTGTCGGAAAGCATTTCCGACAAGGGCTCGAGGTGCTGCGTGGTGGCCGCAAGCCCCCGAGTGTATTTCTCGTAGGAGTTCCTGACCTTCGGTGGTGGAGATGCATCGCTGGAGGATGCCTGAAGGGCTGCGGTGGTAGAGCTCCTTCCCTTCTCCCAGCAAGACGAACGACTTGGCGCGCCGCGCCAACCGTCGAGCTTTGGCTCGGCCAAGGGGTAGCTCTCCTCGGTGGAGATATTGCAGGTACGGGGTCTGCCAGTTTTGATCAGGCGTGACCCCGCTTTGCTCCCCCTCGACGCGCAGCGTCTCGCCCTCGGGGGCCGAGGGTACCTCGGGCCGAACCGAGGGTGCCTCGGGCCGAGCCGAGGGTGCCTCGGACTGTGCCGAGGGTACCTCGGGCTGGGCCGAGTGTGCCTCAGGCTCGGGCGTGTCGTCGATCTTGACGGAGGGTTGATGCAGATCTCGGGAGAAGACGTCCGGGGGAACCGTTGTTCGCCCCGAGGCTATTTTAGCCAGCTCGTCCGCAGTCTCGTTGTAGCGCCGAGCGATGTGGTTGAGCTCGAGCCCGTAGAACTTGTCTTCCAGGCACCGAACCTCATCGCAGTAGGCCGCCATCTTCGGGTCACGGCAGTGGGAGTTCTTCATGACTTGGTCGATGACAAGCTGCGAGTCACCGCGAGCGTCGAGGCATCGGACCCCTAGCTCGACGGCAATCCGCAACCCGTTGACCAGAGCCTCGTACTCGGCTACATTGTTGGACGCTGGGAAGTGGAGGCGTAGCACGTAGCGTAGGTGCTTCCCGAGGGGCGAGATGAAGAGTAGGCCTGCGCCGGCTCCTGTCTTCATCAGCGACCCATCGAAGAACATGGTCCAGAGCTCCGGTTGGATCGGAGCTGTTGGTAGCTGGGTGTCGACCCATTCAGCCATGAAGTCCACCAAGACCTAGGATTTGATGGCCTTCCGAGGGGCGAACGCGATTGTTTCGCCCATGATTTCCACCGCCCACTTTGCAATCCTACCCGAGGCCTCTCGGCAATGGATGATCTCCCCCAGGGGGAAGGATGACACCACAGTTACCGGATGAGACTCGAAGTAGTGTCGCAACTTCCGCCGTGTCAGGATCACCGTGTACAGCAGCTTCTGAACTTGTGGGTAGCGGATTTTGGTTTCGGACAGTACCTCGCTGACGAAGTAGACTGGCCTCTGAACGGGCAATGCATGCCCCTTTTCTTGCCTCTCGACCACAATCGCGGCGCTAACCACCTGAGTGGTCGCGGCGACGTAGACCAAGAGGGCTTCTCCGGCAGCTGGGGGCACCAGGATAGGCGCCTTCGTGAGGAGCGCCTTCAGGTTCCCGAGGGCTTCCTCGGCCTTAGGGGTCCAAGTGAAGTGCTCGGCCTTCCTTAAGAGGCGATACAGGGGTAGACCTCTTTCGCCGAGGCGTGAGATGAAGCGGCTCAGAGCCGCGAGACATCCCATGACCCTCTGTACGCCTTTCAAGTCCTTGATGGGGCCCATGCTGGTGATGGCTGCGATCTTCTCCGGGTTGGCTTCGATGCCCCGCTCGAACACGATGAACCCCAAGAGCATGCCTCGGGGCACCCCGAAGACACACTTTTCGGGATTGAGCTTGACACCTTTCGCCTTGAGACATCAGAATGTCACTTCAAGGTCGGAAAGGAGGTCGGAGGCTTTCCTCGTCTTGACTATGATGTCATCGACGTAGGCCTCGACCGTGCGGCCAATGTGCTCGCCGGACACATGGTTCATGCACCGCTGGTACGTCGCGCCCGCATTCCTCAAGCCGAACGGCATGGTGACATAGCAGTACATGCCGAAGGGTGTGATGAAAGAAGTCGCGAGCTGGTCAGACTCTTTCATCCTAATTTGGTGATACCCTGAGTAGGCATCAAGGAAAGAAAGGGTTTCGCACCCAGCAGTGGAATCCATGATCTGATCGATGCGAGGCAGAGGGTAGGGAACCTTCGGACATGCTTTGTTCAGACCAGTGTAGTCTACACACATCCGCCATTCCCCCCTTTCTTTCTCACAAGCACAGGGTTGGCAAGCCATTCGGGATGGAATACCTCTTTGATGAACCCTGCCGCCATTAGCTTGTGGATCTCCTCGCCTATGGCTCTGCGCTTCTCCTCGTCGAATCAGCGCAGAGGCTGCTTGACGGGTCGGGCTCCGGCTCGGATGTCCAGCGAGTGCTCGGTGACATCCCTCGGTATGTCGGGCATGTCTGAGGGACTCCACGTGAAGACGTCGGTGTTCGCGCAGAGAAAGTCGACGAGCACTGCTTCCTATTTGGGATCGAGCCCGGAGCCGATCCGGATTTGCTTGGAGGCGTCGCTGCTGGGGTCGAGGGGGACGGACTCAACCGTCTCCGCTGGCTCGAAGTTGCCGGCATGACGCTTCACGTCTGGCACCTCCTTAGAGAGGCTCTCTAGGTCGGCGATGAGGGCCTCAAACTCGGTGAGGGCCTCGGCGTACTCCACGCACTCCACGTCGCATTCGAACGCGTGTTTGTACGTGGGGCCGACGGTGATGACCCCGTTGGGGCCCGACATCTTGAGCTTGAGGTAGGTGTAGTTGGGGACGGCCATGAACTTCGCGTAGCAGGGCCTCCCCAATACCGTGTGGTAGGTTCCTCGGAACCCGACCACCTCGAACGTCAGGGTCTCCCTTCGGAAGTTGGAGGGTGTTCCGAAGCAGACGGGAAGATCGAGTTGTCCGAGGGGCTGGACGTGCTTCCTGGGGATGATCCCATGGAAAGGCGCAGTGCCCGCCCGGACCGAGGACAGATCGATACGCCGAAGCCCGAGGGTCTCGGCGTAGATGATGTTGAGGCTGCTGCCTCCGTCCATGAGGACCTTGGTGAGCCTAACGTCGCCGATGACGGGGTCGACGACGAGCGGGTATTTCCCCGGGCTCGGCACATGGTCAGGGTGGTCGGCTTGGTCGAAGGTGATGGGCTTGTCGGACCAGTCTAGGTAGACTGGCGCCGCCACCTTCACCGAACAGACCTCCCGGCGCTCTTGCTTGCGGTGCCGAGCCGAGGCGTTTGCCGCTTGCCCGCCGTAGATCATGAAGCAGTCGCGGATCTCAGGGAACTCTCCTGCCTGGTGATCTTCCTTCTTGTCGTCGTCGCGGGCCCTGCCACCCTCCGCGGGTGGCCCGGCCCTGTGGAAGTGGCGCCGAAGCATGACGCACTCCTCAAGGGTGTGCTTGACGAACCCCTGGTGATAGGGGCATGGCTCCTTGAGCATCTTGTCGAAGAGGTTGGGACCTCCGGGGGGTTTCCGAGTGTTCTTGTACTCGGCGGCGGTGACAAGGTCCGCGTCGGCGGCGTCGCGTTTCGCTTGCGACTTCTTCTTGCCCTTCTTCCTGGCGCCGTGCTGAGCTGACGCCTCGGGGGCATCTTCCGATGGGCGGCCCTGGGGCTGCTTGTCCTTCCGGAAGATAGCCTCGACCGCCTCCTGGCCGGAGGCGAACTTGGTGGCGATGTCCATCAGCTCGCTCGCCCTGGTGGGGGTCTTGCGACCCAGCTTGCTAACCAGGTCGCAGCAGGTGGTGCCGGCGAGGAACGCGCCGATGACATCCGAGTCGGTGATGTTGGGCAGCTCGGTGCGCTGCTTCGAGAATCGCCGGATGTAGTCCCGGAGAGACTCTCCCGGCTGCTGTCGGCAGCTTCGGAGGTCCCAGGAATTCCCGGGGCGCACGTACGTGCCCTGGAAATTGCCGGTGAAAGCTTGGACTAGGTCGTCCCAGTCGGAGATCTGCCCCGGAGGCAGGTGCTCCAACCAGGCGCGAGCGGTGTCGGAGAGGAACAGGGGGAGGTTGCGGATGATGAGGTTGTCATCGTCCGTTCCACCCAGTTGGCAGGCCAGACGGTAGTCCGCGAGCCACAGTTCCGGTCTCATCTCCCTCGAGTACTTTGTGATAGTAGTCGGGGGTCGGAACCGGGTCGGGAACGGCGCCCGTCGTATGGCCCGGCTGAAGGCCTGCGGACCGGGTGGTTCGGGCGAGGGACTCCGATCCTCCCCGCTGTCGTAGCGTCCCCCACGCCTGGGGTGGTAGCCTCGGCGCACCCTCTCGTCGAGGTGGGCCCGACGATCGCGGTGATGGTGCTCGTTGCCGAGGCGACCCGGGGCCGCAGGCGCTGTGTTGCGCGTACGCCCGGTGTAGACTGAGGCTTCCCGCATGAATCGGGAAGTCGCGGCATGATGTTCCGAGGGGTACCCCTGCCTTCGGGAGGCGGAGCTCTCGGCCCGCCGGACTGCGACGCCTTCCAGGAGATCCTTGAGCTCTCCCTGGATTCGCCGCCCCTAGGTGGTTGATGGCTCCGGCATCGCGCGGAGGAGCATTGCTGCTGCAGCTAGGTTCTGGCCGACCCCACTGGATGCGGGTGGCGGCCTGACCCTGACATCGTCGGCGACGCGGTGCTGGAAGCCCTGGGGTAGATGACGCATTTCTCCGGCCGGAGGTTGGCCCGCCCATGCCTGCCCGACGTCCCGGCGGATTGGCTCAAGCGCCCCTGCTCCCTCGTCGAGCCTAGCCTGCACCCCGCGGATTTGCTCGAGTTGTGGGTCGTGACCCCCCGCCGGAACGGGGACCACAGCTAGCTCCCGCGGGATGTCAACGCGAGGCACCGGCCTAGGGAGATCACCGTCCTCTGGCATGCCGAGATGGTTGCCTTCGGAGGGACCCCCTAGATCGACGTGGAAACATTCGCGGCTCGGGCCACAGTCCTCGTCGCCAAGGCTACGGCTACCGTCGGAACAGTCGGAAAGGTAGTAGTCGCATGCGGTCATGAGGTCCCGCATGGCACTGGGATTGCCAAGTCCGGAGAAATCCCAACAGAAGCTGGGCTCGTCGTCTTCCTCGGACCCAGAGGGCGCGTAGGTTGAGACGTCCGTCAGCCGGTCCCAAGGTGACCGCATACGAGACCCCAGAGGGTTCGGATTCGCCTCTACAAAAGCGTCCGCCAAAGCGGAGCCGCTAGGCGGGTCGAGGCTAAATCTGAGAGGCGTGGGATGGGAATCGGTCGGTACCTCTTGGTCGACGGGCGGTGATGAGATCACGTCGGGGACTGACTGCACCGTCGTCTCAGGTACGAGGGCGACACCCAGCAAGCCTTTCGCGAGCGTGCTGGCGTCGTCCGTTTGCTCGGGATTGACGCGTCACGGGGAGACAGCGCTCGTCTTCGTCTCAAGCACGAGGCCGATGCCCGGCGCGCCCCCCGTTGGAGTGCTGGCGTTGTCGACTCGCTCGACGGCCGACGAAGCGCCGCCTCCTGCTTGGCCATGGTTGCCCCGCCTCCTCCTCCTCCGTCGACGGGGAAGAGGACGGGGCGAGCTCGAAGATTGTTCTTCCACCACGTGGGGAAGACGTCGTCGATCCCACCGCCGGCGGGCGGACTGTCGGCCGCCATTGTCGCTGTCGCCCGACGGTGGAAAGAGTATCATGTCGTAGCTGCCGTCGAGGGACATGAACTCAAGGCTCCCGAAACGGAGCACCGTCCTGGGCCGGAGAGGTTGCTGGAGACTACCCATCTGGAGCTTGACGGGAAGCTGTTCGTCAACACGCAGCAGGCCCCTACCTGGCGCGCCAACTGTCGGCGTTTCGAGACCGGGGGGTCCCTGAGCCGACGAGTGAAGTGTCGCCGCGTGCCCCAGCCCAGATGGGTCGACGCGAGGCCGAGCGCGAAGGGGGGGAAGTGAGGTGACCGGAGATGGGCGTGAGAGAGGTGGAAATCCCGCGGCCTTCGTGTTCGTCCCGCGCCCAGGTCGGGTGCGCTTGCAGTAGGGGGTTACAAGCGTCCACACGGGGGAAGGAGCGAGCGGCCTCACGCGAGCGCCCGTCTCGTCCTCGTCCCCGTGCGGCCAACCCTCTCTAAGAGGGCACTGGTCCTTCCTTTTATAGGCGTAAGGAGAGGGTCCAGGTGTACAATGGGGGGTGTAGCAGAGTGCTACGTGTCTAGCGGAGGAGAGCTAGCGCCCTAAGTACACGCCATCGTGGCGGCCGGAGAGATTTTGGCGCCTGGTTTGTGTGATGTCGTGGCCGTCGGAGGAGCGCTGGAGCCTGGCGGAGGGACAGCTGTCGGGGCCGTCGAGTCCTTGCTGACGTCCTCTTGCTTCCGTAAGGGGACCGAGAGCTGCCATCGTCAGGGAGCGTGCGGGGCACCATCATCGCCTTTCTAGCGGAGCGAGCCAGATGGGACGCCGGTCTTGTTCCCCGTAGCCTGAGTTAGCTTGGAGTAGGGTAATGATGGCGCCTCCTGTTGACGTGGCCGGTCCGCGCCCTAGGTTGGGCGATGTGGAGGCTCCTCCGAGGTCGAGGTCGAGTCCGTCTTCCATGGCCGAGGCTGAGTCCGAGCCCCTAGGTCGGGCGAGGCGGAGGCCGTTGGCTGAGGCCAGGGCGGAATTTGAGTCCTGGGGTCGGGGGAAGCGGAGTTCGTCGTCTTCTGGGGCTGAGCCCAAGTCCGAGCCCTGGGTCGGGCGGAGCGGAGTTCGCCGTCTTCCGGGGCTGATGTAACACCCGGCTTTAAGGAACAAAGCCAGGTGCATCTCATACATGCGCCAAGAAGACAACACATATAATAACAGAGTGTATAGAGGTAAATGTCATAAACATCAGAGTATTTATTACATAGCGGAAGACTTATTACAAAATAAAGTAATAAAGATAAAACGAACTAAGGATCGTCGGCGCCAATGTCGACTGGGAAACGCCACCTAGATCAAGTCAAACTCCTCGCCTTGAGGCTCCTCCTGAAACACCTGCTCTTCTCCTGTGGGGGGGGTGTGAGACAGCAAGGGTGAGCTCACACATGATCATAGCTCAACAAGTTGTGGGGAACCAGTGGACATAAACTCACAAAGGTGTGAGTTCATGTGATGTGTAAGGCTTAATCAATGACAGGGGTTAAAGCTGAGCATTGCTTTTAAGTAGTTGGTCAAAATTTTATTAGCAGTTACTAAGTGTAAGTAATACCAAACCATAAGTAAAGTAATAGAACAAAATTAATAACAAACCCATGCATATGCGAATGACAAATTGATTTTAAGTTCCATAATTTAAACATCAGAGAGTCCTGAGCCGCTCATGACCGTGAGCTCGGCTAGTATACCAGTTTTACACTCTGCAGAGGTTGTACCCTTTACCCACAAGTCATGTTACCCATCTGCCAAGGGGTCGCGAATCCCATACACCTCTACCTAGGAAGCGCGGCAGGGCAACACTACGAGGCCTTTACAAAGTTCCACTAGCTTCCGAAAACCCGCTACAGTTTATAGGAAGATCCAGTACAGGGTTCCTGGCTGACCGCCATCGCAGCAAAATCAACCAGGGACCTCCCCGCACTGACCTCTCCCCTACTGCCCTTGCCCCTTTCGGGTAAGGTAGTCTTCCACTAGCTTTCCTAATTAGTCAGCCAAGGGGTCCCATTCCTCCCTTGTGGTGGCACGTGGTTCTCAAGTTAAGCTCTATGTTCCAATTAACATTAATGATCTCAACATGAACATAAACAGAATAACAAGAATAATTGGAACATAGATATAATAAATGATTATCCCAAAACCATGTAAAGCAATAGCAAACTACCCAAGTGATTCAGGGGTAAACAAGGTAATGAGATAAACAATCTAGGGTGACCTATTGGGTCCCATCAAAATTAACCTATGCATGGATAAATGATATTAAAGAGCATTATTGGGTAAAATGTGGTCAAGGGCACAACTTGCCTTCAATGAGCTCCTGCTCAGCTACTTCAACCTGCTGCTCACCAGGATCCACAGCAACGGGCTCTTCTACTCGCCACAATACAAACAAGCACAATATGCAGGGAAAAATTAACATTACACCAAGCATGTAAACAAAATACACAGAGATAATCTACATATTAAAATAAAAACCTAGGAACTGGAATCATAATTTTCTGAGTTTTAGGTTTCAAGTTATGCATTTTCAAAGGTTTTATGTGCTTTAAATAGGATTAAGTGATAAATAAATTTCTTACTGTTTTTATGCCAAAACAGAGACACTAAGTGCTAGAGAATAAAATTACAAAATTTTAGGAACTGGAATGGATGAATTTGGAGTTAGTATGAATTTTCTATGAATTATTGAAGTTCTAGCAATTATTTTCCTATTAAAAATCTATTTAATAATCATTTTCTCTGGTTTTATAAAATCCTGGACCGGGCCTCAATATCTGATAACCGTAGGGGGCTCGGGGTAAATCTCTTGAGACACAGCGTACTGTGGAGAGGGACGGCGGGTTCTAATTCTGGCAAGTGGAGGGACTCTTTAGCTAAATGGCACCGCGAAGAGGTATCTTTTAATTCTGGCCGTCCGATCACGGCTGATCGGCCCAGATCAGAATTATGCTACCCAACTCTACTATCCATCCCGGTCGCTCGATCCGGCATCCACGGCTGAAAACCCCACACGCTTACATGTAATCCTAACCGCATGCTAGAGGATCAACGGCCACGAGCTATTGAAGCGAAGGGGTACCAGGCGATTCAATCCCAGCCATCCGCTGGCCGATCAATGGCCACCGTGAACTCACCCACCTTGCTCCCGACCGAGCCGCGGCACGCCCGATTCACGGCGGCGCCATCGCCGGCGCATGCAATCCACGCCACCGAGCACTAATGCTCCCACCCGAGACGTTCTACGCAAAGCCGAGATGATGGAGAACATGAAGGTAGGTTTCTTACCAACGATGGAGTCACGGGAACGCCCGCCCACGGCGCGGCGCGGGTTCACGGCGGTGCTTCGACTCCGTCGATGAATTCGCTCGCCAACGACCGTCAATCTCGCGCAGCGAGCCCGCAAACACCTACAGCAGGCTGAACCGAAGCTCCCAGGGCCAAATAAGGGCGGCGGTCGCAGGGCGTTGCCGCTATGCGGGATCGATGGCAATGGCGGCGGATCTTCGAGCCCGGCGACGAATTCTTGCGGCGTCGAACACCCCCTTCACCGATTGCGCCCACGCACCGCTTCTACGCGAACCGCACAAGCCCTGGTTTGCCAAATTGGGGCCTGGAATTCGCTACCCGTTGCTGTCCACGGCGGCGGATCCAAGCATGGGCGAGAGCTCCAGTTTTCTGTGCGCGAGGTATTCCGTAGGAGGTAGCTAAGCCAAGGACGGCGGCGGCAGACGGTCTTATGCACCCACCTTCCCGCGGGAACCGGTCCTCGGCTGTTGTATGGTGCCCGAGAAGCGTGCGGAGCCCACGGAGTGTTCGTTACCCAGCGGCGCGGACCGTGCGGGGAGATGAACGGATACAGCGAAGAAAGGGGGGAGGTAGGGCTGACGGGTGGGACCCATGACCCAGTGTGAGGCAAGGCCAGCGCGAGTCGGACGAGTGGGCCCCGGATGTCAACGTGGAGCGCGCGCGCGGCGACTGGCCGATGGGGCCCGCATGGAAGTGACAGAGGGCGCGCGCGTGGAGAAGGCCTAGTGGGCCGAAATGCGCTTGCGAGCCCAGTTAGAGCAGTTCTCCTTTTCCTTTTATTTTCTGTTTTATTTCATTTTTGTTTTTCATTTAAACTTCCAAATTTGTGTGTGGACCAAAATTCAAATCCAATTTCCAATTCACTTATGTTTTGAACTTCAAATTTTTCCAGTAAATATAACTTCTACAATCTTATTATTTAATTATTTTTATCCACACCATTTTCTTCTCTTTTCTAGATTCAAGAATTTCTTTTATTTTTTTCCAATTTTTAATTTTAGGAATTTAATATATTTCTTCTTCAAATTATTTTATGTTGTCACAAAATGCACACAAAATAAAATCCAGCATGATGCATAATTTGGTGGCTTACATTTTTATTAATTATTTGTTTTCAAATGAAGTGTTCACATGTGATGATGTATAAAGATCAAACTCACAAAAAGAGAGAAATTGTTTTCTCTATTGGTATTTAATCTAGCAATTACAAAGTGGGTGTTACAAATCCTACCCCCCTTAAAAATAATCTCGTCCTCGAGATTTAGGAAGATCTAGGGAAAAGGTGAGGAAAATCTACGCGAAGCTCTTCTTCTCTTTCCCAAGTTGCTTCATCTTCGCTGTGGTGACTCCATTGCACTTTACACATCTTTACCACCTTATTCCTTGTAACTCGAGTCAATGTATCCAAAATCTTGATCGGGTACTCCGTGTAAGTCAAATCACCTTGAACACTGAGCTCTTCCATGGGTAACTGTTCCTCAGGGACACGGAGACACTTCTTAAGTTGAGACACGTGGAACACGTTATGCACATCCGATAGACTAGCAGGTAACTCGAGTTGGTATGCCATCTCCCCAACTCTTCTAAAGATCAAGAATGGTCCAATGTAGCGAGGGGACGACTTGCCCTTGACTTTAAATCTCCTCATTCCACGTAGTGGTGACACCTTGAGGTACACATAATCTCCCTCTTCAAATTCCAGTGGTCTCCTTCTATTATCAGCATAACTCTTTTGCCTGGTTTGAGCCACTCTCAAATTTTCTTGAATTATACGAACTTGTTCTTCTGCTTCTTGAATCAATTCAGGCCCAAAGAACTGTCTCTCTCCAGTCTGATCCCAATATAGAGGAGTCCTGCACTTCCTCCCATATAAAGCTTCAAAAGGTGACTTCTTCAGACTGGCCTGGTAACTATTGTTATATGAGAACTCAGCATAAGGTAGACTTTTATCCCAACTTCCTCCATGCTGAAGGGCACATGCTCTCAACATATCCTCCAATACTTGATTAGTCCTTTCAGTCTGTCCATCAGTCTGAGGGTGATAAGCTGTACTAAAATTAAACTTCGTACTCATGTTCTCATGAAAGCTTCTCCAAAATCTTGAGGTAAACTGCGAACCTCGATCAGACACGATCTTCTTTGGTATTCCATGCAAACACACAATCCGAGCCATATATAACTCTGCTAGCTGAGAACCCTTATAAGTAGTCTTGACAGGAATAAAGTGAGCCACTTTAGTCAATCTGTCCACAATCACCCATATAGCATCATATCCTTTCTGGGTGCGAGGCAATCCAGTAATGAAATCCATATACTTCCATTCGAGTATCTTCAATGGGTATAGTAGTCCAGCTTGTCTTTGGTGTTCGGCCTTAACTCTTTGACACGCATCACACATAGCCACATGTGCAGCCACATTTCCCTTCAATTTCTACCACCAGGACTTATACTTCAAATTCTGATACATCTTCGTACTACCAGGATGAATAGAATAATCCGAGTCATGGGCCTCCCTCAATATAGTCTCACGAAGGCTTTCAATATCAGGAGCACATATCCTATCCTTGAACCATATGGCACCTTGCTCATCTTTCGTAAATTTCGGAACTCGACCATCAGTGATCAGATCCTTAATCTCTTGTATCTTAGCATCACCAATCTGTCCTTTGCGGATCTCTTGCTCCAAAGTAGATTCCACATCAATAGTAACTCCTTTAGCGTGAGTAACTATCCCCAGGTTACGTCTTCTGAAATCCTCAACAATCTCATCGGGTAGCTGGGCAACAACAGCTGAATGAACTTGCTCCTTTCGACTCAAGGCATCTGCAACCAAATTTGCCTTGCCCGGGTGATAGTGAATCTCCAAATCATAATCCTTAATAAGCCCCAACCAACGGCGTTGCCTAAGGTTGAGATCCTTCTGAGTGAATATATACTTCAGACTCTTATGATCCGTATCTACTTGGCACTTAGTTCCCACTTAAATTCTCTTTCCTTCTCCAGAAGTGAGGTCCTGCAAGTCCCAAGAAACTCCGAATCTCAGTGACTGTAGTGGGCACTCTCCATTATCTCCTTCACTTTAGCAGGATCCACTGATATTCCTCCATTAGAAATGATATGTCCAAGAAATGGCACCTCGCCAATCCAAAACTCGCACTTGCTAAACTTAGCGTAGAGTTGATTATCTTAAAGCTTCTGTAGCACCAACCTTAGATGTTCTTCATGGTCACTCTCATTCTTAGAATAGATAAGAATATTGTCGATGAACACCACGACGAATCTGTCCAAATACTCCAAAAACATCTTACTCATCAAATCCATAAAATAAGCTGGTGCAATAGTTAATCCAAACGACATAACGATGAACTCATATAATCCTTATCGAGTCGAGAAATCCATCTTGGGAACATCTGATGGTCTAATCTTCATCTGATGGTACCCCGATCGGAGGTCAATCTTCGAGAATACCCTGGCTCCTCTCATCCGATTAAATAAATCCTTAATGCGGGGTAACAGAAACTTGTTCTTCACAGTGACATTATTAAGGAACCTTTAATTCACGCACGTCCCTTGCAATCCATCTTTCTTCTTTACAAACAAAACTGGTACTCTCTAAGGTGAGGAACTCGGACGTAAGCAACTAGCCTCTTGTAATTCCGTTCACTGATTCTTCAGTCCCTTTAGGTGTAATTACTCTCATGGGTTTTCTCATATTGTCCAACACATATGCCCAAACCAAAATCTCAGCATGACGCATAATTTTATTAGCAACTCATGGGGTCAAATAGACCTTTTTATTCCTCCTAAATTGGTATCATACCGAATACTAACTAAAGGAACATGTAGATCTTACAAATAGTAGTAATTTATATATATGTTTATGTAGCTTGGTGGAGCTGGTGGTGGTGGAGATGGTGGTTGCTCTTGTTGTTGTCTCTCCAACCGTGATTGCCTTATTTCTTGCTGTATCTCCAGACGGGCTTGACGTATTTCCTCGCGTTCTTGTCTTATCTGGCTTTGCATTTCGGTCATCATGTCTGTCAATTGCTGTATTACCAGCCTTTGGGTTGCGATCACTTGCTCGGTTTCAACAGATGGGGGATTTGGAGGATTCATTTCTGTTTGCTGTTGCGTGACAATCTTTCCTTTCCTGGTATTGACCATCTGAGTTAGATACATAAGGTGAGAAAGAGCAGTAGATAAGGCAGTAATTACAATCATGTTACTTTGGGGGACTTATTAGCTAGGTAGATCAGTGTGTTATCCACTAAAGCTAATACATTACCTTATGGTGGTACATGCTAAGATGCCCGTCTATACTAATTCAATCAATCAAAGAAGCAAATCAGACATTTAGCATCAGCACAATCAAACAACATTTTTAAAGAAAATAGTTTTAATTTTGTCTTAGGTTCCCTATCTCTTAGAAAGATCATAGTCATAGGATTCCAAGGTTTGAAATTCATCTTGTCTTAGAGTAGAAAAGGTAGGAATGATCGGAGTAGAACAGTAGAAGGTGAGAAAGGATCAAGATAAGTGTAGAAAGAATAAGAGTAAGGTAAGTATAGAATGAATCAAAATGAGATAAGTAGGTAAGGGTTGTCCATTTCTATCTAGGTTTCGTCCTACAGTCAACATTTCCTCTGATACCACTTCTGTAACACCCGGCTTTAAGGAACAAAGCCAGGTGCATCTCATACATGCGCCAAGAAGACAACACATATAATAACAGAGTGTATAGAGGTAAATGTCATAAACATCAGAGTATTTATTACATAGCGGAAGACTTATTACAAAATAAAGTAATAAAGATAAAACGAACTAAGGATCGTCGGCGCCAATGTCGACTGGGAAACGCCACCTAGATCAAGTCAAACTCCTCGCCTTGAGGCTCCTCCTGAAACACCTGCTCTTCTCCTGTGGGGGGGGGGTGTGAGACAGCAAGGGTGAGCTCACACATGATCATAGCTCAACAAGTTGTGGGGAACCAGTGGACATAAACTCACAAAGGTGTGAGTTCATGTGATGTGTAAGGCTTAATCAATGACAGGGGTTAAAGCTGAGCATTGCTTTTAAGTAGTTGGTCAAAATTTTATTAGCAGTTACTAAGTGTAAGTAATACCAAACCATAAGTAAAGTAATAGAACAAAATTAATAACAAACCCATGCATATGCGAATGACAAATTGATTTTAAGTTCCATAATTTAAACATCAGAGAGTCCTGAGCCGCTCATGACCGTGAGCTCGGCTAGTATACCAGTTTTACACTCTGCAGAGGTTGTACCCTTTACCCACAAGTCATGTTACCCATCTGCCAAGGGGTCGCGAATCCCATACACCTCTACCTAGGAAGCGCGGCAGGGCAACACTACGAGGCCTTTACAAAGTTCCACTAGCTTCCGAAAACCCGCTACAGTTTATAGGAAGATCCAGTACAGGGTTCCTGGCTGACCGCCATCGCAGCAAAATCAACCAGGGACCTCCCCGCACTGACCTCTCCCCTACTGCCCTTGCCCCTTTCGGGTAAGGTAGTCTTCCACTAGCTTTCCTAATTAGTCAGCCAAGGGGTCCCATTCCTCCCTTGTGGTGGCACGTGGTTCTCAAGTTAAGCTCTATGTTCCAATTAACATTAATGATCTCAACATGAACATAAACAGAATAACAAGAATAATTGGAACATAGATATAATAAATGATTATCCCAAAACCATGTAAAGCAATAGCAAACTACCCAAGTGATTCAGGGGTAAACAAGGTAATGAGATAAACAATCTAGGGTGACCTATTGGGTCCCATCAAAATTAACCTATGCATGGATAAATGATATTAAAGAGCATTATTGGGTAAAATGTGGTCAAGGGCACAACTTGCCTTCAATGAGCTCCTGCTCAGCTACTTCAACCTGCTGCTCACCAGGATCCACAGCAACGGGCTCTTCTACTCGCCACAATACAAACAAGCACAATATGCAGGGAAAAATTAACATTACACCAAGCATGTAAACAAAATACACAGAGATAATCTACATATTAAAATAAAAACCTAGGAACTGGAATCATAATTTTCTGAGTTTTAGGTTTCAAGTTATGCATTTTCAAAGGTTTTATGTGCTTTAAATAGGATTAAGTGATAAATAAATTTCTTACTGTTTTTATGCCAAAACAGAGACACTAAGTGCTAGAGAATAAAATTACAAAATTTTAGGAACTGGAATGGATGAATTTGGAGTTAGTATGAATTTTCTATGAATTATTGAAGTTCTAGCAATTATTTTCCTATTAAAAATCTATTTAATAATCATTTTCTCTGGTTTTATAAAATCCTGGACCGGGCCTCAATATCTGATAACCGTAGGGGGCTCGGGGTAAATCTCTTGAGACACAGCGTACTGTAGAGAGGGACGGCGGGTTCTAATTCTGGCAAGTGGAGGGACTCTTTAGCTAAATGGCACCGCGAAGAGGTATCTTTTAATTCTGGCCGTCCGATCACGGCTGATCGGCCCAGATCAGAATTATGCTACCCAACTCTACTATCCATCCTGGTCGCTCGATCCGGCATCCACGGCTGAAAACCCCACACGCTTACATGTAATCCTAACCGCATGCTAGAGGATCAACGACCACGAGCTATTGAAGCGAAGGGGTACCAGGCGATTCAATCCCAGCCATCCGCTGGCCGATCAATGGCCACCGTGAACTCACCCACCTTGCTCCCGACCGAGCCGCGGCACGCCTGATTCACGGCGGCGCCATCGCCGGCGCATGCAATCCACGCCACCGAGCACTAATGCTCCCACCCGAGACGTTCTACGCAAAGCCGAGATGATGGAGAACATGAAGGTAGGTTTCTTACCAACGATGGAGTCACGGGAACGCCCGCCCACGGCGCGGCGCGGGTTCACGGCGGTGCTTCGACTCCGTCGATGAATTCGCTCGCCAACGGCCGTCAATCTCGCGCAGCGAGCCCGCAAACACCTACAGCAGGCTGAACCGAAGCTCCCAGGGCCAAATAAGGGCGGCGGTCGCAGGGCGTTGCCGCTATGCGGGATCGATGGCAATGGCGGCGGATCTTCGAGCCCGGCGACGAATTCTTGCGGCGTCGAACACCCCCTTCACCGATTGCGCCCACGCACCGCTTCTACGCGAACCGCACAAGCCCTGGTTTGCCAAATTGGGGCCTGGAATTCGCTACCCGTTGCTGTCCACGGCGGCGGATCCAAGCACGGGCGAGAGCTCCAGTTTTCTGTGCGCGAGGTATTCCGTAGGAGGTAGCTAAGCCAAGGACGGCGGCGGCAGACGGTCTTATGCACCCACCTTCCCGCGGGAACCGGTCCTCGGCTGTTGTATGGTGCCCGAGAAGCGTGCGGAGCCCACGGAGTGTTCGTTACCCAGCGGCGCGGACCGTGCGGGGAGATGAACGGAAACAGCGAAGAAAGGGGGGAGGTAGGGCTGACGGGTGGGACCCATGACCCAGTGTGAGGCAAGGCCAGCGCGAGTCGGACGAGTGGGCCCCGGATGTCAACGTGGAGCGCGCGCGCGGCGACTGGCCGATGGGGCCCGCATGGAAGTGACAGAGGGCGCGCGCGTGGAGAAGGCCTAGTGGGCCGAAATGCGCTTGCGAGCCCAGTTAGAGCAGTTCTCCTTTTCCTTTTATTTTCTGTTTTATTTCATTTTTGTTTTTCATTTAAACTTCCAAATTTGTGTGTGGACCAAAATTCAAATCCAATTTCCAATTCACTTATGTTTTGAACTTCAAATTTTTCCAGTAAATATAACTTCTACAATCTTATTATTTAATTATTTTTATCCACACCATTTTCTTCTCTTTTCTAGATTCAAGAATTTCTTTTATTTTTTTCCAATTTTTAATTTTAGGAATTTAATATATTTCTTCTTCAAATTATTTTATGTTGTCACAAAATGCACACAAAATAAAATCCAGCATGATGCATAATTTGGTGGCTTACATTTTTATTAATTATTTGTTTTCAAATGAAGTGTTCACATGTGATGATGTATAAAGATCAAACTCACAAAAAGAGAGAAATTGTTTTCTCTATTGGTATTTAATCTAGCAATTACAAAGTGGGTGTTACAAATCCTACCCCCCTTAAAAATAATCTCGTCCTCGAGATTTAGGAAGATCTAGGGAAAAGGTGAGGAAAATCTACGCGAAGCTCTTCTTCTCTTTCCCAAGTTGCTTCATCTTCGCTGTGGTGACTCCATTGCACTTTACAGCTGAGCCCAAGTCTGAGCCCTAGGTCGGGCGGAGCGGAGTTCGCCGTCTTCCGGGGCTTAGCCCGAGTCCGAGCCCTAGGTCGGGCGGAGCGGAGTTCGCCGTCTTCCGGGGCTTAGCCCGAGTCCGAGCCCTGGGTCGGGCGGAGCGGAGTTCGCCGTCTTCCGGGGCTTAGCCCGAGTCCGAGCCCTGGGTCGGGCGGAGCAGAGTTCGCCGTCTTCCGGGGCTTAGCCCGAGTCCGAGCCCTGGGTCGGGCGGAGCGGAGTTGCGTGCGGCCGGGCCTGACTGCCTGTCAGCCTCACTCTGTCAAGTAAAACCGCAGTCGGAGCGGCGCAGGCGGCGCTGTCTTTCTGTCAGACCGGTCAGTGGAGCGGCGAAGTGACGGCGGTCACTTCGGCTCTGTCAGCTGAGGGGCGTGCGTCAGGATAAAGGTGTCAGGCCACCTTTGCATTAAATGCTCCTGCGATTTGGTCGGGGTTGCTTCTCGGCGAGGACAGGGCCTCGGGCGAGCCGGGAACGTGTTCGCCGCTGGAGGGGGGCCTCGGGCGAGGCGGAGATCCTCCGGGGTCGGCTGCCCTTGTCCGAGGCTAGGCTCGGGCGAGGCGTGATCGAGTCCCTCGAATGGACTGATCCCTGACTTGATCGCACCCATCAGGCCTTTGCAGCTTTATGCTGATGGGGGTTACCAGCTGAGAATTAGGAGCCTTGAGGGTACCCCTAATTATGGTCCCCGACACATATAAAGCTAATTACCAAAGCCAGAGCCATGATGGCACTCGTGGTTGCACTCTTATCCTAGGTGGTCACTCCATGTTCCAATTAATTTGAAATAATATTATCTTAACCATCGAGTTAATGTCATAATTGCCAATTAAATTTTTGGAACATTAAAACCAATTAGTGAGTGACATTAGAAATCATTAAGTTGAGCGGTAGCACAAATTTTGCACAGCTTAATAATTTTCCCAGGTTAAACAAGGAATACAGGTAGTAAATCTAGGAAATCCTTAATTAGGTTAACCCATCAAATTATGCAATATATCAAAAAGTAAACATTATTATATGCAATGAGTAGGTATAAACAGAATATGCAGAGGGAGAATCCACTTGCCTTGCTCAAGCGAGTCCTCTGGATCGTCTTCGAACGAATTCGGTTCGTCTACCGCACAGTCGGCTTCTAATAGAGTCGCATATCGCACATACAAAAATAAAACATACACAAATAAATAAACATGCACCATTACATAAACATACACCATTACATACACGTTAACATATCGCACTAATCACATCTTAAATACGTCCTAATCGTGTAAATACTTATTAATTCAATTATAGCTATTATTGTGAGTCCTAAATGGTGAATTTATGGGTGGGTGCAATAAATATAATTTTAACTAATATTAATAAATTTTAACATCATCAATGAAAATAATTATCATCTAATAAATAAATTAATAGCTTTATCCTTTTTATTTCTAACTCAAATTGAGTATGGCTAAAAATGAATCTATTAATATTAATATTCTAAAAATCTACATAAATTGCTAATTGGACTTTTTATAACATAAGCGGGGTTATAATGACATAAACTAGTACTCTAAAACATTTAAGTGTTAAATTTGCGAACATGATTATTTAACTAGCAAAAATCTATTTTCCATCCTACTAATGATATTTTCTCCTTTCTTTATAAGAAGAAAATGATAATAAAATAATTAGATAAATCATCTAAAAATCCTATATTATTCATGTGACATGAGTTCTATGCCATTTTCTAAATCCATTAAAATGCATCTAACTATAATTCTCCAAGTAGTTTCAAAAATTTATTGTGACCAAATTTGACTACAAATTCTTATCTAGTATTTTTATTACCAACGTGTGACTACTAAATCTACGTCATATTTTTCTAATCCAAAAATCAACGCCACGACTAACATGAAATATAACGGTGTACTAACAATCACATCTCTCTACCAAAAATCCTGTAACGCACATACACATAAATTATGGATCACACGTGTTCATATTACAACAAACAAAATATACATCTCATGAATCGAATCAAAAAGTACTTTTATAAAATACACAAAATAATTTAGGTCGTCTTCAACCTTGGGTTCGCGCGTGCGACAGAGAGAGTTCGATGGGGTTTCGGTTGGGTGAAGAGCAGGGCTCGACTACGGACGGCGGATGGCGAGTGCGAGGTTCGACAACGAACTGTGGCTCCGGTGAACTCCGGCGACGAACGGCAACTCCGGCGACGAACGACACTAGTGATGAGCGAGGAGAGCTAGAGAGAGAGGCGAGCTCGGGTAGGAAGGAATGGGAGAGAGCTCTGCTGCTTTTTATAGGGAGCAGGAGGGAGAGAAAGAGTCTGCCAGGGAGACGTCAATGGCCGGCGGGGCTTCAAGTGCCATCAATGGCTTCGGTTACTTCCCAAGGCATCAATGGGGAGAGCAATGGGAGGAAGAAATGGTCGCAGTGATGATCCTTAACGCAGTGAGCGAACAGACCTGTGCGCTGGAGCCGGCTCGACAGCTCGGCGCACGGCATCGCGGCGGCATCGCTCTCGCGGACTGGGTCGCGCGGCGTCTGGGCATCGGGCTCGCGGCGCTGGGTTCGGTGCAGTCGGGCGCTGCTCGGCTTGGCTGCGGCGGCAGAGGCGCGGGGCAGGGCGCAGGGGCTCACGCGGTGTCTCCTGAAGCGCGCGCTCGTCACGCGGCGGGGCTTGGGCGGCTCGCGGTGCAGGCGCGGCTGGGGTCTTCGGGCGCGGCGCGCTGCTCGCGCGCTCGGGGCACGGCGCAGGGGCTCGGCAGGGCGCTGGCGCGGCTTGCACGAGTCAGAGAGAGAAGCGAGGAGAGAGAGAAATGCAGGGAGAGAGCGAGAGAGAGTGGGGAGGCGGCGGCGGCTTGGGGACTGGGAGAGAGAGTGCGGTGGCTGGTAACAGCAGGGGCGCGCTAGGGTTAGTAGTTGGGGTATTGGGCCCCTAGTTGGGCCGGTTTAGTTTAGGTTTAGTTTCTTTTTTTTTTCTTTTTTTCTAATTCTGAAAGGCATTTTTAAATAGCTCAAAAATTCATAAGAAATACACCAAAACTATTTATAAATAAAATACTTGTTTTTAGACTAATAATTATTATATTATTTAATTATTATATTAATTACTAGGTTATTTTCCTTTAAAAGAATTGATGATAAACATCCGATAATCAATCAAGCGCATGCAAAGAAAATTGATTCAAAATGCAAAACTATAATTAAACACTTAAAAAAATTATTATCGTATTTACTAAATTTATTATTTTTAGTTGATGGATTTTGTGGTGTTACAAACCTATCCCTCTTAAAAAGAATCTCGTCCTCGAGATTAAGAAACTTCCGAGAATAACTGGGGAAATTCTGCTCTGAGTTCATCTTCTCTTTCCCAAGTGGCCTCATCTTCCGAATGATGACTCCACTGAACCTTGCACATGTTAATAACTTTACTCCGTGTAATTCTACGAGATGTTTCTAGAATTCTGACCGGGTACTCCGAATAAGTCAAATCCTCATTGACATTCAGTTCTTCCATGGGTAACTGTTCTTCCGGTACTCTTAAGCACTTCTTAAGTTGTGATACGTGAAATACGTCATGCACATCCGATAAACTATTGGGTAGCTCTAACTGATAGGCTACTTCACCTTTTCTTTCCAAAATCTTGAATGGGCCGATATAACAAGGTGATAATTTTCCCTTAACCTTAAACCTTTTCATTCCTCTCATCGGTGAAACTTTAAGGTATACGAAGTCTCCTACTTCAAACATCAACTCTCTTCTTCTATTATCAACATAGCTTTTCTGTCTTGACTGCGCTGACTTCAAATTTTCTCTGATAATCTGCACTTGCTTTTCGGCTTCTTGGAGAATTTCTGGACCAAATACTTGACTTTCTCCAGTCTAATTCCAATAAAGCGGTGTTCTACACTTCCGTCCATAAAGTGCTTCAAATGGTGCCATTTTTAGACTTGCCTGATAACTGTTGTTATACGAGAATTCTGCATAAGGCAAACTTTTATCCTAGCTTCTACCATGCTTTAGAGCGCAAGCTCTTAGCATATCTTCCAACACTTGGTTTGTTCTTTCCGTTTGCCCATCCGTTTGCGGATGGTAAGCTGAACTAAAGTTTAGCTTGGTATCCAAGGATTCATGAAGTCTTTTCCAAAAGCGCGAGGTAAATTGGGTTCCTCGATCTGATACGATCTTCTTCGGTACTCCATGCAGACAAACAATCCTCGACATGTATAACTCTGCTAACTGGGCTCCCGAGTAAGTTGTCTTCACAGGTATAAAGTGTGCTACTTTAGTTAACCTGTCTACTATGACCCATATTGAATCATAGCCATCTCGAGTACGGGGTAGTCCAACTATAAAATCCATACTGATTTCTTCCCATTTCCATTCAGGTACCTTGAGAGGTTGTAGTAATCCTGCTGGTCTTTGGTGTTCAGCTTTAACTCGCTGACACACGTCACATAATGCAACATGAGCAACAACATCTCTTTTCAATCCGTACCACCAATACTTTTCCTTAAGATCCTAGTACATCTTTGTACTTCCAGGGTGAATAGAGTAAGCGGAATCATGAGCTTCTCTCAAAATAAGTTGGCGTAGGTGCTCGATTTCGGGTACACAGATTCTCTTCTTAAACCATACTGTGCCTTGTTCATCTTCCGTGAAATCTGGGGCTTTTCCCAAACAAATCAAAGTTTTAATTTCCTTAATCTTCTCATCGGACTCTTGTCCCTTATGAATCTCTTCTTCCAAAGTAGATTCAACTTCCATAACTGTTGCTTCTACATTATTGAGCATACCAAGGTTGAGTTGTTCCATTTCCCAGCACAATTCTTGTGACATCAAATGAGTAGTGATGTTGTTCACTTGACCCTTACGGCTCAAAGCATCGGCTACTACATTTGCTTTTCCGGGGTGATATTGTATCTCCAAATCATAGTCCTTAATTAACTCAAGCCATCTTCTCTGTCTGAGGTTGAGTTCCTTCTGAGTGAATATATATTTCAAGCTTTTGTGATCCGTGAAGATTTTGCACTTGTTTCCAATCATATAGTGCCTCCAAATCTTCAAAGCATGCACTACGACAGCTAGTTCCAAATCGTGCATAGGATAATTCTTCTCATGTTTCCTCAACTGTCTTGAGGCGTAAGCTATCACTTTTCCTTCTTGCATTAGCACACATCCAAGTCCAAGGTGTGATGCATCGCAATACACATCAAATCCCTTGTGGATGTCTGGCATTACCAATATTGGTGCAGTGGTTAACCTCTTCTTGAGTTCTTCAAAACAATTCTGGCAAGCTTCATCCCACTTGAACTCTTTACCTTTCTCCAGTAGAGAGGTAAGAGGTTTCACTAACTTGGAAAAACCTTCAATAAATCTTCTATAGTATCCTGCCAATCCAAGAAAACTTCTGATCTTGGACGCATCCTTTGGTTGTTTCCAATCCAGTATCTCACTTATCTTTCCTGGGTCCACTTTAATTCCACCATCGGTAACGATATGTCCTAAGAAAGCAACTTCCTTCAACCAAAAATCACACTTCGAGAACTTTGCATATAGTTGGTTGTCACGAAGCTTTTGTAGGACTAGCCTTAGATGATCTTCATGTTTTTCTTCATTCAGAGAATATATCAGTACGTCGTAAATGAATACGACCACAAACTGATCCAGATATTCCATAAATACTTTATTCATCAAGTTCATAAAGTATGCAGGTGCATTAGTCAGTCCAAACGACATGACCAAAAACTCATATAATCCATATCTTGTCGTGAAGGCTGTCTTCGGTACATCTTCTGCTCGAATCTTTAACTGATGATATCCCGATCTCAGATCTATCTTCGAGAATATCTTAGCTCCCTTCATCTGATCAAATAAATCTTCAATCCGAGGTAACGGGTATTTATTCTTGATGGTTACTTCATTCAAACTTCTATAATCAACGCACATTCTCCTCAAACCATCTTTCTTGTTCACAAATAGAACTGGGGCTCCCCAAGGGGATGAACTTGGGTGAATGAAACCTTTTTCTAGTAATTCTTCTATTTGTTTCTTCAGTTCTACTAAATCTTTGACATCCATTCTATATGGTCTTTTCGAGATAGGTGCGGTTCCTGGTAATAATTCAATAGAAAACTCTATATCACGGTCAGGTGGCATACCTGGTAATTCCTCCGGAAATACATCTGGGTATTCGCACACTACTTTGATATTTTCCAAGGGCTTTTCTTCCAAGTGATTGATCACTGTTTTCCCTTTTGCATCTGTTGACTTGTCTATGCTAACTTGGATTCTTTCACCTTGAGGACTTGTCAACGTAATTGTTCCATTAGCACACTGTATCACTCCATCACAACTTTTCAACCAGTTGCATCCAAGAATCACATCAATACCGTTGGATCCTAGGACCACTGGGTCGACTGAAAAATCTATTCCTTGAATCTTGATATTAACATGGGGGCATGAGTGTGTGGCCTTCATGTCACCTCCCGGTGAACTAATGTGTAACATCTTCTAAAGAGGGTACTTGGGTATGTTGTGTTTTTCCACAAATGACTCAGTTATAAACGAATGCGATGCTCCAGAGTCAAATAAAACTGATGCAGGTATGGAGTTAACAAGGAACATACCATACACTATGTGAAAGGGAAATGTGCCCTTGGGTCATTTCTAAGTGTTTTGGTGATTTAGTGTCCAACACAAGTGCCTTAGTGTAAAAAGGTGGACAAAGTACAAATCAAGAATTAAGGTATGTTTCTCAGACTTAGTACATTGTTTTATGGACTAATGTAGTGTGTCTAAGTGCTGGAAACAGAAAAAAATCGAGTTGGAGAAGAGATGGCTCGAGCAGCCAAAGTCTGCCCAGTCTGGGTGCACCGGACTGTCCGGTGGCACACCGGACAGTGTCCGGTGCGCCAGGCTGGCTTGGGCAAAGTGACTGCTCTCGGGAATTCACCGGCGACGTACGACTAAAATTCACCGGACTGTCCGGTGTGCACCGGACAGTGTCTGGTGAGCCAACTGTCGGCCGGGCCAACGGTCGGCCGCGCAATCTGCGCGGGACACGTGGCCGAGCCAACGGCTAGAAGACGGCACCGGACTGTCCGGTGTGCACCGGACATGTCCGGTGCGCCAACGGCTCTCAGACTGCCAACGGTCGGCTTCGCTATTTAAGGAAGGAAATCGGTCACCGGACAGTGTCCGGTGTGCACCGGACTGTCCGGTGCCCCCGACGACAGAAGGCAAGAATGGCCTTCCAGATTTATGCTCAACGGCTCCTAGCTGCCTTGGGGCTATAAAAGGGACCCCTAGGCGCATGGAGGAGAACACCAAGCAACCTTAGAGCATTCTTGATCATCCACACTCAGTCTTTGCGCATTCGTTTGTCATTCTTAGTGATTCGAGCTCCGTTCTAGTGAGAACTTTGAGATAGTCTTTTGAGCTCAATTCTTGGCCATGTGTGTGCGCATTTTGCTGTGGATTTGTGTGTGTTGCTTTCCTCCCTTACTCCGTATTTCTTGTGAATCTCAAGTGTAAGGGCGAGAGGCTCCAAGTTGTGGAGAATCCTCGCAAACGGGATATTGAAAGGCAAAGAAAAACACCGTGGTATTCAAGTTGGTCTTTGGACCACTTGAGAGGGGTTGATCGCAACCCTCGTCCGTTGGGACGCCACAACGTGGAGTAGGCAAGCGTTGGTCTTGGCCGAACCATGGGATAAAACCACTGTGTCATCTCTGTGTTTGATCTCTTGTGGTATTGTGTTTTTGTTGAGACTCCTCTCTAGCCACTTGGCAAGTTTTTGTGGCTATAAGTTTAAGTTTCACAGGATCACCTATTCACCCCCCCCCCTCTAGGTGCTCTCAATTGGTATCAGAGCCGTTCTCTTCACATAGGGACTAACCGCCCGAAGAGATGGATCCTAAAGGGAAGGGAATCGTGATCAACGACAAGGAGAAGGAGTCCTTCGTCAACGAGCCCAAAGATGACAAGCCTACCGACTCCGGCTCGGGTCATAGACGAAAGGAAGGGAAGAAGAAGAAGACAAGGCGCATCAAGGAGATCGTCTACTACGACGACAGCGATGAGTCTACTTCTTCCCAAAAGGACGACGACCACAACGACTACGAGAGAAGGAAACCGGTTAATTCGAACTTTTCCTTTGACTACTCTCGTATTCCGCAAAGTTCAAATTCACATTTGCTCTCCATTCCACTCGGCAAGCCCCCACACTTTGATGGGGAGGACTACGGATTTTGGAGCCACAAAATGCGTAGTCACCTATTCTCTCTCCATCCTAGTATATGGGAGATTGTAGAGAGTGGAATGCACTTTGATAGTTCGGATAGTCCCATGTTCATTAATGAACAAATTCATAAGAATGCACAAGCTACTACTGTCCTTCTAGCTTCTTTGTGCAGGGATGAATACCATAAAGTGAGCGGCTTGGATAACGCCAAGCAGATCTGGGACACCCTCAAGATTTCTCATGAGGGGAACGACGTCACCTTGCTCACCAAGATGGAGTTGGTGGAGGGCGAGCTTGGACGGTTCGCGATGATAAGGGGCGAGGAGCCGACACAAACATACAACCGGCTCAAGACCCTTATCAACAAGATAAGGAGCTACGGAAGCACGCGATGGACGGACCACGACATCGTCCGACTGATGCTAAGGTCCTTTACCGTTCTTGATCCTCATTTGGTGAATAATATTCGTGAAAATCCCAGGTACACCAAAATGTCGCCCGAGGAAGTCCTAGGAAAATTCGTCAGCGGGCGAATGATGATCAAGGAGGCGAGGTACGTGGACGACGCCTTGAATGGACCGATCAATGAGCCACAACCTCTTGCTCTCAAAGCAACAAGAAGCAAGGAGGCGCTGCCAAGCAAGGTGGTGCAAGTTGAGGCGGCCGGACTCAATGATGAGGAGATGGCCCTCATCATTAAGCGATTCAAGACGGCGCTTAAAGGTCGCAAGGGGCAGCCAAGCAAGACCAAAGCCAAGGGGAAGCGCTCATGCTTCAAATGCGGTAAGCTTGGTCATTTTATTGCTAACTGTCCCGACAATGATAGTGAACAGGACCAAGGGAGCAAGAGGGAGAAAAAGAAGGCATACAAGAAGGCAAAGGGCGAGGCACATCTAGGAAAGGAGTGGGATTCGGATTGCTCCTCCTCCGACTCCGACAATGAAGGACTCGCTGCCACCGCCTTCAACAAGTCATCCCTCTTCCCCAACGAGCGTCTCACATGCCTTATGGCAAGGGAGAAGAAGGTATGTACTCGAGACTCTATGTATGCTTCTTCAAGTGAGGATGATTCTAGCGATGAGAAAATAGATTACTCTAGCTTGTTCAAGGGATTGGATAGAAATAAAATTGATAAAATCAATGAATTGATTGATGCCTTGAATGAAAAGGATAGGCTTTTAGAAAAGCAAGAGGATTTGTTGTATGATGAACATGATAAATTTGTAGAGGCACAAAAATCCTATGCTTTAGAAGTTAAAAGAAATGAAATGCTTTCTTATGAACTATCTACTTGTCATGAAACCATTTCTACTTTACAAGGTGTTAACAATGATTTAAATGCTAAATTAGAAGTAGCAAATAAATCTAATTCTTGTGTAGAACATGTTATGATTTGCACCAGGTGTAAGGATTTTGATATTGATGCCTGTAGTGAACACCTAGTTTCAATTTCGAGATTAAATGATGAAGTAGCTAGTCTTAATGCCCAACTTAAGACTAGCAAAAGTGATTTCGATAAGCTAAAATTTGCAAGGGATGCCTACACGATTGGTAGACACCCCTCAATTAAGGATGGACTTGGCTACAAGAGGGAAGTCAAGGACTTGACAAGCCATAAGGCTCCTATCTCCGCCAAGGAGAAAGGGAAGGCTCCTATGGCTAGTAGTACTAAAAGGAACCATGCTTTTATGTATCATGATAGGAGACAAACTAGAAATGCTTATAGGAGTTATAATGCTTATGATGATTTTGACTCTCATGCCATGTTTGCTTCTAGTTCTTCCTATATGCATGATAGAAATATGTCTAGGAGAAATGCTATTCATCATGTGCCTAGAAAGAATATTATTCATGCTCCTAGGAAAGTAGTGAATGAACCTTCTACAATTTATTGTGCTTTGAATGCTTCCTTTGCTATTTGTAGAAAGGATAGGAAGATAGTTGCTAGAAAATTAGGGGCAAGATGCAAGGGAGACAAAACGTGCATTTGGGTCCCTAAGGATATTTGTGCTAACCTTGTAGGACCCAACATGAGTTGGGTACCTAAGACCCAAGCCTAAATTTGCCTTGCAGGTTTATGCATCCGGGGTTCAAGCTGGATTATTGACAGCGGATGCACAAACCATATGACGGGGGAGAAGAAGATGTTCACCTCCTACGTCAAGAATAAAGATTCCCAAGATTCAATAATATTCGGTGATGGGAATCAAGGCAAGGTAAAAGGGTTAGGTAAAATTGCAATCTCAAATGAGCACTCTATCTCTAATGTGTTTTTAGTAGAGTCTCTCGGATATAATTTGCTATCTGTTAGTCAATTATGCAATATGGGATATAACTGTTTATTTACAAATGTAGATGTGTCTGTCTTTAGAAGATGTGATGGTTCACTAGCTTTTAAGGGTGTACTAGACGTCAAGCTTTACTTAGTTGATTTTGCAAAAGAAGAGGCCAGTCTAGATGCATGCTTAATGGCTAAGACTTGCATGGGCTGGCTGTGGCATCGCCGCTTAGCACATGTGGGGATGAAGAACCTCCACAAGCTTCTAAAGGGAGAACACGTGATAGGTCTAACCAATGTTCATTTCGAAAAAGATAGACCTTGTGCAGCTTGTCAAGCAGGGAAACAGGTGGGAGGCTCTCATCACACCAAAAATGTGATGACAACATCAAGACCCCTGGAGCTGCTACATATGGACCTCTTCGGACCCGTCGCCTATCTGAGCATAGGAGGAAGTAAGTATGGTCTAGTTATCGTTGATGACTTTTCCCGCTTCACTTGGGTATTCTTTTTGCAGGATAAGTCTGAAACCCAAGGGACCCTCAAGCGCTTCCTAAGGAGAGCTCAAAATGAGTTTGAGCTCAAGGTGAAGAAGATAAGGAGCGACAACAGGTCCGAATTCAAGAACCTTCAAGTGGAGGAGTTCCTTGAGGAGGAAGGGATCAAGCACGAGTTCTCCGCTCCCTACACACCTCAGCAAAACGGTGTGGTAGAGAGGAAGAACAGGACACTCATAGATATGGCGAGGACTATGCTTGGAGAGTTCAAGACCCCCGAGTGCTTTTGGTCGGAAGCCGTGAACACGGCTTGCCATGCCATCAACAGGGTCTACCTTCACCGCCTCCTCAAGAAGACGTCGTATGAGCTGCTAACTGGTAACAAACCCAATGTGTCTTATTTTCGAGTATTTGGGAGCAAATGTTATATTCTTGTGAAGAAAGGTAGAACTTCTAAATTTGCTCCCAAAGCTGTAGAAGGGTTATTGTTAGGTTATGATTCAAATACAAAGGCGTATAGGGTCTTCAACAAATCATCGGGTTTGGTTGAAGTCTCTAGCGACGTTGTATTTGATGAGACTAATGGCTCTCCAAGAGAGCAAGTTGTTGATTTTGATGATGTAGATGAAGAAGATGTTCCAACGGCCGCAATACACACCATGGCGATTGGAGATGTACGGCCTCAGGAACAACTGGAGCAAGATCAACTGTATTCCTCAACTATGGTGCATCCCCCAACTCAAGATGACGAACAGATACCTCAAGTGGAGGTGCATGATCAAGGGGGAGCACAGGATGATCAAGTTGAAGAGGAAGAAGCACCTCAGGCACCTCCAACCCAAGTTCGAGCAACAATTCAAAGGGATCATCCCGTCGACCAGATATTGGGTGATATTAGCAAGGGAGTAACTACTCGCTCAAGATTAGTTAATTTTTGTGAGCATTACTCTTTTGTCTCTTCTATTGAGCCTTTCAGGGTAGAAGAGGCCTTGCTAGATCCGGACTGGGTGTTGGCCATGCAGGAGGAACTCAACAACTTCAAGCGCAACGAAGTTTGGACACTGGTGCCTCGTCCCAAGCAAAATGTTGTGGGAACCAAGTGGGTGTTCCGCAACAAACAGGACGAGCACGGGGTGGTGACGAGGAACAAGGCTCGACTTGTGGCAAAAGGTTATGCCCAAGTCGCAGGTTTGGACTTTGAGGAGACTTTTGCTCCTGTGGCTAGGCTAGAATCAATTCGTATCTTGCTAGCATATGCCGCTCACCATTCTTTCAGGTTGTACCAAATGGATGTGAAGAGCGCTTTCCTCAATGGGCCAATCAAGGAGGAAGTGTACGTGGAGCAGCCCCCTAGCTTCGAGGATGAACGGTACCCCGACCATGTGTGTAAGCTCTCTAAGGCGCTCTATGGACTTAAGCAAGCCCCAAGAGCATGGTATGAATGCCTTAGAGACTTTTTAATTTCTAATGCTTTCAAGGTTGGGAAAGCCGATCCAACTCTTTTTACTAAGACTTGCGATGGTGATCTTTTTGTGTGCCAAATTTATGTCGACGACATAATATTTGGTTCTACTAATCAAAAGTCTTGTGAAGAGTTCAGCAAGGTGATGACGCAGAAATTCGAGATGTCGATGATGGGCGAGTTGACCTACTTCCTTGGGTTTCAAGTGAAGCAACTCAAGGACGGCACCTTCATCTCCCAAACGAAGTACACGCAAGATTTGCTAAAAAGGTTTGGGATGAAGGACGCCAAGCCCGCAAAGACGCCGATGGGAACCGACGGACACACCGACCTCAACAAAGGAGGTAAGTCCGTTGATCAAAAAGCATACCGGTCCATGATAGGTTCTTTGCTTTATTTATGTGCTAGTAGACCGGATATTATGCTTAGCGTATGCATGTGTGCTAGATTTCAATCCGATCCGAAGGAGTGTCACTTAGTGGCTGTGAAGCGAATTCTTCGATATTTAGTCGCTACGCCTTGCTTCGGGATCTGGTATCCAAAGGGGTCTAACTTTGACTTGATTGGGTACTCAGATTGCGACTATGCTGGATGTAAGGTCGATAGGAAGAGTACATCGGGGACGTGCCAATTCTTAGGAAGGTCCCTGGTGTCATGGAACTCTAAGAAACAAACCTCTGTTGCCCTATCCACCGCTGAGGCCGAGTATGTTGCCGCAGGACAGTGTTGCGCGCAACTACTTTGGATGAGGCAAACCCTCAGGGACTTTGGCTACAATCTAAGCAGAGTCCCACTCCTATGTGACAATGAGAGTGCTATCCAAATAGCGGAAAATCCTGTTGAGCACAGCCGCACAAAGCACATTGACATCCGGCATCACTTTTTGAGAGACCACCAGCAAAAGGGAGATATCGAAGTGTTTCATGTTAGCACCGAGAACCAGCTAGCCGATATCTTTACCAAGCCTCTAGATGAGAAGACCTTTTGCAGGCTGCGTAGTGAGCTCAATATCTTAGATTCACGGAACTTGGATTGAAATGTAGCATACATGTGTTTATGCCTTTGATCATGTTCATTCTGCATTTTGTTGCTTATTGTGGTGCTCAAGTTGTACAAACACTCCGTGGACCTCACAAGTCCTGTTTGCAAGTAATGCACATATTTAGGGGGAGCTGTGCTACAACTTGACCCTTTGAGACTAACCATGCACTTGAGTTTCGTTGTTTTAGTCTCCAAGGAAAATTGAAAGGGAAAAGGTGGACTTGGACCATGCAAGACTTCCACTACACTCCGATGAAAAGAGTAACTTTTCCAAGTTCATCTTCATACTCTTATTGCCTTTGTGTTCTTACTTGAAGATTTTGGTGAGGCAATGGGGTTAAAGGGGGAGAAAATAAAGGCCAAAGCGATAAATGGATCAGCTACCACTTGAGAAATTTTGAAAATAGTAGATTAGAGCTTTTGGTTTGACAAAACTCTTTTATTGTCTTTTATGTCAAAATTTGGCCTCTTGTGGGGAGAAGTGTTGATTATGGGAAAAAGGGGGGGGGTTTTGAAATCCTTGATCAAATTTCTTTGGAAAACCTCTCTTTATGTCTCTACAAGTGGTTTTGACTTAGAGATAGGAATTTAAGTTTGATTTGCAAAAACTAACCAAGTGGTGGCATAGAGTGATCCATATATGTCAAATTGAATCAAAACAATTTTGAGTTCTAATTTGAAGTGTTTTTGTACTTGTTCTATTTGCTTTACGTTGTGTTGGCATAAATCACCAAAAAGGGGGAGATTGAAAGGGAAATGTGCCCTTGGGTCATTTCTAAGTGTTTTGGTGATTTAGTGTCCAACACAAGTGCCTTAGTGTAAAAAGGTGGACAAAGTACAAATCAAGAATTAAGGTATGTTTCTCAGACTTAGTACATTGTTTTATGGACTAATGTAGTGTGTCTAAGTGCTGGAAACAGAAAAAAATCGAGTTGGAGAAGAGATGGCTCGAGCAGCCAAAGTCTGCCCAGTCTGGGTGCACCGGACTGTCCGGTGGCACACCGGACAGTGTCCGGTGGTGCACCGGACAGTGTCCGGTGCGCCAGGCTGGCTTGGGCAAAGTGGCTGCTCTCGGGAATTCACCGGCGACGTACGGCTAAAATTCACCGGACTGTCCGGTGTGCACCGGACAGTGTCCGGTGAGCCAACTGTCGGTCGGGCCAACGGTCGGCCGCGCAATCTGCGCGGGACACGTGGCCGAGCCAACGGCTAGAAGATGGCACCGGACATGTCCGGTGCGCCAACGGCTCTCAGACTGCCAACGGTCGGCTTCGCTATTTAAGGAAGGAAATCGGTCACCGGACAGTGTCCGGTGTGCACCGGACTGTCCGGTGCCCCCGACGACAGAAGGCAAGAATGGCCTTCCAGATTTATGCTCAACGGCTCCTAGCTGCCTTGGGGCTATAAAAGGGACCCCTAGGCGCATGGAGGAGAACACCAAGCAACCTTAGAGCATTCTTGATCATCCACACTCAGTCTTTGCGCATTCGTTTGTCATTCTCAGTGATTCGAGCTCCGTTCTAGTGAGAACTTTGAGATAGTCTTTTGAGCTCAATTCTTGGCCGTGTGTGTGCGCATTTTGCTGTGGATTTGTGTGTGTTGCTTTCCTCCCTTACTCCGTATTTCTTGTGAATCTCAAGTGTAAGGGCGAGAGGCTCCAAGTTGTGGAGAATCCTCGCAAACGGGATATTGAAAGGCAAAGAAAAACACCGTGGTATTCAAGTTGGTCTTTGGACCACTTGAGAGGGGTTGATCGCAACCCTCGTCCGTTGGGACGCCACAACGTGGAGTAGGCAAGCGTTGGTCTTGGCCGAACCACGGGATAAAACCACTGTGTCATCTCTGTGTTTGATCTCTTGTGGTATTGTGTTTTTGTTGAGACTCCTCTCTAGCCACTTGGCAATTATTGTGCTAACACTTAACAAGTTTTTGTGGCTATAAGTTTAAGTTTCACAGGATCACCTATTCACCCCCCCCTTCTAGGTGCTCTCACTATGTCGGCATCCTCAGGCACTGATTCCGCAGTGACGTGATTGACCCTTCCTCTGCTCTGGTTCTGTGGTGTCTTGTTCTGAGCAGATCCACGAGCGGGGGTGTTCTGGTCATTCTTCTGAGTATTGCTCCTTTGGGGTGTTTGCTGGTTGCGCCTTGGGCAGTTGTTGGCATAGTGGCCTAGCTCACCGCACTTGAAACATCCATTGGGTTGGACTGGTGCGTTGTTTCTGGCCTGCGTGTTACTGGCACCACCTTGACGATTTTGTGAACCAGATCTCTGATTGGTCTGAGAGTTACTCCTTGGTTGATTCTGACTCTGATTATTTCTCTGGCCTTGCTGTCCAGAGCGTTGCACTTGATAATTGCTTCCGCCTTGATTTCCAGAGCGGAACTGCGAACCTTGAGCGTTATTAGGGCGGGTGTTCCTGCTTGACTGACCTTGAAATTTCCTTTTGTGGTCAGATAGCTCCTTTCTTTTACTCTCAAGGCCAATTGCCTTGTTCAACAATGTCTGGAAGTTGGGAAATGTATGACTCTGAAGTTGATAGTTCAGAGGTCCAATCAGTCCTTCCAGGAAACGCTCTTGGCGCTTCTCATCCGTGTCCACTTCTTCAGGGGCATAACGTGAAAGCTGAGTGAAGCGATCACGATACTCGCTGACAGACATATTCCCTTGAGTAAGGGAAAGGAACTCCTTCTTCTTCAGCTTCATAATTCCCGAAGGAATGTGATGAGCGTGGAAGTTCTCTTGAAATTCCTGCCAAGTTACTGTATCCGCGTTGGGGTGTGCTGCTGTGAAGGCATCCCACTAATCGAACGCAGCTCCCTCAAGTCTTCCCGAGGCGTACAAGACCTTCTCCCGGTCGTTGCACTGAGTGATGTCCAGCTTCTTTCCAATGACTTTAAGCCAGTCATCGGCATCCAGAGGATCAACCGCATGAGAGAATGTTGGCAGATGATGACTCATAAAATCCCGGTGTTTATCTCTGGCCAGGGGTGCATACTGCTGATGCTGCTGGGGTTGCTGATTCTGCTGGTTCTGTTGAATATGCTGAACAACCGCAGTGAGTCCTTGTAGAATCTGCATCTGGGCGGCGATGAACTGCTCCATGTTGGGATTCGGTGGTGGTGGTGGTACTTGTTGACCATGCTGATTCCGGTTGTTGTTAAGTCCTTGACGTGCGTTCACCATCTGATTGGTTAGAAAGTGAACATCTTAGAGGAGTGAAGAGTAGAAAAGATTCTAGAGGGGAATATCCTAAGTTTATTATTATTTTTTATATGATCTTATGGCCATCATTCCATAAGACCATGGCACTCAAACAAAGATCCAAATCAAACATTTCAACCAATCAAACATTTCATCCAAATTAAAAAGGTGTTCAACGTCTAACACAAAGACTAACTTATTACATCATAGCTCAAAACTCCTAAAGCAGCCTAGTGATGGATACAGGCTCTCCATAGCGCAGCCTCTTGCGGGGAGGAGACAATGCCATGGCGAGGACCTAAGCTTCGGGCGGATCCAGTCCTTGCAGTTGGGCTTCCAGGGCTGCAATCCTGGCATGGGCATTCTCCAGCTCCAAATGCACCCTGTAGAGATCCAGGGTGGCACTGTCCAGGTCGGTGTTGAGACCGGCCACTACATCAGCTAGGGTGTTGAGGCGATCCTCACCAACTTCACTTGGGACGATGCTGGTCTGACTTCCTCCACGCAGACACTGAGGAAGATGCCTGAACCTCGTGTTTTGCAGCTGCTGCCGGTAGGTGTGGCTAAGCGACCACAGGGTCCGACGGGCAGCATCGCTGACCGAGGCAGCGTAGGTGGACAGTGGTGTCAGGGACTCGTGAGTAGACAGAGTCCTGAATCCCCTGTCACCTGCATCCATCACCCTGACGTGGATGCGAGTGATGCAGTAGCAAGCCCGGGGAGGCTCGCTCACTCGCCTTGTTTCGTACAGGGACCGGACGTAGGTGCCTAGCGCGTACAGCACTTCTTGCAGCAGGTTGGGGAAGTACCCCGTCTCGAACATTGATGTGTAATGTTCGACAACAGGACCAAACCCCATGAAGTAGTCCTGCTGGGCGTAGTCAGCTTCCTCGTTGACGTGTTCGTCTCCACCTTCTTCGTCGTCGTCATCCTCGTCATCGTCGTCTCCGGAGTCGTCGGGGTCGTCTCCTCCGGGTGCAGGTGCTTGGAAGGCTGGTACAGGCAGTGCTGACGTCGATGACCCAGCTGCGAAGGCCAGGGACTCTACCAACGGGGTGGGTGTCGGCAGCTGTTCCTCCGAGCTGTCCTCCAGGTTGACTACATTCTCCACTCGGATGGGAGGGAGATCTGCCGGAACTTCCTCGACTACCACTGGGTAGACCAGGATCTGCCGGGGCTGAGGGGCGTAGCTGGTGTTGATGCGGGTAGTTTGGAGAGTACGAACCATCTACAAGAGAAATGTCAACTCAGTTGAAATTTTTAAAGAGGTAAGGCTAATAAAATAATTTATAAGAATGAAATTAGCAAGTTTTGAATAACTAGGCTTTCCATTTCTAACTAGTCTAATGACCTAGGGTCAGCATAGCTTTGATACCACTTCTGTCACACCCGGTTCCAGGAGGTAGAACCGAGCGCATACCATATGTGTGCCAGGATCCATTTCCACACATATGTTGACGTCACAAGTGTAATATATCAAAAGACAATGCAATAAAGGCGTAAAGAGAGTATAATACTTTATTACATCATCTGAAACATTGTATCTTGAACAAGTATCACATCAAAGTAAAGCAAAAATAAATAGCAGGGGCGATCTCCCACAGGAAGATGACCGGCGCATCGTTAGACTTAGAATTCATCATCGTCGATAAAATCTCCATCAAAGTCTCCAGCATCACCCTCTGATCAAAATATTAGCAAGGGTGAGCTCACTTATGGTCGGGGCTCAACAAGTGGGGGAAAAATTAATGCAGGTATAACAAGGTGAGGCTAAGGTTGAGCAGTAAGCATTTTAGTTGGTCAACATTTTATTAACAACACCTGTCTTACTAATAAGTGTGAATCCCAAATATCCCATTTAAACAAAGGAATATGAATATAGAAAAAACACTTAAGTGAAACCACTTAAGCAAATTATTGGCAGATCATCGGATCTCAATTTAATTCCATCTTCAAGTTCAATTATCATGTGAGGAGTCCAGGTCGCTCATCACCGGGAGCACGACTGATATATCAGTTTTACACTCTGCAGAGGTGGTACAACTTTACCCACAAGCCATGTATCCCATCTAGCCCGGGTTGATCGGACCCTTAAACACTGCCGAGGTGAATGGCTAGGGATCCATTATGAGGCTTTCACAAAATACACTTAATACGAAGCAACCCGCTAAGGTTTCTAAAGACGATGGTGGTGGCCCCCTGGGTGAGGTACCTTAGCCAAGAATACTACCCCATGTTAACGTGGGCTGCCAGCACCTACCGCTCCCCCTCTTGCCCATATTTCAGGTAAGGTTGCCAGGCACTAAGCATATAAAGCTAATTACCAAAGCCAGAGCCATGATAGCACTCGTGGTTGCACTGTTATCCTGGGTGGTCACTCCATGTTCCAATTAATTTGAAATAATATTATCTTAACCATCGGGTTAATGCCATAATTGCCAATTAAATTTTTGGAACATTAAAACCAATTAGTGAGTGACATTAGAAATCATTAAGTTGAGCGGTAGCACAAATTTTGCACATCTTAATAATTTTCCCAGGTTAAACAAGGAATACAGGTAGTAAATCTAGGAAATCCTTAATTAGGTTAACCCATCAAATTATACAATATATCAAAAAGTAAACATTATTATATGCAATGAGTAGGTACAAACAGAATATGCAGAGGGAGAATCCACTTGCCTTGCTCAAGCGAGTCCTGCGGATCGTCTTCGAACGAATTCAGTTCGTCTACTGCACAAACGGCTTCTAATAGAGTCGCATATCGCACATACAAAAATAAAACATACACAAATAAATAAACATGCACCATTACATAAACATACACCATTACATACACGTTAACATATCGCACTAATCACATCTTAAATACGTCCTAATCACGTAAATACTTATTAATTCTGTCGGGTACCATAATTAGGGGTACCCCCAACGCTCCTAATCGTGGTTGGTAAACACCCTCAGACCAACTGACGGGTGTGGTTCAAGCCAAGACTTCGTCTACCCGAGGGACGCGATCTCACCCGAGCCCAGCCTCGGGTTGGAACAGTAGTCTAGGACAAGTTCACGCCTCGCCCGAGGGCCTCCTCAGGCAGCGGGCGCCCCCTCGGCACTCCCGAGGCCCGGCTCGGGCAGGCTTCGTTGTGAAGCAACCTTGGCCAGACCGCTTCGTAGGCGCATTAAATGCAGGGGATGCCTGACGTCGTATCCTAACACACACGCCTCAGTCGGCCAGGCCGAAGTGACCACAGTCACTTCGCCCCTCTTCTTTACTGTCTGATATGACAGGAAAACAGTGCCGCTCGCTCCGCTCTGACTGCCGTGTCAGCCACCCCGGCAACGACTGACAACAAGTCACGATCAACCATCGAGTTCAGCCTCGGGCGCAACAGGAAGCTCCGCCTCGCCCGACCTCATGCTCCGACCTCAGGAGGAGGTTTCCGCCTCGCCCTACCTCAGGCTCTGGCCTTGGGAGGAGGTCTCCACCTCGCCCGACCCCCGGACTCAGCCTCGACCTCGGTCTCGGGAGGAATCGCGTCCTTGACCGACCCTGGCTTCGGCCTCAAGAGAAGTCTCCGCCTCGACCGACCCTGGGCTCGGACTGACCACGCTAATAGGGGATGCATCATTTCCCTATTCCTAGCCTGCTCAGGCTACAAGGAACAAGACCGGTGTCCCATCTGGCTTACCCCGGCGACGGGTAATGATGGTGCCCCCCGTGCGCCATGACACCGGTGGCTCTCAAGCCCCTTACGACAGCAAGGAGACATCAGCAGGATCCTCGCCGCGCTGCCAGCTGTGCTCCTACAGGACTCAGGCGCTCCTCCAACGGCCACGCCATCACATGTACAGGGCCCAAGCTCTCCCCCAACGGCCACGTTGGCATGTACACAGGGCTTAGGCACTCCACTGCCGGACACGTTAGCGCATAGCTGCGCCCCCCGTTGTACGCCTGAACTCTCTCTTTGCCTCTATAAAAGGGAGGTCTAGGGCCACCATGAGGGGGGTTCGCGCGAGGGAAGCGGCAGACGAGCTCTGTGTCCCTCTCTCTCTCACGCGACGCGCTTGTAACCCCTACTGCAAGCGGCACCCCTGGTGCAGGATAATACAAGGCTTGACCCACCTCTTGTGTTCCATCCCGCGCCAACCCATCTGGGCAGGGACACGCAGTGACAATTCACTCGTCGGTTCAGGGACCCCCTAGGGTCGAAACACCGACAGTTGGCGCGCTAGGTAGGGGCCTGCTGCGTGTTAACGAACACCTTCCCGTTGAGTTCCAGATGGGGAGTCTTCAGCAACCTCTCCAGCCCGGGACGATGCTCCGCTTCGGGAGTCTCGAGTTCATGTCCCTCGACGGCAGCTACGACATGGTACTCCTCCCCCCGCGGCGTGACGACAACGACGGTCTCCGACTCGCGCGACGGTGGTGAGCTCTACAATAGCATCTCCCCGCGGCAGAAGAGGAGCACTCCGGTCATCCCCGCCACCCTCCTCATCGGAGGAGGCGGAGACGAGGCAACCATGGCCACGCAGGAGACGGCACCTTGTCGGCTGTCGCACCAGAGCGAGTCGACGACGCGGGCACTCCCCCGGGGGACATGTCGGACATTGCCCTCGCACCTGAGGTGACAGCGGGTGTCACTTCCCTGCGACGTGTCAGCCCCAAGCGGACTGATGACGCCAGCACCCTCGTGAAGGACCTGCTGGGCGTTACCCTCGTACCTGAGATGACGGTGTGCTCTGCCCCCGACGTGACTTCACCACCGTCCAACGACTAAGAGGTATCGTCCGTTTTCCACCCCGTACCTTTTCGGTTCAGCTTCGGTCCACCTAGCGACCCCACTATGGTGAGTGCCTTCGTAAAGGCGTATCCAAACCTTCTGGGACACCACATGTGGTCGACCTGGGACCGACTGACAGCCGTCTCAACCTTCGGACCGGCGGGTTCTGAGGAAGAGGACGACCCCGACTGCGGTTGGGATTTCTCTGCCCTCAATGACCTCGGTGCCATGCAGGGCTTCATGTCCGCATGTGACCACTGCCTCTCCGGTTGTTCTGACGATGGCCATGACCTTGACGACGAGGGTTACGGCCCAAGTCGCAAATGTTTCCACGTCGATCTAGGAGATCACAACGAAGGCAACCACCTCGGTATGCCAGAGGTTGACGATCCCCCTGGGCCCGTGTCTCGCGTTGACATCCCGCGGGAGCTAGCTGTGGTCCCAGTCCCTGCAAGGGGTCAGGACATACAGCTCGAGCAAATCTGTGAGATGCAGGCCTGGGTCGACAGGGAAGCAGGCCGGCTTGTACAGCTCTGACAGAACATCGTACAGGAGTGGGCAGGCCGAACACTCGCCGGAGAAGCCTGTCACCGGCCCCAAGACATCCGGCACCACATCGTCGACAATGCCAGGGCAGCGATGCCTCCGGCTGTCAGCGAGTCCGGCCAGGACCTAGCTGTAGCGGCGATGCTGCTTCGGGCCATGCCGGAGCCATCCACCATCGAGGGACGGCGTATCCAGGGCAAACTCAAGAATCTCCTAGAAGGCGTCGCGGTTTGACGAGCCGAGAGCTCCGCCTCCCGCAGGCGAGCTGACCCCTCGGAACATCACGTGGTGTCCTCCCGGCGCATTCGGGAAGCCTCGGTCCATCCAGAGCGAACGAGGGACGAGGCGCTCGCCGCCCGGAAACACCTCGGCAACGAGCACCACCATCTCGACCATCGAGCCTGCCTCGACGAGAAAGTGCGTCAAGGCTACCATCCCAGGCGTGGGGGACGCTACAACAGCGAGGAGGATCGCAGTCCTTCGCCCGAACCACTCGGTCTGCGAGTCTTCAGCCGGGCCATACGACGAGCGTCGTTCCCTACCCGTTTCCGAGCCCCGACTACTATCACCAAGTACTCGGGGGAGACGAGGCCGGAGCTATGGCTCGCAGACTACCGACTGGCATGCCAGTTGGGAGGGGCAGATGATGACAACCTCATCATCCGTAATCTACCCCTTTTCCTCTCCGACGCCGCCCGAGCCTGGCTGGAGCATCTGCCTCCCGCGCAGATCTCCGACTGGGACGATCTGGTCAAAGCTTTCGCGGGGAACTTCCAAGGCACGTACGTGCACCCTGGGAACTCGTGGGACCTCCGAAGCTGTCGCCAGCAGCCAGGGGAGTCCCTCCGAGAGTACATCCGACGGTTCTCAAAGCAGCGTATCGAGCTGCCCAACGTTATCGACTCGGATGTCATCGGGGCTTTCCTTGCCGGCACCACTTGCTGAGACCTGGTGAGTAAACTAGGGCGCAAGACTCCCACGCGTGCGAGCAAACTGATGGACGTCGCCACCAAGTTCGCCTCGGGTCAAGAGGCGGTCGAAGCCATCTTCCGGAAGGACAAGCAGCCTCAGGGGGAGCCAAAGACAGACGCCCCTGAGGCGTCCGCCCAGCGGGGCACGAAGAAGAAGGCTAAAAACAAGTAGCGAGCGAAGCGTGACGCCGCAGACACGAATCTCGTCGCTGTGGCTGAGCACAGGAACCCTCGAAAACCTCTTGGAGGGGCCGGCGCGTTCGACAAGATGCTCAAAGAGCTGTGCCCCTATCACCAGGGGCCCGTCAAGCACACCCTCGAAGAAAGTGTCATGCTTCGGCGCTACTTCCATAAGACCGGGCCCCCGGCGGAGGATGGCAAGGGCCATGACAACGACAAGAAGGACGGCGGCAAGGAAGAGGGATTCCTGGAAGTCCATAACTGCTTCATGATCTACGGCGGGCAGGCGGCGAACGCCTCGGCTCGGCACCGCAAGCAGGAGCGCCGGGAAGTCTGCTTGGTGAAGGTGGCGGCGCCAGTCTACCTAGACTGGTCGACAAGCCTATCACCTTCGACCAAGGCGACCACCCTGACTTCGTGCCAAGCCCTGGAAGGTACCCGCTCGTCGTCGATCCGATCATCGGTAATGTTAGGCTCTCCAAGGTCCTCATGGACGGATGTAGCAGCCTTAACATCATCTACGTCGAGACCCTGGAACTCTTAGGGGTTGATCGGTCCAAAGTCCGGGCTGGTGCGGCACCCTTCCACGGGATCGCGCCCGGAAAGCGAATCCTACCCCTCGGATGGATCGACTTACCCGTCTGCTTCGGAACTCCCTCTAACTTCCGAAAGGAAGCTCTCACCTTTGAGGTCGTCGGGTTCCAAGGAACCTACCATGCGTTGTTGGGAAGACCATGCTACGCCAAGTTCATGGTCGTCCCCAACTACACCTACCTCAAGCTCAAGATGTCGGGCCCGAACGGGATCATCACCGTCGGATCCACGTACCGCCACGCGTACGAATGCGACGTGGAGTGCGTGGAGTACGTCGAGGCTCTCGCCGAGTCCGAGGCCCTCATCGCCGACCTGGAACGTCTCTCCCAGGAGGCGCCCGACGCGAAGCGGCACGCTGGCAACTTCGAACCAGCTGAGGTGGTCAAGTCCGTCTCTCTCGACCCCAGCAACGACGCCAGCAAGCAAGTTCGAATCGGCTCCAAGCTCGACCCCAAATAGGAAGCAGTGCTCATCGACTTTCTCCGCGCAAACGCCGAAGTCTTTGCGTGGAGTCCCTCAGACATGCCCGGCATACCGAGGGATGTCGCCGAGCACTCACTGGACATCAGAGCTGGAGCCCGACCCGTGAAGCAAACCCTGCGCCGTTTTGACGAAGAAAAGCGCAGGGCCATAGGCGAGGAGATCCACAAGCTACTCGCGGTAGGGTTTATCAAAGAGGTATTCCATCCCGAATGGTTAGCTAACCCTGTTCTTGTAAGGAAGAAGGATGGGAAATGGAGGATGTGTGTAGACTACACTGGTCTAAACAAAGCATGTCCGAAAGTTCCCTACCCTCTACCTCGCATCGATCAAATCGTGGACTCCACTGCTGGGTGCGAAACCCTGTCGTTCCTCGATGCCTACTCAGGCTATCACCAAATCAAGATGAAAGAGTCCGACCAGCTCGCGATTTCTTTCATCACACCTTTTGGCATGTACTGTTACACTACAATGCCATTTGGGTTGAGGAATGCAGGCGCCACTTACCAGAGGTGCATGAACCACGTGTTCGGAGAACACATTGGCAGAATGGTCGAGGCTTACGTCGACGACATCGTTGTCAAGACGAAGAGAGCTTCCGACCTCCTCTCTGACCTTGAAACGACATTCAAGTGTCTGAGAGCGAAAGGCGTGAAACTCAATCCCAAGAAGTGTGTCTTCGGAGTCCCCTGAGGCATGCTCCTTGGATTCATCGTCTCCGAGCGGGGCATCGAGGCCAACCCGGAGAAAATCGCGGCCATCACCAACATGGGACCGATCAAAGATTTGAAAGGAGTACAGAGGGTCATGGGATGCCTTGCGGCTCTGAGACGCTTCATCTCACACCTTGGCGAGAAAGGCTTGCCTCTGTACCGCCTGTTAAGGAAGGCCGAGTGCTTCGCTTGGACCCCCGAGGCCGAGGAAGCCCTCGGAAACCTTAAGGCGCTCCTTACGAACACACCCATCCTGGTGCCCCCCCGCTGCAGGAGAAGCCCTCTTGATCTACGTAGTCGCGACTACTCAGGTGGTCAGCGTCGCGGTCGTAGTCGAGAGACGAGAAGAAGGGCATGCACTGCTCGTCCAGAGGCCAGTCTACTTCATCAGCGAAGTGCTTTCCGAGACCAAAGCTCGTATATACAGTTCGGACCCCCAAGGTTGGTCCCGGTCCTCCATGTGTGCAAGCTAGACCCCTGGAATGGGATCCGGACCCCCCGTATGGGGTCCGGGTCCCCACAGGGGGTCCCAAGGTCCTAGGACAGTACATACTCGGGCCTTGAGTAGGACCCAGGTAGGGGTCCGGTGTCGACACGTGTCCAGACTCGGTCTGGTGTGGACATGTCCGTATATGCTACTGCTCCCCGCCCAGGCGAAGACCCGATGCTGCCACGTGGCCTACTGCGCTTGACGTAAGCCAGCGGGCGGAGCCTGACGTAAGGCCTCCGGGTTACGCGGCCCCTGCATTTATTGCGGATAAAGCGCGCCGTCTGACAGGCGATGTGCCGCCTTAGCATTTAATGAGACCTGTCCATTCTGCAGGCGGCGTGCCTGTCCATTCCACTGGCAGGCGATGTGCCCGCCTATGGTTAAGATCTGCCCGCAGGTCCTTGGTCGGTGCAACCCTTACTGAAGGCTAGCGCACCGACGCCGACGCCTCATGTTGATGCCGGGATGACCGAGGCCTGGGCCTGGCTGAGCCAGAATGCGCCATGCCGAGCAGGCGGTTGACATCGTCACGCCACTACTTCATGGCCCCTAGCGAGGCCGTGGAGCTAAGAGGGTGGCACAGCAGCTCCCTGGCTGCAGTCAGGGCCCCAGGCGCAGCCCTTGACGCCCTGGATGCCTGCGCAAGAGTGTGCTACCGCGCAGAGCGCACAACAGTAGCTCCAGGCGCAGGGCGGCTGGAGGCCCGTGGCCTGGAAGACGCAACCTCTTCCTCCATCGGGAAATCCTCGGGAACGAAGTCGTGGTGCTCGACGATATGGACCATGGTGTCGAGCAGGAAAACAAGCAAAAACTAAATGCCAAGACCCCTACCTGGCGTGCCAAATGTCGAAGAGGAAATCTTCAGCCGGGTGACGGAATGCACCTGCCCTAAATCCTAAGATGAGGAGGGGGCCTAAGCATTTTGCCTATTATCGGAAGGTGTAAGGACACACGAGAACACAAGAATTTAGAGTGGTTCAGGCCGCCGGAGCAAAAAACCCTACTCCACTGTGTGTAGTATTGCTGATGCTCGAGAGCTTGGAGAACTTGCCGAGGGTCTAAGTGAGTCTGAGTGACTTGAGAGCTTGAGTTGGGTCTGCCTTGTAACGTCGTGTGCCCTCCCTTTTATAGCCCAAGGGAGACACATACAAGGGTGCTGAGCCCCGACATGTGGCCCCAGGAACATAATGGAAGGAATACCTAAAGTAACTAATGCAGGTGACGTATGTGCAATCTCCAGGCCCATGTTGTCCGTAGCACGCGCAGTGTTGACATGCAGCGACAGCTTCCTTGATAACGTACGAGTAATGATGAATGTAGTGCACGCGGCAATATGGGCGTGTAGTCTGCCAATGGAACGGACAGGCATACCGTCTGTGGGATGGACAGGTCGCTACCTGCCAGCGGAATGAACAGGTCTCATTAAATGCGGAGGCGGCACATCGCCTGCCAGTGGAATGGACAGGCACGCCGCCTACGGAATGGACAGGTCTCATTAAATGCCGAGGCGACACATCGCCTGTCAGCGGGATGGTCAGGCGGCGCGCCTTATCCGCAATAAATACAGGGGCCGCGTAAGCCGGAGGCCTTACGTCAGGCTCCGCCCATTGGCTTACGTCACGCGTACTAGGCCACGTGACAGCATCGGGTCTCCGCTTGGGCGCGAAGCAGAAGTGTATGCGGACAGGTCCGCACCAGACTGGGTCTGGACACGTGTCGACACCAGACCCCGCCTAGGTCCTATTCAAGGCCCGGGTATGTTCTGTTCTGGACCTTGGGGCCCCCCTGTGGGTGGCCCGGACCTCATACGTGGGGGTCTAGATCCCATTCTAGGGGTCCAGCTTACACAAGTGGAGGTCTGGGACCAACCTCGGAGGTCCGGACTGTATATCTGGGGGTCCGGGACTAACCTTGGGGGTCCAGATTGTATATCCAGGGGTCCAACGCTCTCCCGTGGGGGTTCGGACTCACTGTTGATGCTTTGGAGTATGCCACCTTCTCTGGACACGTGGCGACTTCGGACCCGCCCGTGTGGTGGAGTCGGACGCTGTTGTGGACCCAAAATAGCCGTATGAGATTGGGCGAGCCATGACTTGATCCCACACACAACACTTCTACCATACGACTAGGGATAGTCGTGTGGGTTCTTCGTCTTTATACAGTAGTAGGGGTACCATATTTACAGGGTACCGACAGATCCCCTATCAGAAAAATAATCGAACACATCATCTACAGTTCCACACCATCACCATCTTCATCCTCCGCGAGACGATCCACATCCCGAAACCCATTATGCCATGCACATTCCCGACGATCACCACATTAGTACATATTTTCTATATTTTTAATTAAACTTTTAAAAATAATTTCAGAAAACCGAGGATTTTGTTTTATGATGGAGGTATAGAGCTAGGAGAGACTGAGGGTCTGTTTGGTTGGGCTTTAGCTGTGGAAAAGTTGCCGTGGGCTGTGAGCTGTGAAAAAAAAGCTACTGTAGGATGTGAACTGTTAAAAAGTTAAAAATTGTTTGGTGGAAACAACTAAAAGTCGTTAAAAGTTTTTCGATATATGTTTTCACAGTTTCATCCAAAAGCCACTAAAAGTAGATCCAGTGATGCTTTCAGTTTTGCACTGTGAGAAAGTCGGCTTTTAGAAAAAGCTACTTTCTGGATCCAGTCTTTTGGTTGACTTTTAGTTTTTAGGTGGCAAAAACCAAAACCAAAAGCCAAACCAAACACCCTGAATTTCCTCTCACAATTTTGGGAGTTTTGGAAGGAGCGAGAGCCAGAATTCGACGCTGGCGGCGGCGCGTTGCCAATACGCAGCGCGGATGTGGAGCCACATGCAAGCGTGTGTCCGCCCGCGTGGCGTCCACTCTCCCTCCACGTTTCGGCGTCCTCGTCGCCTTCCTGGAAATCTCCAGCTACTGCCCACTGCCCCTTCCCTTCAGTCCCTTTCCCCGGGCTGTGGTACCAGTACTAGTACCAGCATCTCTTCCGGTCTCCACCAAGCGCAGACACCGCAGCAGCGGGCCGCGTCCAGCCTGCTCCTCCGGTGATCGCCGGACTGGCGGGGTAGGAACCAGCGGAGCGCAGCCCGCCTCCTTCCGCTGGTAAGAGTGACGCCCGCCCGCTCCTCCCTTCGCTCGCTTACTTGCTCTCCCGATTCTGGCGTACCAGTCTCACCGCGGCTTGGGGATTTGATGCGGAGCTAGTTAACCAGCAGAGCTAGATAGCAGACGCAGATCGCTTGCTTCTCTGGTTTGATTTTTGGAGTCACCATTTCTGTTTGGTTCGTGTGCCTCAGTGTCTGACAGCAGCAGATCCTCGATGGAGATGGATGGGGTTCTGCATGCCGCGGATGCCAAGGACTGGGTTTACAAGGGGGAAGGCGCCGCGAATCTCATCCTCAGCTACACCGGCACGTCGCCCTCCATGGTAAGCGCTGAGTAGGTTCTTACTGAGTGTGCACGCATCGATCACTTGACTTTAGGGGCTCAATGTGTGATTCACGGGTGCCGCCATTCGAGCTCCAGATCCAGTACCGCTCGAGCAAGTGATAAAACATGGAGCAGGGACGATCACGTGGTCACTTGAAAATTATGTGAGGTCCGGGGCGACGATGTACGGCGCCGGCGAACTCTCAAACACTCACACAGCCAAAACCGCTTCGTGTTCGTCTTTGTTCCAAGCGACCGTGTGAGTGTTTGAGAGTTCGCCGGCGCCGTACATCATCGCCCCGGATCTGACAAATTAAGCTTTCGTTGCTTTTCCATGATTGTGCATTTTGTGAGCATGCACCGAATACTATGATGGATATGTTTGGAGGAAGCATTATTCCAATTTGACGATAATGGTGTTATTTACACTTGTTTTCAGCTTGGCAAGGTACTGCGGCTTAAGAAGATTCTAAAAAACAAGTCGCAGCGGGCACCAAGTTGTATTGTATTCTCAAATCATGAGCAACTCCTGTGGGGCCATATCCCAGAACTGGTTGAGTCGGTCAAACAAGATTGCTTGGCTCAAGCCTATGCAGTGCATGTTATGAGCCAACACCTGGGTGCCAATCATGTCGATGGTGGGGTATGGTTCAGATTCAGTTCATTTATGTCCTGTTATTGTGATTTTGATTGGTAACATATTGACAACCTCAACACTTGGGGTCAGATTCAGTTCACTTATGGAAGAAATTGGAGAATTATGATAATTTATCTATAATCACCCCTACTGAAATAGAAATAACATGGCATCAATGTGCATGCTATTGGATTTTGACACGAATATGCTTTATCCTATCATATGTTGGTAATTCCAGCAGGCAGCAGGCACTACTCTTTGGATCCACGTGACTTGACAAAGAAATCATGCCATCTTTCCACAATGCAGGTCCGTGTACGTGTTTCTAGGGATTTTCTGGAGCTTGTCGAAAAGAATGTTCTTAGCAGCCGTCCTGCTGGGAGAGTAATTGCAAGTTCAATTGATAACACTGCTGATGCCGCTCTTCTAATAGCAGACCACTCTTTATTTTCTGGTACGTACTCTATCCCTCTTCTTAATCTGAATCTTGTTAAGGTTTAAAATATATGATTGGTTAAGTAAAATCCAGAGCTCTATTCATATCTCATGCACTGATGTTTTGATGAAACACTTGCAGCAAGACGGTTGCCTGTTATTTCTATTTGCATTAGACGAACAGTCACCTTTGTTTATAAAGGTCTTTGAATTTGCAGTTCTTATAAGTTTAAGTTTGCAACTGTCACTTACAACAGCCCAATGGGTAGCATCAAGATTGTTTTTTTCAGTGATTCATAACTTAACTCTTGGTTAAACCGCTAGAACATTGTTGATGTCTTAAAATGCAACTGGTCCTGAGGCCGTAACCTGAAATCATTGTACTTTTCTCTCATTTCTTTAGATATTTCCAAAACTCTATATTAGATGATTTATGTTTGCTTACTTAGTCTTTCTTAATCTCAGGCAATCCTATGGGTAGCAGCTGCATAGCTGTAGAGATAAAGGTACTTTGCAAGCTTCCTCTTTTATTCTTATTTTTCATTTCTTATGTATATTTCTCCTCAACGATTTGACTTCTTTTCGACATGCTTTACCTTGCAGGCCAAATGTGGGTTTCTGCCATCATCAGAATATATATCAGAAGATAATACTATCAAGAAACAAGTAACGAGATATAAGATGCATCAGCACCTCAAATTTTATCAGGGTGAGGTGTGTAGATTGGAATGCTTGATCCAAGATAAAATTCCACTCTCTTTTGCGCACTTAAAAACATCCATCGATGATACAAACTTGATCAAAATACCTTAAGGCTTGTTATTTACGGCACTGTTGTAATATTATACCGTCTATTGCTTTTTGGCATCAGGTTGATTCCCAATACATTCTTGCACACATTTCAGATATCGAAGACTAGTGAGTACAATCCTCTTGATCTATTTTCTGGGTCAAAAGAGAGAATATGCATGGCCATCAAGTCCCTTTTCTCAACTCCTCAGAACAACTTAAGGATTTTTGTCAATGGATCTTTAGCTTTTGGTGGCATGGGAGGTGGTGCAGATAGTGTTCATCCTGCTGACACTCTTAAGTGTCTTGAAGATCTCAGCAAGATTAGTGGCCTAAAACTCCCTGACTTCACTGAGCTCCTGTCAGAGACAATTTTTAGGTCTGAGGTATTAGGCAACCTGTTGGCCACTCAAAAGCTGGATGATCATGACATTGAAGGGGTAATTCATCTGTACTACAACATAATTTCTCAGCCTTGTTTAGTCTGCAAAAACCTAACTGATGTAGAGCTATTGCGGAAGTACACTCTCTTGCATTCTCTTCCGTTGGACAAAAGCCTGAAGATCGTTAGGGACTTCCTCATTTCTGCTACCGCAAAGGACTGTAGCCTGATGATCAGCTTTCGGCCAAGAGAGAATGGTAGTACAGATTCTGAGTATGATTCAGTGTTTCTTGAATCAGCGAAGCGAACCTATGAGTACAAGGTATACTACTGTGAAATATTTATCTTCTAATCGTCCAGCACTCTAGCCACAAAACTAGCAATATAGTTCACAAGTGAGTTTGCTTGTGGATTTATTTGTTTCCTTATTTTTTCGGCATAAATGGTGCTAAGTTGACCATTCATTTGCAGGCATATTTTCTTGATCTGGATGTGAAACCTCTGGATAAGATGGAGCATTATTTTAAACTGGATCAGAGGATAGTCAATTTCTACACAAGAAATGGGGGAGGTCTTGCCATCTCCAAAGGGCAGTAATACCAAAGACACTTCGAGGATTCAGCTCCAAGAATGGGGAGCCTTTCTTCCTGTATACATCTGGAGAAGGGTGCATCAGGGAGTGTTGGTTGTTTTTTTTTGCTGCTTGGTGCTGCTGTTGTAACTTCATGAGTACAGTCCCAAGGTTGGGAGGCTCGACCCTTAACGCCTGGAAAGGGCACAGGGAGCTGTGTTGTCCGTCAGTCGCTGTTGTAACTAAGTAGTGCATACACCGTGGCTTGTCACAGTAATTTCCGAAGATGTCCAACGTTAGTTGAGACAACTGAACTTCTTACCGTGGCAATCACTCATTGTAACATCAAGTTGAAAATGAGGGCTGAAGTTTCCCTCACAGGCTACCATATGTGAGATATGTCTAGGGCTGGACAAAATGCTCGCAGCTCGTCGGCTCGCTCGGTTCGTGGCCAGCTCGGCTCGGATCGGCTCGTTTGAATTTTTTCGCGAGCTGAGCTGACATCCTAGCTCGGTTCGTTAACGAGCCAGCTCGGTTTGTTAACGAGCCAGCTCGTGAGCTAAACGAGCTATCACATTTCAGCAAAACAAAACTATATACATATCATTTACGTAACAATTGATGAATATGTTATATGTATGTGTGGTGTCTATAACCTATAAGTTAAACTAATGATTGATGAATTATGTCTATGTATGAAATTGGTCTATACGAATATAAGTGTGGGTTAAACTGCTGAATATGTGTGTGAATAGTGAATTGATGAGTGATGAGTTGTGTTAATTTGGTGTTATATTGATATGGTCTGTGAAACTATGAGTATAATTACTATTTTCTGTTTTAAATTAGTTTGAAATTAACTAGAAATTGATTATTATACACATATTATTTTTTTCTGCTCTGGCTCGCGAGCTAAACGAGCCAGCTCGAGCTCGTAAACGAGTCGAGCCGAGCTGATTCTGTGGCTCGCTACCTTAACGAGCCGAGTCGAGCCAGCTCGTTAGCTTAACGAGCCAGCTCGAGCTCGAACGAGCCGAGCCGAGCTGGCTCGATATCCAGCCCTAGATATGTCCTTCCTTTGTACCACTAAGTGGCCCTGTGTCATGTATGAATGTATCTCAATTTGCTATTGCAGAAATGTTTGGTGAAACTTTCATCCTCCCATGCTTTGAGCAAAGCTAACCTAACTTCTTTGAATCTGTTGGGCTTATTCCAGCAAATCCTGCCTGACGGATGGACCTGCGATGCTGTCTGCTTTGGCTGTGATGGCTACAGCCTACGGGCACAAGCGTCTGTCGGCTGTCGCCCTCCAGCCACTATTCTTGTCTCATGATTCTGCTATGTCTGAAGAACTAGGTAACCGGAAGGCACCAGGTGTGAAGTGTCTCTAGTACTGCTTGCTTATATGTGTGTTATTTATTTGATCAAGAACTCACGTAGCCTTTGATTCGGCAACACCGTCCGGCGAAAGTTGGCCGTTTGCAGAGCTAGTCAGGGTGGTTCAGCTTCCAGCTTCTAGACAGAGACAAAATGTGCTTCCTGTTTAAACAGTTAGGAATTGCAGCTAAGTGGGTGTTTTGTTTCTATAAACTAGTTTTAGTATCTTCATTTTATTATATTTTAGTTTCTAAACTACCAAATACGAAAGCTAAAACTCTATTTTAATTTCTGTATCTAATAATTCAGGAACTAAAATAAAATAAAATGAAGAGACTAAGAATTAGTCCCTAGAAATCAAACATTTTCTAAACTATTTTTTTTTTCAATAAAGAGCGCTTTATTAAACTCAAGACTTAGCATCACGCCGATACAACACTAAAGAGTTCACGACCAACCTCTGCACAACTAAGGTGCACACAGATAACACAAAACATGAAAAACAACACTAAGCCAAATATAACTAAAATAACGAATGACTGATCCGTAGACTAGAGTGCCATCCATATCGGATAAAAATGTCTCTCGCCACACCCACACGCTTACACACCTCCAAAAACAGTTCTCTGTTCTCGGAACACTGAAGAGGTCGCCTACAACTGTGTATTTCGTTAGGGTATCAGGACCACACACGTCAAAGCTGTGGTTTTCTGTCACCAGCCGAAATTCTTGAACATCGCACAATGTAGTCGCTGAGCAACGCAAGTTAGAAAGAGACCGAGAGCTGGTGCTAGCAATTGTTACTATGCTGACCAATGCAAAGGACAGAGCGAGGCACGACTTTTCTACTCACCCTTACATCGTATCCTATAGTCGTCTAAAATACTATTTTATATTATAAACTGTATTATTGTAGCAAGTTATTCACTCGTCGGCTTTACTCTCGAGTTGGACTATACTTGCGCAGGAGAACTTGAAAGAGATGGGGTCGGAGGAGGGACGGCGGCTCTTGGTGTGGGCAGCTACGAACCTTTTTTTTTTCGTCACATATGGATAGCACAGCGGTCTAGTGTTTGGATTAAAGGCTACTGCTGGGTTTGTCTTAAATTTTGCTTAATGTTGCTGGTTGTGTGTTCTAAACAGAAGCTGGAAGTTGTATGGAGATTTTGTATCATCTTAATGTATTGTTTTTGATATCTATAAAATGCTTCTTTTCTTTTATCGAAAAAAGGTGACAAAGCGAGGCAGCGAGCGATTGGACTTCTCCATGCAGGGGTTGAGCTACCCAATTTGTCGCTCCAACCACCTGAAAACCAACAAAGAATATATGCGGCAGGGGAGCTAGCAACACACCTGCCGCCCGGCACTTGCCACTGTTTCAGGCAAGGCCAGAGAAATTAAAGCGGCGGCGAAGCAAAGGGACCCGGCCGGCCGGCGTCCATGTCGAAGGTGACGGTGCTCAAGGTGGACACCTCCTGCGCCAAATGCAAGCGCAAGGTCCTGCAGGCCGTCACCGGCCTCCATGGTACGTACACGGCTGGTACACACGTGCGAGCTAGCTATCCCGCTTCTTTCTTCGTCGTCGTTCGGCCATGCCCATGCATGCACTGCACGCAGCCACGCACCATAGATTCCGTTCCCGGCAATAATGTAAAGATCGTTTGGGCTGGGTGATGTGCGGTGCGCGCGCAGGTGTTGACAAGATCGAGGTGGACTCGGAGAAGAGCACGATGACGGTGACTGGCACCGTGGACCCGGTGGACGTGATCGTGCAGGCGAGGAAGGCCGGGAAGCGCGCGTCCGTGCTCACCATCGGCCCTCCGGCGCCGCCCAAGCCGGCCGAGGAGAAGAAGCCCGCTGAGCAGGATAAGAAGAAGGTGGAGGAGAAGAAGACGGCGGTGGCGACGGCGGCGGGTGCGGAGAAGAAGGCGCCCGAGACGCCGGCCACGGTGTTCGTCCACCACGTCCCGTCGTGGCCTCCGTGCCCCAGGTACCAAGAGAGAGTAGTGTACGAGCAGGACCCCCCGCCTTGCTCCATCATGTAATGTAACTATACGGATTTGACCAGGAGTATACATGTTCGTTTGGAACGTAGAACGCGCAAGAAGTTTGTAAGATCTTGTTCTTTTGTATTCTATAAACTTATAGATGTGCCAATGCCATGGTCTGCTGGCACCGCCGGGACAGACACGCACGACGTGCCACATGGCATGGATCGAGCCAGGTTTCATGACTGACCGACTGTTGACATATATAGCTCATCGAATCACTTTTCATGCCAGGTTTGTCTAAAAAATAGGCCCTACGAAACCTATGAGACTAGCCCGATCGAGGCCCGCGTGTTAGGAATAGAGAGTCACCGCGTTCGTGCTCGCCGTCGTCAATGGCTCAATGCACGGCGTGTACTCAACGCAATGGATCGATGAATAAAAATTGATATTGATATATTAGCACATCAATCATTTTTATATTATACATGTTGTAAATATTTTTTAGACAAAAGGTTGTACCAGTGACAGTGACCGACACAAAGACGAAAATTTATGGGAGGACAAGAAGATTGCATGACAAAATTAAGACCGTAAAAAACCAATGTCTATATACTTTAAGTTTCATATCAATACACGATACAACTTCAAATAAGGAAATTATATGAATAAAATAAACAAATATAGCCCTCAATTTTTGTTGACAGAGACAATTACATCCTTCTAGTTTTGAGATGTCGAAATCACCAAATAATGATCTCATTATCAATGAATTTGAAGATCTCTTTCTCAGTATAACAAACCATTAAATCATTCCTCCAATTATCTTCAATCTTGTTACACAATTCTCTCTTAATTAGCTGAAAAGTTCTCCCAACACTTGCCCTTGACACAGGTAATAACAGGGCCAACTCAATTAGCCTGTAGAGTAAAGGAAAGACAACATGTTTTCCGGTCTGAACCGTCTTAATAGAAATAGATGCAATATCTTTACAAACACTAAAAGTAGCATGCCTTCTCACATAAAAGAATATATGTCTCGAGAGTTACTCTCTTAACACTGCACGTTCACACAACTGAGAAATCTTGATCATATAACTAACTAAGCTTATCTAGATTAATTACACATATAAAATGATTTTTTTTGAAGCAACCCAAGAAAAACCAACTAGCAGCTCACTTGAAGCTTCACTAACAAAGAATATCTCGGTGTGGTAGTAGTAAAGTTGTAAAGGTTTGTGACTGTGAATCCATCTCGCCTAGATCGACCTCTAATACATACTTCTGCATCTATGTGGATTAAGATCCAAAATCTTTTTTTACAAGCCATTAAATTTACCTCTCATATTTGATGAATTGTCATATTCTTGTTCTCTAATCTTGGATATAGAAGGGGCGGATTTGGGCCCGGGCCACCTGGGCCATGGCCCGAGGCGTAGCCCAAAAGTCCTCCTGTATATAGGGTTTTTTCAGCTAAAAAAATAGCATAAAATACATTTCAACCCAAAAATATGGTCCAAAACACTTCCTAATTGCCGCGATTGAGTCTGGCGTTGACGGTCTCCCTCGTTCGCTCGTTTTAAATGTTTTAAATGTTACTACCTTGTTCTTAAATATTTATCGTCTTCTAGTTCATTTTTAAACTAAGGGGGTGTTTGAATGCACTAGAATATAGTTAGTTGGCTAAAAATTGTTAGTAGAATTAGCTATCTAACAAATAACTACTCAACTATTAACTAATTTACTAAAAATAGCTAATAGCTGAAATATTAGCTAGGGTGTTTGGACATCTCAACTAATTTTAGCCACTAACTATTATTTCTAGTGCATTTAAACACCCCCTAAATCACGATAAATAAAAAGACAGAGTAATACATCACTATATTTCTAGAGTGGTCCGGTACGTCAATTTTATGGAGCTCTGTCCATGGATATAGATAAACCATGATGATCTAGAATGAAAACACTAGATATCAAATCGAAGCTGTGTGTACCGTAGTATATCTTGTCCAATGTCAAACTTGTTGAAGGGTGTCGAAGCGTCGGGACGGGGGGGCATGAATAGGCACCTGCCATGCATGAACGCACGCGCTAAAACTTTGAAAGACACAGGCGGCTAATGATACTTCACTCTACTGCTAGCTACTGAAAACGTGCGGTGAGCAGGACTGCTAATTTGGTCTGCGGTTATCCTCCAATTCAATTTGACTTGGGATCTTGCGGGACCATGCATGCCTCCTACTAGGGGTGGTAACGGCCCATTTAATTTAGTCTAGTAAATTTAATAATCGAATCAAGTTAGAGCCAGATCATAAAATAATACAATTTTGAACTAACAAAATTAAGAGTTTTGTTGGTTTGTGAAGTAAGTATTAGAACCATGATCCATTACCACCCCTACCTCCTCCTCCATCTTCTTCCCCTTCTCGTTCTTCAACAGGGTCTCTTACGCTATTTCGGGCACGTGAGATTTTGGGTTTTGAAAGACCTTGCTGTGTCCCATGAGTTTTCGTTATGATGATTGTCGGGGACCATAATTAGGGGTACCCTCAAGACGCCTAATTCTCAGCTGGTAACCCCCATCAGCATAAAGCTGCAGAGGCCTGATGGGTTTGATTAAGTCAGGGATCAGTCCATACGAGTGACTTGACCACGCCACGCCCGAGCCTAGCCTCGGGCGAGGGCAGCCGACCCTAAGATGACTCCGTCTCGCCTGAGGCCTCCTCTTTCACGGCAGACGCATCTCCGGCTCGCCCTAGGCCCCGCCTTCGATAAGAAGAAACCCTGACTAAATCACCGCGCCAACCGACCGAGTCACCGGGGCGTTTAACGCAAAAGGTAAGACCAACGGGCGACCAGACTTCGCCAGAGGTGCCACAGGAGGCTCCGCCCGACCCAGGGCTCGGACTCGGGCTAAGGCCCCGGAAGACGGCGAACTCCGCTCCGCCCGACCCCAGGGCTCGGACTCGGGCTAAGGCCCCGGAAGACGGCGAACTCCGCTCCGCCCAAGGGCTCGGACTCGGGCTAAGGCCCCGGAAGACGACGAACTCCGCCTCGCCCGACCCAGGGCTCGGACTCCGCCTCGGCCTCTGCCTAACGATCTCCGCCTCGCCCGAACCCAGGGCTCGGACTCTGCCTCTGTCTTGCAGGACGGACTCGACCTCGGCTTCGGAGGAGCCTCCACGACGCCCGACCTAGGACACGAGACCGCCACGTCAACAGGAAGCGTCATCATCGCCCTGCCCTGAGCCGACTTGGGTCGCAGAGAACAAGACCGGCGTCCCATCTGGCCAGCCACGCCAGATAGGCAAATGATGGCGCCCCGCTAGACCATGACGACGGCGACTCTCAGCTCCCTTACGAAAGCAGGAGGACGTCAGCAAGGGCCCAGCCACTCCGACAGCTGTCTCCCCGTCCGGCTCCGTTACTCCTCCAACAGCCACGACGCCACACCAACAGGGTGCCAAGATCTCTCCAGCTGCCACCTTGGCATGTACATAGGGCGCTAGCTCTCCCTCGCTAGACACGTAGCACCTTGCTACACCCCCATCTTGTACACCTGGATCCTCACCTTACGACTATAAAAGGAAGGACCAGGGCCTTCTTAGAGAAGGTTGGCCTCGCGGGGACGAAGGGCAGGGGCAGGCACTCTCTCGGGGCCGCTCACTCCCCTCACCTCGCGCGGACGCTTGTAACCCCCTACTGCAAGCGCACCCGACCTGGGCGCGGGACGAACACGAAGGCCGCGGGAATTCTCCGACTCCCTCACGACCCGGCTCCGGCCACCGACCTCTCTCTCTGTTCCCCCCTTCGCGCTCGCCCACGCGCTCGACCCATCTGGGCTGGGGCACGCGGCACTCTCACTCGTCGGCTCGGGGACCCCCCGGTCTCGGAACGCCGACAGTTGGCGCGCCAGGTAGGGGCATGCTGCGTGTTGACGTTCGATTCCCCGTCAAGCTCCAGATGGGCAGTCTCCAACGACCTCTTCAACCCGGGACGGTGCTCCGTTTCGGGAACCTCGAGTTCATGTCTCTCGACGGCAACTATGACATGATACTCCTTCCACCGCCGCGCAACAGCGACAATGGTGGCGGACAGCCCGCCCGCCGGCGGCGGAATCGACGACGTCTCTCCCGCGTGGGGGAAGGACAACTTTCGAGCTCGCCCCATCCTCTCCCTCGCCATCGGAGGAGGAGGAGGCGGGGCAACCGGGGCCGAGCGGGAGATCGCGCTCCGACGGCTGTCGAGCAAATCGACATCCCCGGCGCCTCGACGGAGGACACGCCAAGCGTCGCCCTCGCGTTCAAGGCAAACGCGAGCGCCATCCCCCCGCAACACGTCGACTCCGAGCAAGTGGATGACGCCAGCACGCTCACGGAAGGCCTGCAGGACGTCGCCCTCGTACCCAAGACGACGGCGCGGTCAGCCCCCGACTTGACTTCATCGCTCCTCGTCGACAAAAAGGTACCGACTGCTACCCATCTTTCGTCATTTCGACTCGGCCTCAGCCCGCCTGGCGACCTCGCTTTGGCGGACGCTCACATTGAGGCGAGTGCAACCTCTCTGGGGTTTCGTGTGCGGTCGCCTTGGGACCGATTGACGGGTGTCTCGACCTACGGACCCTCTGGGTCCGAGGAAGATGACGACCCCGGCATCTGCTGGGATTTCTCCGGATCTGGCAACCCTAGTGCCATGCGGGACTTCATGACCGCATGTGACTACTGCCTCTCCGACTGTTCCGACGGCAGCCGCAGCCTTGGCGACAAGGACTGTGGCCCGAGTCGTGAATGTTTCCACATCGAGTTAGGGGATCCCTCCGGAGGCGGCTGTCTCGGCACGCCGGAGGATGGTGATCCCCCTAGGCCAGCGCCTCGCGCCGACATCCCGCGGGAGCTAGCTGTGGTCCCCGTTCCGGCGGGGGGTCACGACCCACAGCTCGAGCAAGTCCGCGGGGCGCAGGCCGGGCTCGATGAGGGAGCAGGAGCGCTCGAGGCAATCCGCCAGAACATCGGGCAGGTATGGGCGAGCCAGCCCCCGGCCGGAGGAATACGTCACCTGCCCCAAGGTCTCCAGCACCGCATCGCCAACGATGCCAGGGACAGACCGCCTCCCGCATCCGGCGGAACCGGTCAGGACCTGGCCGCTGCAGCGATGCTCCTCCGCGCGATGCCGGAGTCATCAACCACCGAGGGTCGGCGAATCCAGGGAGAACTTAAGCATCTCCTGGAAGGCGCTGCGGCCCGGCGGGCCGAGAGCTCTGCCTCCCGAAGGCAGGGATACCCCTCGGAACCTCGTGCCGCGACTTCCCGACTCACGCGGGAAGCCTCGGTCTTCACCGGGCGCACGCGCAACACCGCGCCTGCGGCCCCGGGCCACCTCGGCGACGAGCACCCTCATTGCGACCATCGGGCACGCCTCGACGAAAGGGTGCGCCGAGGCTACCACCCCAGGCGTGGGGGACGCTACGACAGCGGGGAGGATCGGAGTCCCTCGCCCGAACCACCCGGTCCGCAGGTCTTTAGCCGAGCCATTTGGCGGGCGCCGTTTCCGCCCCGATTCCGACCCCCGACTACTATCACGAAGTACTCGGGGGAGACGAGACCGGAATTATGGCTTGCGGACTACCGCCTGGCCTGTCAACTGGGTGGGACGGACGATGACAACCTCATCATCCGAAACCTCCCCCTGTTTCTCTCCGACACCGCTCGTGCCTGGTTGGAGCACCTGCCTCCGGGGCAGATTTCCAACTGGGAAGATTTGGTCCAGGCTTTCGCCGGGAACTTCCAGGGCACGTACGTGCGCCCCGGGAATTCCTGGGACCTCCGAAGCTGTCGGCAACTGCCGGGAGAGTCTCTCCGAGACTACATCCGGCGGTTCTCGAAGCAGCGCACCGAGCTGCCCAACATCACCGACTCCGATGTCATCGGCGCGTTCCTCGCCGGCACCACCTGCCGCGACCTGGTGAGTAAGTTGGGTCGCAAGACCCCCACCAGGGCGAGCGAGCTGATGGACATCGCCACCAAGTTCGCCTCCGGCCAGGAGGCGGTTGAGGCCATCTTCCTAAAGGACAAGCAGCCCCAGGGCCGCCCGTCGGAAGATGCTCCCGAGGCGTCTACTCCGCGCGGCGCCAAGAAGAAAGGCAGGAGGAAGTCGCAAGCGAAACGCGACGTTCCCGATGCAGACCTCGTCGCCGCCGCCGAGCGCAAGAACCCTCGGAAGCCCCCCGGAGGTGCTAACCTTTTCGACAAGGCACTCAAGGAGACGTGCCCCTACCATCAGGGGCCCGTCAAGCACACCCTCGAAGAGTGCGTTATGCTTCGGCGCCACTTCCACAGGGCCGGGCCGCCCGCAGAGGGTGGCAGGGCTCACGACGATGACAAAAGGGAGGATCGCCAAGCAGGAGAGTTCCCGGAGGTCCGCGATTGCTTCATGATCTACGGAGGGCATGCGGCAAACGCCTCGGCTCGGCATCGTAAGCAAGAGCGTCGGGAGGTCTGCTCGGTGAAGGTGGCGGCGCCAGTCTACCTAGACTGGTCCGACAAGCCCATCACCTTCGACCGGGACGACCACCCCGACCACGTGCCGAGCCCGGGGAAGTACCCGCTCGTCGTCGACCCCGTCATCGGCGACGTCAGGCTCACCAAGGTCCTGATGGATGGAGGCAGCTGCCTCAACATCATCTACGCCGAGACCCTCAGGCTCCTGCGCGTCGACTTGTCGTCCGTCCGAGCAGGCGCTGCGCCCTTCCATGGGATCGTTCCCGGGAAGCGCGTCCAGCCCCTCGGACAGCTCGACCTCCCTGTCTGCTTCGGAACACCCTCCAACTTCCGAAGGGAGACTTTGACGTTCGAGGTGGTCGGGTTCCGAGGAACCTACCACGCAGTGTTGGGAAGGCCATGCTATGCGAAGTTCATGGCCATCCCCAACTACACCTACCTGAAGCTCAAGATGCCGGGCCCCAACGGGGTCATCACCGTCGGCCCCACGTACGAACACGCATTCGAATGCGATGTGGAGTGCGTGGAGTACGCCGAGGCCCTCGCCGAGTCCGAGGCCCTCATTGCCGACCTGGAAAGCCTCTCCCGAGAGGTGCCGGACGCGAAGCGGCATGCCGGCAACTTCGGTCCAGCGGAGACGGTCAAGGACGTCCCTCTCGACGCCAATGGCGACGCCTCCGAGCATGTCCGGATCAGTTCTGGGTTCGGCCCCAAATAGGAAGCAGTGCTCGTCGACTTCCCTCGCGCAAACGTCGACATTTTTGCGCGGGGTCCCTCGGGCATGCCCGCCATGCCGAGGGATGTCACCGAGCACTCGCCGCATATCTGGGCAGGAGCTCGACTCGCCAAACGGCCTCTGCGCGAACGACGCCCGGGGGCTGCGCCCTTTCCCCACTCACACATAAGAATCAATTATCAAGGAAGGGTCGGCCTCGCCCCGGCAGAGCCCGACCCTCCCTCGGGGGCTAAAAAGGGGGAACCCCTCTCGTCGAGTTTGGACGTACCGTTCCGCGTCAGAAAAACTCTTTTTTCGGTCAAGAAGGGTTTTTTGCGTTCTCCCGGAGGCGTCAGAAGCAGGGTCCTGAGGAGCGAACTTGGGTACGAGTAAATGGCGAGACCGACTGAGCTGGGAAACACCTATGCTTCCGGGCTAGGGACACCTCACTCGTCGCCTGCCACGAAAAAGGACCCAGCTCGGGAAATCACCCTGTTGTCGACACTACGGGCCAGGCGCGAAAATCAAAACAAAAAGGAGCATGACTTCACGGAAGAAGAAGTAAAACGTTCAGGCCTCAGTGGCCGCGGCAAATCACACATCCAACAGAAATTGTCCCAACTAAAATCAGGCGTCGCCTTGGGCAGGAGCCGCGCCCTCAACTCCGCCCCCGCCGTCGGTAAGGTCCACCTCCGCTTCCGGCGGCGGCGCAGGAGGGAGAATCTCCGCCTCGAAGACGGTCGCCAGCGCCGCGCTCGGACCCGCAGCCACCGCGTCGAGCCGCTGAACCTCCGCCAGGGCCGCCTCGTCTTCGTCAGGCAGGCAGTACCCCTCGCTGACCCGCTCCAAGTCCACGACGTAGTGGGAAGCGAGCACGGCGAAGGCCCGCCTGACGCCGTGGTGCAGCGCCCCGCGGACTTTACCGCGCGCGTAATCACCTAGGGCTTGAAGACGGCTTTGGGGAGAGCTCCCTGAAGGGACGTCGCCGGGACCAAGTTTCCGATAGACCTCCGAGACGGCCTCGGACATAGACGCGAGATCGGCCTCCCTTTGCTCAGCAGCCCCGTCGAGCGCCTCGGCAAGCGCCTTGGCAGACTCGTCAAGGGCAGACTCGAGCTCTGCGAACAACCAGAAGAAAGACCTCAAACCCAAGCGGAAGAAACGGACAAGATTGGGAACCGAGGACGGTCGAGCCATACCTCTGGCTCGGACGTGCTGCTCCGAGGCTGCGACTTGGGCTGCGGCCAGATCGGCCGCAAGGATCTTGGCCCGGCTCTCGGCCTCGGCAGCCTGGCCCCGAGACTGGTCCCGCTCCTCGGCAACCTGGGCGAGCTCCGACCGCCGTTGTAGCACCTCCGTGCGCGCTGCCGCCGCCTCGGCCTTCAGATCAGCACAGAGCAGCTGGAGGTCCGCTATCTTAGCGTCCTGCTGAGAAAGGCGCGCGGTAGCTCCGGCGAGCGAAGTCCTCAGGGACCGTAGCGAGCCCCAGACGACGGCCTCGCGGCGAATGAACGACGACTTGGCAGCGCTCCGGTCCGTCAGATCCTGGAAAGGAAAACAAGATATCACGGCGAACGCCTCACTCGCAGGAACAAGAAGGTATGCCTGAAGCCATTACCTGAAGGAGCTTGGGGACGTCCCCGCAGAGAACCTCCAGCGACGATCGGAGCAACCCCACTGACGCCTCCGCACTGAGAGCACCTAGAGGGGGGGGGGGTGAATAGGTGATCCTGTAAAAACTTCAAACTTAAGCCACAAAAACTTGTTAAGCGTTAGCACGATTATTGCCAAGTGGCTAAGGTGAAGTCTCAACAAAAACACAATACCACAAGAGATCAAGCACAGAGGTGACACGGTGGTTTATCCCGTGGTTCGGCCAAGCCAATGCTTGCCTACTTCCACGTTGTGGCGTCCCAACGGACGAGGGTTGCAATCAACCCCTCTCAAGCGGTCCAAAGACCCACTTGAATACCACGGTGTTTTGCTTTTCCTTTCACTATCCCGTTTGCAAGGAATCTCCACAAATTGGAGTCTCTTGCCCTTACAAGTATATGATCACAAAGAAAGCACAGAGTAAGGGAGGGAAGCAACACACACAAATCCACAGCAAAAGCGCACACACACGGCCAAGAATCGAGCTCACAAGACTATCTCAGAGTTCTCACTTAGAACAGAGCTCGAATCACTTAGAAACACAAACGAATGCGCAGAGACTTAGTGTGGATGATCAAGAATGCTCAAGAGTTGCTTGTGTTTCTCCTCCATGCGCCTAGGGGCTCCTTTTATAGCCCCAAGGCAGCTAGGAGCCGTTGAGAGCAAATCTGGAAGGCCATCCTTGCCTTCTGTCGTCGGGGGCACCGGACAGTCCGGTGCACACCGGACATGTCCGGTGCCCGATTTCTTTCCTTAACTGGCACTTCCCGACCGTTGCAGACCGGCGGAGATCTGAGAGCCGTTGGCGCACCGGACATGTCCGGTGCACACCGGACAGTCCGGTGCCGTCTTCCGACCGTTGGCTCCGCCACGTGTCCCGCGCAGATTGCGCGGCCGACCGTTGGCCGGGCCGACCGTTGGCTCACCGGACAGTCCGGTGCACACCGGACAGTCCGGTGAATTTTAGCCGTACGCCGTCGGCGAATTCCCGAGAGCGGCCAGTTCGCTCCGAGCCAGCCTGGCGCACCGGACACTGTCCGGTGCACACCGGACAGTCCGGTGCTCCAGACCGAGCTGGGACTTTGGCAGCACACAGCCAAGTCCCTTCTCCTCTTCTCTATTCTTCTTCTTTCTGTTTCTAACACTTAGACAAATATGTTAGTCCACAAAACAAATGTACTAAGGCTTAGAAACATACCTTTATCTCATGATTTGCACCTTGTTCATCCATGTACATAAATTCACAATTAAGCACATGTGTTGGCACTCAATCACCAAAATACTTAGAAATGGCCCAAGAGCACATTTCCCTTTCAATCTCCCCCTTTTTGGTGATTTATGCCAACACAACATAAAGCAACTAGAACAAGTGCAAACTCACTTCAAATAAAATAAATTTAAGTTTTATTCAATTTTGGCATATATGGATCATCCTTTGCCACCACTTGGTTTGTTTTTGCAAATCAAACTCAAATCTCTATCTCTAAGTTAAACACACATGTTTAAGCAAAAAGAGAGTCACTCCTAAAGAGATTGATCAAAGATTTCAAAAACTCCCCCTTTTTTCCATAATCAATACTTCTCCCCACAAGAAGCCAAAAGAGACAATGAAAGAGTTTTGACAAACCAAAAACTCTACTCTACTATTTTCAAATCTCTCAAGTGGTAGCTGATCCATTTATTGCTTTGGCCTTTATTTTCTCCCCCTTTGGCATCAAGCACCAAAACGGGATCAATTTTGGCCCTTTAACCCCATTGCCTCACCAAAATCTTCAATTAAGAGCAAATGGCAATAAGAGTTCATGAGATGGACTTGAAATAAGTTACCCCTCATCGGAGTGCAGTGGAAGTCTTTCATGGTCCAAGTCCACCTTTTCCCTTTCAATTCTCCTTTGTGACTAAAACAAGCAAACTCAAACATGTGGTTAGTCTCAAAGGGTCAAGTTGTAACACAGCTCCCCCTAAACATGTGCATCACTTGCAACGGACTTGTGAGGTCCAGGGAGTGTTTGTACAACTTGAGCACCATAATAAGCAACACAATGCAGAAAGGAACATGATCAAAAGCATGAATACATGTATGCTACAATTCAATCCAAGTTCCGCGAATCTAAGACATTTAGCTCACTACGCAGCCTGCAAAAGGTCTTCTCATCTAAAGGCTTGGTAAAGATATCGGCTAGCTGGTTCTCGGTGCTAACATAAAACACTTCGATATCTCCCTTTTGCTGGTGGTCTCTCAAAAAGTGATGCCGGATGTCAATGTGCTTTGTGCGGCTGTGCTCAACAGGATTTTCCGCTATTCGGATAGCACTCTCATTATCACATAGGAGTGGGACTTTGCTCAGATTGTAGCCAAAGTCCCTGAGGGTTTGCCTCATCCAAAGTAGTTGCGCGCAACACTGACCTGCGGCAACGTACTCGGCCTCAGCGGTGGATAGGGCAACGGAGGTTTGTTTCTTAGAATTCCATGACACCAGGGACCTTCCTAAGAATTGGCACGTCCCCGATGTACTCTTCCTATCGACCTTACATCCAGCAAAGTCGGAATCTGAGTACCCAATCAAGTCAAAGTTAGACCCCTTTGGATACCAGATCCCGAAGCAAGGCGTAGCGACTAAATATCTAAGAATTCGCTTCACCGCCACCAAGTGACACTCCTTAGGATCGGATTGAAATCTAGCACACATGCATACGCTAAGCATAATATCCGGTCTACTAGCACATAAATAAAGTAAAGACCCTATCATTGACCGGTATGCTTTTTGATCAACGGACTTACCTCCTTTGTTGAGGTCAGTGTGTCCGTCGATTCCCATCGGAGTCTTTGCGGGCTTGGCGTCCTTCATCCCAAACCGCTTCAGCAGATCTTGCGTGTACTTTGTTTGGGAGATGAAGGTGCCGTCCTTGAGTTGCTTCACTTGGAACCCAAGGAAGTAGTTCAACTCGCCCATCATCGACATCTCGAATTTCTGCGTCATCACCCTGCTAAACTCTTCACAAGACTTTTGATTAGTAGAACCAAATATTATGTCATCGACATAAATTTGGCATACAAACAAATCACCATCACAAGTCTTTGTAAAAAGAGTTGGATCGGCTTTCCCAACCTTGAAAGCATTAGCAATTAAGAAATCTCTAAGGCATTCATACCATGCTCTTGGGGCTTGTTTAAGTCCATAGAGCGCCTTAGAGAGCTTACACACGTGGTCGGGGTACCGCTCATCCTCGAAGCCAGGGGGTTGCTCCACGTACACCTCCTCCTTTATTGGCCCGTTGAGGAAAGCGCTCTTCACATCCTTTTGGTACAACCTGAAAGAATGGTGAGCGGCATATGCTAGCAAGATACGAATGGACTCTAGCCTAGCCACAGGAGCAAAAGTCTCCTCAAAGTCCAAACCTGCGACTTGGGCATAACCTTTTGCCACAAGTCGAGCCTTGTTCCTCGTCACCACCCCGTGCTCGTCCTGTTTGTTGCGAAAAAACCCACTTGGTTCCCACAACATTTTGCTTTGGACGAGGCACCAGCGTCCAAACTTCATTGCGCTTGAAGTTATTAAGTTCCTCCTGCATGGCCAACACCCAGTCTGGATCTAGCAAGGCCTCCTCTACCCTGAAAGGCTCAATAGAGGAGACAAAAGAGTAATGTTCACAAAAATTAACTAGTCGAGACCGAGTAGTTACTCCCTTGCTGATGTCACCCAGAATTTGGTCGACGGGATGATCCCTTTGAATCATCGCTCGAACTTGGGTTGGAGGTGCCGGTTGCGCTTCTTCCTCCATCACATGATTATTTTGTGCTCCCCCTTGATCACACGCCTCCTGTTGATGAACCTGTTCATCGTCTTGAGTTGGGGGATGCACCGTTGTTGAGGAAGAAGGTTGATCTCGTTCATATTGTTCCTGTGGCCGAACGTCTCCAATCGCCATGGTTCGTATAGCGGCCGTTGGAACATCTTCTTCATCTACATCATCACAATCAACAACTTGCTCTCTTGGAGAGCCATTAGTCTCATCAAATACAACGTCGCTAGAGACTTCAACCAAACCCGATGATTTGTTGAAGACCCTATACGCCTTTGTATTTGAATCATAACCTAATAAAAACCCTTCTACAGCTTTGGGAGCAAACTTAGAATTTCTACCCTTCTTCACTAGAATGTAGCACTTGCTCCCAAAAACACGAAAGTAAGATACATTGGGTTTGTTACCGGTTAGTAGCTCATACGAAGTCTTCTTGAGGAGTCGATGAAGGTAGACCCTGTTGATGGCGTGGCAAGCCGTGTTCACGGCTTCCGACCAAAAGCACTCGGGGGTCTTGAACTCTCCAAGCATCGTTCTCGCCATATCGATTAGCGTCCTGTTCTTCCTCTCTACCACACCATTTTGCTGTGGTGTGTAGGGAGCGGAGAACTCGTGCTTGATCCCTTCCTCCTCAAGAAACTCCTCCACTTGAAGATTCTTGAACTCGGACCCGTTGTCGCTCCTTATCTTCTTCACCTTGAGCTCAAACTCATTTTGAGCTCTCCTGAGGAAGCGCTTGAGGGTCCCTTGGGTTTCAGACTTATCCTGCAAAAAGAACACCCAAGTGAAGCGGGAAAAGTCATCAACAATAACTAAACCATACTTACTTCCTCCTATACTTAGATAGGCGACGGGTCCGAAGAGGTCCATATGCAGCAGCTCCAGAGGTCTTGATGTGGTCATCACATTCTTGCTGTGATGTGCTCCTCCCACTTGTTTACCTGCTTGACAAGCTGCACAAGGTCTATCTTTTTCGAAATGCACATTTGTTAGACCTATCACGTGTTCTCCCTTTAGAAGCATGTGGAGGTTCTTCATCCCCACATGTGCTAAGCGGCGATGCCACAGCCAGCCCATGCAAGTCTTAGCCATTAAGCATGCATCTAGACCGGCCTCTTCTTTTGCAAAATCAACTAAATAAAGCTTGCCGTCTAGTACACCCTTAAAAGCTAGTGAACCATCACATCTTCTAAAGACAGACACATCTACATTTGTAAATAAACAATTATATCCCATTTGACATAATTGACTAACAGATAGCAAATTATATCCAAGACTCTCCACTAAGAATACATTTGAGATAGAATGCTCATTAGAAATTGCAATTTTACCTAACCCTTTTACCTTGCCTTGATTCCCATCACCGAATATAATTGAATCTTGGGAATCCTTATTCTTGACGTAGGAGGTGAACATCTTCTTCTCCCCCGTCATATGGTTTGTGCATCCGCTGTCGATAATCCAGCTTGAACCCCCGGATGCATAAACCTGCAAGGCAAATTTAGGCTTGGGTCTTAGGTACCCAACTCATGTTGGGTCCTGCAAGGTTAGCACAAATGTCCTTAGGGACCCAAATGCAAGATTTATCTCCCTTGCATCTAGCCCCTAACTTCCTAGCAATTACCTTCTTACCCTTTCTACAAATAGCAAAGGGAGCATTACAAGCATAATAAATGGTAGAAGGTTCATTCACTACTTTCCTAGGAGCATGAATAACATTCTTTCTAGGTACATGAGCAATATTTCTCCTAGGCATATGTACAACATTTCTTCTACACATATCCCTATCATGCTTATAAGAGGAACTAGAAGCAAACATGGCATGAGAATCATAAACATGTGAATCAAAATTATTATAAGCATTTCTAGCATGTCTCCTATCATGGTATAAGAAAGCATGGTTCTTTTTAGCACTACTAGCCATAGGGGCCTTCCCTTTCTCCTTGACGAAGATGGGAGCCTTATGGCTTGTTAAGTTCTTGGCTTCCCTCTTGAAGCCAAGCCCATCCTTAATTGAGGGATGTCTTCCAATTGTATAGGCATCCCTTGCAAATTTTATCTTTTCAACTTCACTCTTGCTAGTCTTAAGTTGGGCATTAAGACTAGCCACTTCATCTTTTAGTTTTGAAATTGAAACTAAGTGTTTGCTACAAGTGTTAACATCAAAATCCTTACACCTAGTGCAAATTGTAACATTTTCAACACAAGACTTAGATTTATTTGTTACTTCTAATTTAGCATTTAAATCATGGTTAACACTTTGTAAAGTAGCAATGGTTTCATGACAAGAAGATATTTCACTAGAAAGCACTTCATTTCTTTTCACTTCTAAAGCATATGATTTTTGTGCCTCTACAAACTTATCATGTTCATCATACAATAAATCCTCTTGCTTTTCTGAAAGCCTATCCTTTTCATTCAAAGCATCAATCAATTCATTGATTTTATCTATCTTAGATCTATCTAAGCCCTTGAACAAGCATGAGTAATCTATGTCATCATCACTAGACTCACTATCACTAGAAGAAGCATAAGTGGAGTCTTGAGTACTTACCTTCTTCTCCCTTGCCATAAGGCAAGTGAGACGCTCGTTGGGGAAGAGAGCCGATTTGTTGAAGGCAGTGGCGGCGAGTCCTTCGTTGTCGGAGTCGGAGGAGGAGCAATCGGAGTCCCACTCCTTTCCTAGATGCGCCTCGCCCTTTGCCTTCTTGTATTGCTTCTTCTTCTCTCTTTTGTTCCCCTTTTCCTGGTCACTTTCATTATCGGGACAGTTAGCGATAAAATGACCAAGCTTACCGCATTTGAAGCATGAGCGCTTCCCTTTGGTCTTGGTCTTGCTTGGCTGCCCCTTGCGACCATTTAGCGCCGTCTTGAATCTCTTGATGATGAGAGCCATCTCTTCATCATTGAGCCCGGCCGCCTCGACTTGCGCCACCTTGCTAGGTAGCGACTCCTTGCTCCTCGTTGCTTTTAGAGCAATGGGTTGAGGCTCGTGGAGTGGTCCGTTCAACGCGTCGTCGACGTATCTTGCCTCCTTGATCATCATCCGCCCGCTCACGAATTTTCCAAGTACTTCCTCGGGCGTCATCATCGTGTACCTGGGATTCTCACGAATATTGTTCACGAGATGAGGATCAAGTACGGTAAAGGACCTGAGCATTAGGCGGACGACGTCGTGGTCCGTCCATCGTGTGCTCCCGTAGCTCCTTATCTTGTTGATAAGGGTCTTGAGCCGGTTGTATGTTTGCGTCGGCTCCTCGCCCCTTATCATTGCGAACCGTCCAAGCTCGCCCTCCACCAACTCCATCTTGGTGAGTAAGGTGACGTCGTTCCCCTCATGAGAAATCTTGAGGGTGTCCCAGATTTGCTTGGCGTTATCCAAGCCGCTCACCTTATGGTATTCATCCCTGCACAAGGAAGCTAGAAGAACAGTAGTAGCTTGTGCATTCTTATGAATTTGTTCATTAATGAACATGGGACTATCCGAACTATCAAAGTGCATTCCACTCTCCACAATCTCCCAAATACTAGGATGGAGAGAAAATAGGTGACTACGCATTTTGTGACTCCAAAATCCGTAGTCCTCTCCATCAAAGTGTGGGGGCTTGCCAAGTGGAATGGAGAGCAAATGTGAATGTGAACTTTGCGGAATACGAGAGTAATCAAAAGAAAAGTTCGAATTAACCGGTTTTCTCCTCTCGTAGTCGTTGTGGTCCTCGTCCTTTTGGGAAGAAGTAGACTCGTCGCTGTCGTAGTAGACGATCTCCTTGATGCGCCTGGTCTTCTTCTTCTTCCCTTCCTTCCGTCTTTGACCCGAGCCGGAGTCGGTAGGCTTATCGTCCTTCGGCTCGTTGACGAAGGATTCCTTCTCTTTGTCGTTGATCACTATACCCTTCCCCTTAGGATCCATCTCTTCGGGCGGTTAGTCCCTTTGTGAAGAGAACGGCTCTGATACCAATTGAGAGCACCTAGAGGGGGGGTGAATAGGTGATCCTGTAAAAACTTCAAACTTAAGCCACAAAAACTTGTTAAGCGTTAGCACGATTATTGCCAAGTGGCTAAGGTGAAGTCTCAACAAAAACACAATACCACAAGAGATCAAGCACAGAGGTGACACGGTGGTTTATCCCGTGGTTCGGCCAAGCCAATGCTTGCCTACTTCCACGTTGTGGCGTCCCAACGGACGAGGGTTGCAATCAACCCCTCTCAAGCGGTCCAAAGACCCACTTGAATACCACGGTGTTTTGCTTTTCCTTTCACTATCCCGTTTGCAAGGAATCTCCACAAATTGGAGTCTCTTGCCCTTACAAGTATATGATCACAAAGAAAGCACAGAGTAAGGGAGGGAAGCAACACACACAAATCCACAGCAAAAGCGCACACACACGGCCAAGAATCGAGCTCACAAGACTATCTCAGAGTTCTCACTTAGAACAGAGCTCGAATCACTTAGAAACACAAACGAATGCGCAGAGACTTAGTGTGGATGATCAAGAATGCTCAAGAGTTGCTTGTGTTTCTCCTCCATGCGCCTAGGGGCTCCTTTTATAGCCCCAAGGCAGCTAGGAGCCGTTGAGAGCAAATCTGGAAGGCCATCCTTGCCTTCTGTCGTCGGGGGCACCGGACAGTCCGGTGCACACCGGACATGTCCGGTGCCCGATTTCTTTCCTTAACTGGCACTTCCCGACCGTTGCAGACCGGCGGAGATCTGAGAGCCGTTGGCGCACCGGACATGTCCGGTGCACACCGGACAGTCCGGTGCCGTCTTCCGACCGTTGGCTCCGCCACGTGTCCCGCGCAGATTGCGCGGCCGACCGTTGGCCGGGCCGACCGTTGGCTCACCGGACAGTCCGGTGCACACCGGACAGTCCGGTGAATTTTAGCCGTACGCCGTCGGCGAATTCCCGAGAGCGGCCAGTTCGCTCCGAGCCAGCCTGGCGCACCGGACACTGTCCGGTGCACACCGGACAGTCCGGTGCTCCAGACCGAGCTGGGACTTTGGCAGCACACAGCCAAGTCCCTTCTCCTCTTCTCTATTCTTCTTCTTTCTGTTTCTAACACTTAGACAAATATGTTAGTCCACAAAACAAATGTACTAAGGCTTAGAAACATACCTTTATCTCATGATTTGCACCTTGTTCATCCATGTACATAAATTCACAATTAAGCACATGTGTTGGCACTCAATCACCAAAATACTTAGAAATGGCCCAAGAGCACATTTCCCTTTCACGCACGCTTGCGGAGCTCGTCCCAGGACTGGTCCTCCTCTTCGTCGTCAAGAACGAAGATAGGGCCCGAAGCCTCACGGGTCCGGAATCGGAGCAACTGGCCCCGGGCCTCGGGGCTCCGCCCCACAGCGACAAGGCTGCCGCCCGCCTGGGAGCACTGTGCGTCCGCGCCCACCTCTTCCGAGGCTCCGGGCGCCGACGCCGCGGCTGTCCCGACGTCGGCGGCGACCGTACGCTCTCCGACCGGGACGGTGCCAGCTGCGGTAGCGGCAGACGCCGGCATGGCCAACATGGCTGGCGAGCTCGGGACCGCATCGGCGCCGGCCGCCTCCCCGGTCACGATGGCCACCTCGGCAGAGGAGCCCGCCTCGGGGACCTGCTCCCCCAGAACATGCGACGCCTGAGCCCCGTGCGGCGGAGCACCCTGCGAAAGGGTCGGCTGAGCGGCAGGGCCCGAGGTGGCGCCAGCTGCCTGGACCAACGCCGTCTTGAGGGCCTTCCGAGGCGCCAGGTCGGTAGGGCCATGGCTCCGTTTGCTGAAGAAAACAAGAAAGGAAAAATCACGGCCCAGACATATGAATGAAGCACCGGGATGGGGAGATTCCAAGGTACCTACCCGCTCCGGATCATGATCCACGGTGTCTGGGGGGAGGTCTCTTGGCTCCCGCTTCCTGGAACCACCGCCGAGGTCCGCTTCACCAACAGCCCCGGCGCCGCCCTCGCCTCGGACGCCCCTGAGGCCCGGGAGGCGGACTGCCCAGGCGCCGCCATGGCAACCTGAGGACCGCTCCCCCATGCTGCCGGCGCGGGCGACGGTTCCCGAAGAACGGACCCCTCGGCCCGGCTCCCTGGAGTGACATCAGCTCCCCCAGCCGAGGAGTCAAGAACCCTCTCGGGTTGCCCCCACTCCTCAGGTTGGGGATCCGGCACCTCGGCTCCAGGGACCGACGATGTAGGCCCGCTCGGGGGCTGGCTCGACGACCCCCGGCCACATCCCAAGCCGGGGCTGAGGCCGAGGCGGGCGGCCATGTCGTCCTCCTCCTCTTCGTCGTCGACGTCGTCGTCATCATCGGACGTCTCCGGCGACAGCTCCCTGGGAAGCCCTTCCCTCTCCTGCTGACGACGGCGTTTCTCCAGGGCGTCCCGAGCCCGCCTCCGCCTGCGGGCCCGAGCCTTCTCCGCATCCTTTTTCTTCTTCTCCTCCTCCGCGGCGACCCGCCTCGCCGCCCGACCCACCGCGTCCTCCGGGACCGGCGGCAGGGAGGGTTTGTGCCGCCCCACCTCCTAAAAAGGGGGAGAAAGAAAACCGATAGTGAGAATCAGGAGCAACCCGGCATGTGAAGAGGGGAGGGACGAACACTCACCAGAGCGACGCACCCCTGGTCGGGGCGCATTCGAGGCTGGGAGAGGGCGTGGGGGTCCGGCTTCCCCATCGCGACCGACACCCGCCGGTAGAGGGCGTCGTGGGGAAGAGGATCAGGGGACATCCGTGACCCCTCCCAGTCGGCCTCCTGGGTCATCTCCCAAAGCGACAACCGCCGCTCCGCCAGGGGGAGCACCCTCCGGCGATGGATGGCGGCAACCACTCCCGCGGCGGTGAGCCCTTCCTCCCGCAACGCCTTCAGGGCCTGGAGAAGAGGTTCGAGTTTCTTCTGCCTCTCGTGTGGAGTCCCGTGACGCCAGGCGTCGGGGGCGGCGGTGACAACCCGCTGAGAGAACGGCGGGAGCGACCCTCCGTCATTCCGGAGGTAGAACCACCGGCGCTGCCACCCCTTGTTTGAGGGTGAAAGGACGGCAGGAATATACTGCAACGACCGCGACTGCCTCAGCAAGAGGGTGCAGCCGCCGGCCCGCACCGCCGCACGGACCCTCCTCTCCCCCGTCGACGAAGCAAAAAGCTCGGCAAAGAAGAGGTGAGTCCACAAATCCCAATGGGGGGCGATCCCCAGATACCCCTCGCACACCGCTACAAAGATAGCGGCTTGCGCGATGGAGTTGGGGGTGAGGTTGTGCAGTTCCACCCCGTAGTGGAACAGGATGGCCCGCATGAAGCGGCTCGACGGCACTCCAAATCCCCGCTCATGGAAGGAGATGAAGCTCACGACATACCCCGGCGGAGGGGATGGAGCGACTCCGCCCGCGGGAGGAATCCATTCCGGCCGCTCCTTATCGGAGAGGGGGCGGAGCAAACCCTCGCCGACGAGGTCCTCCAGGTCACCCGCCGTCACCGTGGAGAAGGGCCACGGGTCGCGCGGCGAGAGGATGGTCACCCGGTCAGCCATCGCCAAGGCAGAAGGAGTGGCGGCGTGAAGGACAGGGGAGGGCGGTTTCCTTTTCCTGGCTAGATCTCTCAGGCTGCGAAAAACCTGAGAAGAAGGCGAGAAGTGAAGTCGAGAACCGTCACTGGACCCTCTCCGGGGCACATAAAGGCCAAGGTCGAGACGGTTCCAACGTACCGCCCGAACCGGACGCGGGGTTCAAAAAAAAAACGCGAAGCAAAACAGCCGTTCCTCGAACGACTCGCGCACGCAACGGCAGCTTCGCCGACCGCTTACCCCGGCGCATTAACTTCGCGGCGAAACAGGTGACGTTTCTGGCAGGGGCAGCTGGCGACGCTTCGCCTCCCCCAAAACGACCACGCCGAAAAAGGTACGCCACGACGTTCAATTTCGAATCCTTTTTCCCTTTTCCTTCTTTCTCTATCTCTTGCAACAGGGACCGAGAAGGGGGATAACCCCAAAGGGATCCTTCCCCGTGAAGGAACTAGGCTCCGAGCCTCCCTACTGATCAGGGGTTCGAAGGCTGGCCCCCCGAGGGGTTCAACAGCCGCCTCAGATCGCGTGGGCCCGACACCCACTACTGGTCAGGGGTTCGAAGGTCGGCCTCCCGAAAGGTTCCATGACCGCCTCAGGCTACTCGGGCTCCGTGCCCCCTACTGATCAGGGGTTCGAAGGCTGGCCTGTCGAAGGGTTCACAGCCGCCTCAGACGCCGAGCGAGGGATGACCAGGGGTACGTTCGATACATAACCAAGGCTCGGGCTGCGCTCCCGAGGTACCCTAGGACATTTCCGAGACCAGCGGGAACGACTCTGTAACGGAATCCCATCGGAGGGAGGCAACGAGCCCTCGGACCCCGTCGCTAGGGGACCGGGTCCGGCAGATCACCCGCAGGTACTTTTGGGCGTGCCTCCGGGCCCCTAGCCGACCCCCAACGAACGGGGCACGGACGTCCACTCGGATTACCCGATTGCAGCTCACCGGAGACACCATGTTCGGTGCCTATCGAGGGTAACATGGCGCACTCCCCCCCTCCTCCTTGCGGAAAGGCGACATAGGGGCGTATATAAAAAGTCGAGTCTGTCCCTGATCGTCCTCTCGCTCCGTGCGAAGGCTCGGGGGCTGCTCTCGCAAACCCGGCTCCGGCCAAACCGTTGACAGCGTCAACATACCAGCCCGAGAACTTGGGCCCCGACAGTGCACCTGGGTTACGCCCTGCTCGCATGAGGGAACCGCTAGTCCAGCCGAGGCATTACGCACGGCATTAAGACCTCGAAGGAGTGAAACCACTCCTCCGAGGCCTCGGGGGCTACACCCGGCGGGTGCGCTCGCGCGCACCCACCGGAACAAAGTACCACCGAGAAAGGCTGGTCCCCTTGCAAAAAAGTGCGACGCAAGCCTCCAAGCGAGTGTTAACACTCCCTTCGAGGCTCGGGGGCTACTGTCGGGGACCATAATTAGGGGTACCCTCAAGACGCCTAATTCTCAGCTGGTAACCCCCATCAGCATAAAGCTGCAGAGGCCTGATGGGTTTGATTAAGTCAGGGATCAGTCCATACGAGTGACTTGACCACGCCACGCCCGAGCCTAGCCTCGGGCGAGGGCAGCCGACCCTAAGATGACTCCGTCTCGCCTGAGGCCTCCTCTTTCACGGCAGACGCATCTCCGGCTCGCCCTAGGCCCCGCCTTCGATAAGAAGAAACCCTGACTAAATCACCGCGCCAACCGACCGAGTCACCGGGGCGTTTAACGCAAAAGGTAAGACCAACGGACGACCAGACTTCGCCAGAGGTGCCACAGGAGGCTCCGCCCGACCCAGGGCTCGGACTCGGGCTAAGGCCCCGGAAGACGGCGAACTCCGCTCCGCCCGACCCCAGGGCTCGGACTCGGGCTAAGGCCCCGGAAGACGGCGAACTCCGCTCCGCCCAAGGGCTCGGACTCGGGCTAAGGCCCCGGAAGACGACGAACTCCGCCTCGCCCGACCCAGGGCTCGGACTCCGCCTCGGCCTCTGCCTAACGATCTCCGCCTCGCCCGAACCCAGGGCTCGGACTCTGCCTCTGTCTTGCAGGACGGACTCGACCTCGGCTTCGGAGGAGCCTCCACGACGCCCGACCTAGGACACGAGACCGCCACGTCAACAGGAAGCGTCATCATCGCCCTGCCCTGAGCCGACTTGGGTCGCAGAGAACAAGACCGGCGTCCCATCTGGCCAGCCACGCCAGATAGGCAAATGATGGCGCCCCGCTAGACCATGACGACAGCGACTCTCAGCTCCCTTACGAAAGCAGGAGGACGTCAGCAAGGGCCCAGCCACTCCGACAGCTGTCTCCCCGTCCGGCTCCGTTACTCCTCCAACAGCCACGACGCCACACCAACAGGGTGCCAAGATCTCTCCGGCTGCCACCTTGGCATGTACATAGGGCGCTAGCTCTCCCTCGCTAGACACGTAGCACCTTGCTACACCCCCATCTTGTACACCTGGATCCTCACCTTACGACTATAAAAGGAAGGACCAGGGCCTTCTTAGAGAAGGTTGGCCTCGCGGGGACGAAGGGCAGGGGCAGGCACTCTCTCGGGGCCGCTCACTCCCCTCACCTCGCGCGGACGCTTGTAACCCCCTACTGCAAGCGCACCCGACCTGGGCGCGGGACGAACACGAAGGCCGCGGGAATTCTCCGACTCCCTCACGACCCGGCTCCGGCCACCGACCTCTCTCTCTGTTCCCCCTTCGCGCTCGCCCACGCGCTCGACCCATCTGGGCTGGGGCACGCGACACTCTCACTCGTCGGCTCGGGGACCCCCGGTCTCGGAACGCCGACAATGATTTTTTAGAACTGTTGTTGTTTGATGAACCTTTTACGTGTCCACGTCAATGCATGACCCTGTTGAAATATAATATAAGTGAGTTGTATATCCTTCCTACCAGCTTAATTTTTTAGGTTGAATTGGTCGATATATGTAACTTAATATCGTTGCTAATTTGCTATTCTCGACTGCGGCATTTCTGCACAGATGATTTAAAACTGTGGCTGTTTGACATGTACCGTAGTTTGCTGAATCATGTGTCTGCAGCAAGCATTTACACCTGTCATTTGTACGTCTGTGGATCGTTGTGGCGGCCATGGAACGCCTTGAGCTCATATACCAGCCGTGCCCAGCCACCGGAAGACGAGCCACCCTCCGCCACGGCGGCGCGCGCCGCGGCCCCGAGCTCCCGAGATCTGGCTTTCCTCGCCGCTAACACCTCCTCGTCCTGCTGGTCATCACCCATGAGCCTCCCCACGGCGCGCGCCACCGCATCAGCCGGCACCACAGCCTCCAAGTCCGACTCGCGTACCCGCACGCCCACGCGGAGCACCTCCACGAGGAACAGCTCGTTCAGGAACTGCTCCGCGCGGAGCGGCCACGTCGCGAGCGGGACTCCGGCGGACACGGCCTCCAGCACCGAGTTCCAGCCGCAGTGGGTGACGAAGCCTCCCACCGCGCGGTGCGCCAGGATCTCCGCCTGTGGCGCCCACCGCCCGGCCACCACCATGCCGCCGTTGCTGGACGCGCGCGCCTCCCGCTCCGCGCAGCCGCCGTCCCCGCGAGGCGTCGTCGAGACCACCCAGACGAACGGCCGGCCCGACGCGCGCAGCCCGGTGGCCAGCTCACGAAGCTGGGTCTCCCCCAGCGAGCACGTGCTCCCGAAGCACACGTACACCACCGACCCCTCGTCCCGGCCGTCGAGCCACTGCAGAATCGGGTCCCGCTCCGTACCGCCGCTGGCGACGGCGCGTGGAGATGGAGAGACCGTGGGGCCGACGAGGAACACTTCCTTGGGCGTCCCCGGGAGCTGCCTACGGTAGTACGCGGCGAAGTCGGCGTCGAGCGCAGCGACGCTGTTGAACACGACGGCGCAGCTCTGGGCCTCCGCGGCACGGAAGAGAGGGAGGTGCGCCAGCGCCTCCTCGTTGACCTGCGCTCTGTGGATCGTCACGGGGCGCGGGAAGCCCCCGGGGACGGCGAACCGGTCCGTGTGCACCTCGGGGCGGTAGAGATGGAGCGCGACCATGGCCGCCGCGGCGAAGGCGCCGATGGTGTGGAAGGTGACGTGCGGCACGCCGCAGTCGCGCGCGACGCGCGGGGCCCAGTAGAGCACGGCGTCCGAGACGACCGCCACGGGGCGGCCGCCGCCGCCGCCTCCGTGGTGGGCGCGGATGGCGGCGGTGAGCACCGGCGCAAGGGCGGCCTCGGCGGCGGCGAAGAAGGTCGGCGCGGCGGAGGCGTCGTCCGGGAGGAGGGAGAAGTCCTCGTACCCGCCGGGGCAGCGGAGCGGCGCCGCGTGGACTGGCACGGACGCCGGTGCGAGGGCCGCGAAGTGTGCCGTGGTGACGATGGCGGCCGTGGTGGTGGCGGCGACCTCGTGCTCTGCACCGGCGGCTGCGGAGGAGGCCGCTTTGGCCGCGAGCGGGGCGAAGTGGCTGCGCTCGAGGAATGGCACGAAGACGAGGTGGAGAGGCGAGTCCGCGTGCGATCGCTCGGGCTCCGACTGCGACATGTCGAGGTCTGGTGTCGTGGGACGTGGCGCAGCTGGGCGGCTTGGTGAGTTGGTGTCGTTTCGCTTTCGCGGGGGTGGCCGGGTGGAACTTGGCTAGTCTTCTTTTGCGAGGCTGGGGCGCTGGGCGTTGGGATAAAGGCTAGACGGATGGCGTCATGCGTGTTCCCCCAAGCCGCATTGGCGGAGGCCGCTACAACCGCCGGTCATTCGAAATGTGCCTGGAATGGATTGGGAGTTGGGACGGTGGTGTAGTGTGAAATGCGTGTTCCCCAGGCTTCGTGTACAGTATGTGTGACGTTCGTTTGGGTCTCCGCGATGTTTTGGGTCAAGCAAACATACATTCTTCCAAGTCAGATTAAACATACATTCTTCTGCGGCACACCAGACAGTAACATTGTGGTATGTGCCTTGCTTGCATTTTATTTTTGTCTCTTTTTCATTTCGGCATGTAAGGGCATGTACAACCTAGATACCGCTGCACGCAGGGGCGGACCCAGGAAACAATGGGACCGAGGGCATACTTGCAAAGATGAGCGCTAAAATACGAAAGAAGGGGCCTCTAAGTTAGTCTGAGCAGGGGACCTCATAGTAAAAATCTAGACACTACTACTTACAACAGAGAAATGAGCGGGGGCCTGTGCCCCCACTCGCATCAACGTAGGTCCGCCCCTGGCTGCACGGTACTCCAAGTACAAGATACAACTAAAACACAACATAGTACAGTGGTCATGTCTAAAATATGTGTCTTACGATATTCATTGTACCTGTCGACGTTTCGAGACCGGGGGGTCTCCGAGCCGACGAGTGAGTGTGCCGCGTGCCCCAGCCCAGATGGGTCGAGCGCGTGGGCGAGCGCGAAGGGGGGAGAGAGCGAGGTGGCCGGAGCCGGGTCGTGAGGAAGCTGGAGATTCCCGCGGCCTTCGTGTTCGTCCCACGCCCAGGTCGGGTGCGCTTGCAGTAGGGGGTTACAAGCGTCCGCGCGGGTGAGGGGAGCGAGCGGCCCCAAGAGAGCGCCTGCCCCTGCCCTCGTTCCCGCGAGGCCAACCTTCTCTAAGAAGGCCCTGGTCCTTCCTTTTATAGGCGTAAGGAGAGGATCCAGGTGTACAAATGGGGGTGTAGCAAGGTGCTACGTGTCTAGCGGGGGAGAGCTAGTGCCCTAAGTACATGCCAAGGTGGCAGCCGGAGAGATCTTGGCACCCAGCTAGTGTGGCGTCGTGGCTGTCGGAGAAGCAGTGGAGCCTGGTGGAGGGACAGCTGTCGGAGTGGTTGGGCCCTTGCTGACGTCCCCTCGCTTCCGTAAGGGAGCTGAGAGCCGCCGTCGTCATGGATCCAGCGGGGCGCCATCATTGCCTATCTGGCGGAGCCAGCCAGATGGGACGTCGGTCCTGCTCTCTGCGGCCCGAGTCGGCTCGGGGTAGGGTGATGATGGCGCTTCCTGTCGACGTGGCGGACTCGTGCCCTAGGTCGGGCGACGTGGAGGCTCCTCCGAAGCTGAGGTCGAGTCTGTCCTGCATGGCCGAGGCCGAGCCCGAGCTCCTGGGTCGGGCGAGGCGGAGGTCGTTCGGCAGAGGCCAGGGCGGAGTCCGAGCCCTGGGTCGGGCGAGGCGGAGTTCGTCGTCTTCCGGGGCCTTAGCCCGAGTCCGAGCCCTGGGTCGGGCGGAGCGGAGTTCGCCGTCTTCCGGGGCCTCAGCCCGAGTCCGAGCCCTGGGTCGGGCGGAGCGGAGTTCGCCGTCTTCCGGGGCCTTTAGCCCGAGTCCGAGCCCTGGGTCGGGCGGAGCGGAGTTCGCCGTCTTCCGGGGCCTTAGCCCGAGTCCGAGCCCTGGGTCGGGCGGAGCGGAGTTCGCCGTCTTCCGGGGCCTTAGCCCGAGTCCGAGCCCTGGGTCGGGCGGAGCGGAGTTCGCCGTCTTCCGGGGCCTTAGCCCGAGTCCGAGCCCTGGGTCGGGCGGAGCTTCCTATGGCGCTTTTGGCAAAGCCTGGCCGCCCGTCGGTCTCACTCTTTGTGTTAAACGCCCCGGGGACTTGGTCGGTCGGCGCGGTGATTTAGTCAGGGTTGCTTCTTAACGAAGGCAAGGCCTCGGGCGAGCCGGAGATGCGTCTGCCGTGAAAGAGGAGGCCTCGGGCGAGACAGAAACACCTCAGGGTCGGCTGCCCTTGCCCGAGGCTAGGCTCGGGCGTGGCGTGATCGAGTCGCTCGTATGGACTGACCCCTGACTTAATCAAACCCATCAGGCCTCTGCAGCTTTATGCTGATGGGGGTTACCAGCTGAGAATTAGGCGTCTTGAGGGTACCCCTAATTATGGTCCCCGACAGTAGCCCCCGAGCCTCGAAGGGAGTGTTAACACTCGCTTGGAGGCTTTCGTCGCACTTTTTTGCAAGGGGACCAGCCTTTCTCGGTTGCACTTTGTTCCGGTGGGTGCGCGCGAGCGCACCCGCCGGGTGTAGCCCCCGAGGCCTCAGAGGAGTGGTTTCACTCCTTCGAGGTCTTAATGCCTTGCGCAATGCTTCGGCTGGTCTGGCGGTTCCCTCATGCGAACAGGCCGTAGCCCGGGTGCTCTGTCGGGGCCCAAGTTCTCGGGCTGGTATGTTGACGCTGTCAACGGTTTGGCCGGAGTCGGGTTTGCGAGAGCAGCCCCCGAGCCTCCGCACAGGGCGAGAGGACGATCAGGGACAGACTCGGCTTTTTAAATACGCCCCTACGTCGCCTTTCCGCAAGGAGGAGGGGGGAGAGCGCCATGTTACCCTCGATGGGCACCGAACATGGTGTCTCCGGTGAGCTGCAATCGGGTAATCCGAGTGGACGTCCGTGCCCCGTTCGTTGGGGGTCGGCTAGGGGCCCGGAGGCACGCCCAAAAGTACCTGCGGGTGATCTGCCGGACCCGGTCCCCTGGCGACGGGGTCCGAGGGCTCGTTGCCTCCCTCCGATGGGATTCCATTACAGGGTCGTTCCCGCTGGTCTCGGAAATGTCCTAGGGTACCTCGGGAGCGCAGCCCGAGCCTTGGTTATGTATCGAACGTACCCCTGGTCATCCCTCGCTCGGTGTCTGAGGCGACTGTGAACCCTTCGGAGGGCCAGCCTTCGAACCCCTGATCAGTAATGGGCGCGGAGCCCGAGTAGCCTAAGGCGGTCGTGGAACCTTTCGGGGGGCCGACCTTCGAACCTCTGACCAGTAGTGGGTGTCGGGCCCACGCGATCTGAGGCGGCTGTTGAACCCTTCGGGGGGCCAGCCTTCGAACCCCTGATCAGTAAGGAGGCTCGGAGCCTAGTTCCTTCACGGGGAAGGATCCCTTTGGGGGTATCCTCTTTCCCGGTCCCTGTTGCAAGAGATAGAGAAAGAAGGAAAAGGGAAAAAGGATACGAAATTGAACGACGGGGCGTACCTTTTTTGGTGTGGTCGTTTTGGCGAAGGCGAAGCGTCGCCAGCTGCTCCTGCCAGAAGCGCTGCCCGTCGAGCCGCGGAGTTAATGCGCCGGGGCGAGCGGTCGGCGAGGCTGCCGTTGCGTGCGCGAGCCGTTCGAGGAACGGCTGTTTTGCTTTGCGTTTTTTGAACCCCGCGTCCGGTTCGGGCGGTACGTTGGAACCGTCTTTACCTTGGTCCTTATATACCTCGGAGAGGGTCCGGTGACGGTTCTCGACTCCGCTTCTTGTCTCCCTCTTAGGTTTTTTGCAGTCTGAGAGATCTAGCCAGGGAAAAGGAAACCGCCCTTCCCTGTCCTTCGCGCCGCCACCCTTTCTGCTTCGGCGATGGCTGACCGGGTGACCATCATCCCGCCGCGCGACCCGTGGCCCTTCTCCACGGTGACGGCGGGTGATCTGGAGGACCTCGTCGGCGAGGGTTTGCTCCGCCCTCTCACCGATGAGCAGCGGCCGGAATGGATTCCTCCCGCGGGTGGAGTCACTCCATCCCCTCCGCCGGGGTACGTCGTGAGCTTCATCTCCTTCCATGAGCGGGGATTTGGTGTGCCGACGAGCCGCTTTATGCGGGCCATCCTGTTCCACTACGGGGTGGAGTTGCACAACCTCACCCCCAACTCCATCTCGCAGGCCGCTATCTTCGTAGCGGTGTGCGAGGGGTATTTGGGGATCGCCCCCCATTGGGATTTGTGGACCCATATTTTCTTCGCCGAGCTTTCTGCCTCGCCGACGGGGGAGAGGAAGGTCCGCGCAGCGGTGCGGGCCGGCGGCTGCACCCTTTTGTTGAGGCAGTCGCGGTCGTCGCAGTATATCCCTGCCGTCCTCGCGTCCTCAAACAAGGGTTGGCAGCGCCGGTGGTTCTACCTCCGGAATGACGAAGAGTTGCTCCCGCCGTTCTCTCAGCGGGTCGTCACCGCCGCTCCCGACGCCTGGCGCCACGGGACTCCACACGAGAGGCAGAAGAACCTCGAACCTCTTCTCCAGGCCCTGAAGGTGTTGCGGGAGGGGGACTCACCGCCGCGGGAGTGGTTGCTGCCATCCACCGTCGGAGGGTGCTCCCCCTGGCGGAACGGCGGCTGTCGCTTTGGGAGATGACCCTGGAGGCCGACTGGGAGGGGTCACGGATGTCCCCTGATCCTCTTCCCCATGATGCCCTCCAATGGCGGGTGTCGGCCGCGATGGGGAAGCCAGACCCCCACGCCTTCTCCTAGCCTCGAATGCGCCCCGACCAGGGGTGCGTCGCTCTGGTGAGTGTTCGCTCCTTCCTTTCTCATATACCGGGTTGCTCCTGGTTCTCACGATTGGGTTTCTTTCCCCCTCCCCCCTTTTTAGGAGGTGGGGCGGCACAAACCCTCCTTGCCGCGGGTCCCGGAGGACGCGGTGGGTCGGGCAGCGCGGCGGGTCGCCGCGGAGGAGGAGAAGAAGAAAAAGGATGCGGAGAAGGCCCGGGCCCGCAAGCGGAGGCGGGCTCGGGACGCCCTGGAGAAACTCCGTCGCCAGCAGGAGAGGGAAGGACTCCCCAGGGAGCTGTCGCCGGAGACATCCGACGACGACGACGATGATGGTGAAGAGGAGGAGGACGACATGGCCGCCCGTCTCGGCCTCAGCCCCAGCTTGGGGTGTGGCCGGGAGCTGTCGAGTCAGCCCCCGAGCGGGCCGATGTCGTCGGTTCCTGGGGCCGAGACGCCGGATCCCCGACCTGAGGGGCGGGGGCAATCCGAGAGGGTACTTGACCCCTCGGCTGGAGGAGCTGACGTGACTCCAGGGAGCCGGGCCGAGGGGTCCGTCCCTCGAGAGCCGTCCCCCGCGCCGGCAGCGCGGGGGAGCGGTCCTCAGGTTGCCATGGCGGCGCCTGGGCAGTCCGCCTCCCGGGCGTCAGGGGCGCCCAAGGCGAGGGCGGTGCCAGGGCTGTCGGCGAGGCGGACCTCGGCGGTGGTTCCAGGGAGCGGGAGCCAAGAGACCTCCCCCCAGGCACAGTGGATCATGGCCCGGAGCGGGTAGGTACCTTGGAATGTCTTCGTCCCGGCGCTTCATTCATATGTCTTGGCCGTGATTTTCCCTTCCTTCTTTTTTCCAGCAAGCGGAGCCATGGCCCTACCGACCTGGCGCCCCGGAAGGCCCTTAAGACGGCGTCGGTCCAGGCGGCTGGCGCCATCTCGGGCCCCGCCGCTCAGCCGACCCTTTCTCAGGGCGCTCCGCCGCATGGGGCTCAGGCGTCGCGTGTCCCGGGGGAGCAGGTCCCCGAGGCGGGCTCCTCTGCCGAGGCGGCCATCGTGATCGGGGAGGCGGCCGGCGCCGACGCGGTCCCGAGCCCGCCTGCCGCCACCGCAGTTGGCACCGTCCCAGTCGGAGAGCAAATGGTTGCTGCCGGCGTTGAGACGGCCGTAGCGTCGGCGCCTAGGGCTTCGGAAGAGGTGGGCATGGACGCGCAGTTCATCCAGGCGGGCGGCAGCCTTGTCGCTGTGCGGCGGAGCCCCGAGGCCCGGGGCCAGTTGCTCCGATTCCGGACCCGCGAGGCTTTGGACCCTATCTTCGTTCTTGACGACGAACAGGAGGACCAGTCCTGGGACGAGCTCCGCAAGCGTGCGGAAGCAGCGGTGGGGTCGCTCCGATCGTCGCTGGTGGTTCTCTGCGGGGACGTCCCCAAAATCCTCCAGGTAACGGTTTCAGGCATACCTTCTTCCTTCTGCGAGCGAGGCGTTCGTCGTGATGCCTTGTTTTCCTTTCTAGGATTTGACGGACCGGAGCGCCGCCAAGTCGTCGTTCATCCGCCGCGAGGCCGACGTCTGGGGCTCGCTGTGGTCCCTGAGGACTTCGCTCGCCGGGGCTACCGCGCGCCTTTCTCAGCAGGACGCTAAGATAGCGGACCTCTAGTTGCTCTGCGCTGACCTGAGGGCCGAGGCGGCGGCGGCGCGCACAGAGGCGCTACGGCAGCGGTCGGAGCTCGTCCAGGTTGCCGAGGAGCGGGACCTGTCGGGGACCATAATTAGGGGTACCCTCAAGACGCCTAATTCTCAGCTGGTAACCCCCATCAGCATCAAGCTGCAGAGGCCTGATGGGTTTGATTAAGTCAGGGGTCAGTCCATACGAACGACTCGATCACGCCACACCCGAGCCTAGCCTCGGGCGAGGGCAGCCGACCCTGAGGTGTTTCCGTCTCGCCCGAGGCCTTGCCTTCGTTAAGAAGCAACCCTGACTAAATCACCGTGCCGACCGACCAAGTCCCCGGGGCGTTTAACGCAAAGAGTGAGACCGACGGGCGGCCAGGCTTTGCCAAAAGCGCCATAGGAAGCTCCGTCCGACCCAGGGCTCGGACTCGGGCTAAGGCCCCGGAAGACGGCGAACTCCGCTCCGCCCGACCCAGGGCTCGGACTCGGGCTAAGGCCCCGGAAGACGGCGAACTCCGCTCCGCCCGACCCAGGGCTCGGACTCGGGCTAAGGCCCCGGAAGACGGTGAACTCCGCTCCGCCCGACCCAGGGCTCGGACTCGGGCTAAAGGCCCCGGAAGACGGCGAACTCCGCTCCGCCCGACCCAGGGCTCGGACTCGGGCTGAGGCCCCGGAAGACGGCGAACTCCGCTCCGCCCGACCCAGGGCTCGGACTCGGGCTAAGGCCCCGGAAGACGACGAACTCCGCCTCGCCCGACCCAGGGCTCGGACTCCGCCCTGGCCTCTGCCGAACGACCTCCGCCTCGCCCGACCCAGGAGCTCGGGCTCGGCCTCGGCCATGCAGGACAGACTCGACCTCAGCTTCGGAGGAGCCTCCACGTCGCCCGACCTAGGGCACAAGTCCGCCACGTCGACAGGAAGCGCCATCATCACCCTACCCCGAGCCGACTCGGGCCGCAGAGAGCAGGACCGACGTCCCATCTGGCTGGCTCCGCCAGATAGGCAATGATGGCGCCCCGCTGGATCCATGACGACGGTGGCTCTCAGCTCCCTTACGGAAGCAAGGGGACGTCAGCAAGGGCCCAACCACTCCGACAGCTGTCCCTCCACCAGGCTCCATTGCTTCTCCGACAGCCACGACGCCACACTAGCTGGGTGCCAAGATCTCTCCGGCTGCCACCTTGGCATGTACTTAGGGCACTAGCTCTCCCCCGCTAGACACGTAGCACCTTGCTACACCCCCATTTGTACACCTGGATCCTCTCCTTACGCCTATAAAAGGAAGGACCAGGGCCTTCTTAGAGGAGGTTGGCCTCGCGGGAACGAGGGCAGGGGCAGGCGCTCTCTTGGGGCCGCTCGCTCCCCTCACCCGCGCGGACGCTTGTAACCCCCTACTGCAAGCGCACCCGACCTGGGCGCGGGACGAACACGAAGGCCGCGGGAATCTCCAGCTTCCTCACGACCCGGCTCCGGCCACCTCGCTCTCTCCCCCCTTCACGCTCGCCCACGCGCTCGACCCATCTAGGCTGGGGCACGCGGCACACTCACTCGTCGGCTCGGGGACCCCCCGGTCTCGAAACGCCGACAGTTGGCGCGCCAGGTAGGGGCCTGCTGCGTGTTGACGAGCAGTTTCCCGTCAAGCTCCAGATGGGCAGTCTCCAACGACCTCTTCAACCCGGGACGGTGCTCCGTTTCGGGAGCCTCGAGTTCATGTCTTTCGACGGCAGCTACGACATGATACTCCTTCCACCGCCGCGCGACAGCGACAATGGTGGCGGACAGCCCGCCCGCTGGCGGCGGAATCGACGACGTCTTTCCCGCGTGGGGGAAGGACAACTTTCGAGCTCGCCCCATCCTCTCCTTCGCCATCGGAGGAGGAGGCGGGGCAACCGGGGCCGAGCGGGAGGCTGCGCTCATTTGGCTGTCGAGCAAATCGACATCCCCAGCGCCCCAACGGACGACGCGTCGGGCATCACCCACGCGTTTGAGGCGAAGGCGAGCGCCGTCCCCCCGCGACACGCCGACCCCGAGCAAGTGGACGACGCCAGCGCGCTCACGGAGGGCCTGCAGGACGTCGCCCTCGCACCAAGGACGACAGCACGATCAGCCCCCGATGTGACTTCGTCGCTCCTCGTCGACCAAAAGGTACCGGCTGATTCCCATCCTTTGTCATTTCGACTCGGCCTCAACCCGCCTAGCGACCTCGCTTGGGCGGGCGCTCACACTGAGGCGAGTGCAACCCCTCTGGGGTTTCGTGTGCGGTCGCCTTGGGACCGATTGACGGACGTCTCGACCTACGGGCCCTCTGGGTCCGAGGAAGATGACGATCCCAGCATCTGCTGGGATTTCTCTGGATCTGGCAACCCCAGTGCCATGCGGGATTTCATGACCGCATGCAACTACTGCCTCTCCGACTGTTCCGACGGCAGCCGCAGCCTTGACGACAAGGACTGCGGCCCGAGCCGCGAATGTTTCCACGTCGAGCTAGGGGATCCCTCCGGAGGCAGCAGTCTCGGCATGCCGGAGGATGGTGATCCCCCTAGGCCAGCGCCTCGCGCCGACATCCCGCGGGAGCTAGTTGTGGTCCCCGTTCCGGCGGGGGGTCATGACCCACAGCTCGAGCAAGTCCGCGGGGCGCGGGCCGGGCTCGATGAGGGAGCAGGAGCGCTCGAGGCAATCCGCCGGGACGTCGGGCAGGTATGGGCGGGCCAGCCCCCGGTCGGAGAAATACGTCACCTGCCCCAAGGTCTCCAGCACCGCATCGCCAACGACGCCAGGGACAGACCGCCACCCGCATCCGGCGGAACCGGTCAGGACCTAGCCGCCGCAGCGATGCTCCTCCGCGCGATGCCGGAGTCATCAACCACCGAGGGTCGGCGAATCCAGGGAGAGCTCAGGCATCTCCTGGAAGGCGCTGCGGCCCGGCGGGCCGAGAGCTCTGCCTCCCGAAGGCAGGGGTACCCCTCGGAACCTCGTGCCGCGACTTCCCGACTCATGCGGGAAGCCTCGGTCTTCACCGGGCGCACGCGCAACATCGCGCCTGCGGCCCCGGGCCACCTCGGCGACGAGCACCCTCATCGCGACCGTCGGGCTCGCCTCGACGAAAGGGTGCGCCGAGGTTATCACCCCAGGCGTGGGGAACGCTATGACAGCGGGGAGGATCGGAGTCCCTCGCCCGAACCACCCGGTCCGCAGGTCTTCAGCCGAGCCATTCGGCGGGCGCCGTTTCCGCCCCGATTCCGACCCCCGACTACCATCACAAAGTACTCGGGGGAAACGAAACCGGAATTGTGGCTCGCGGACTACCGCCTGGCCTGTCAATTGGGTGGAACGGACGATGACAACCTCATCATCCGCAACCTCCCCCTGTTCCTCTCCGACACTGCTCGCGCTTGGTTGGAGCACCTGCCTCCGGGGCAGATTTCCAACTGGGAGGATCTGGTCCAAGCCTTCGCCGGCAACTTCTAGGGCACGTACGTGCGCCCCGGGAATTCCTGGGACCTCCGAAGCTGCCGGCAACAGCCGGGAGAGTCCCTTCGGGACTACGTCCGGCGATTCTCGAAGCAGCGCACCGAGCTGCCCAACATCACCGACTCCGATGTCATCGGCGCGTTCCTTGCCGGCACCACCTGCCGTGACCTGGTGAGCAAGCTGGGTCGCAAGACCCCCACCAGGGCGAGCGAGCTGATGGACATCGCCACCAAGTTCGCCTCTGGCCAGGAGGCGGTCGAAGCCATCTTCCGAAAGGACAAGCAGCCCCAGGGCCGCCCATCGGAAGATGCTCCTGAGGCGTCTACTCCGCTCGGCGCCAAGAAGAAAGGCAGGAGGAAGTCGCAAGCGAAACGCGACGCCGCCAGCACAGACCTTGTCGCCGCCGCCGAATACAAGAACCCTCGGAAGCCCCCTGGAGGCGCCAACCTCTTCGACAAGGCACTTAAGGAGACGTGCCCCTACCATCAGGGGCCCGTCAAGCACACCCTCGAGGAGTGCGTCATGCTTCGGCGCCACTTCCACCGGGCCGGGCCACCCGCGGAGGGTGGCAGGGCCCGCGACGACGACAAAAAGGAGGATCACCAAGCAGGAGAGTTCCCCGAGGTCCGCGACTGCTTCATGATCTACGGAGGGCATGCGGCGAATGCCTCGGCTCGGCATCGTAAGCAAGAGCGTCGGGAGGTCTGCTCGGTGAAGGTGGCGGCGCTAGTCTACCTAGACTGGTCCGACAAGCCCATCACCTTCGACCAGGACGACCACCCCGACCACGTGCCGAGCCCGGGGAAGTACCCGCTCGTCGTCGACCCCGTCATCGGCGACGTCAGGCTCACCAAGGTCCTGATGGATGGGGGCAGCTGCCTCAATATCATCTACGCCGAGACCCTCAGGCTCCTGCACGTCGATCTGTCATCCGTCCGAGCAGGCGCTGCGCCCTTCCACGGGATCATTCCTGGGAAGCGCGTCCAGCCCCTCGGACAGCTCGACCTTCCTGTCTGCTTCGGAACACCCTCCAACTTCCGAAGGGAGACTTTGACGTTCGAGGTGGTCGGGTTCCGAGGAACCTACCACGCAGTATTGGGAAGGCCATGCTACGCGAAGTTCATGGCCATCCCCAACTACACCTACCTAAAGCTCAAGATGCCAGGCCCCAACGGGGTCATCACCGTCGGCCCCACGTACAAACACGCATTCGAATGCGATGTGGAGTGCGTGGAGTACGCCGAGGCCCTCGCCGAGTCCGAGGCCCTCATCGCCGACCTGGAAAGCCTCTCCCGAGAGGTGCCGGACGTGAAGCGACACGCCGGCAACTTCGAGCCAGCGGAGACGGTTAAGGCCGTCCCTCTCGACCCCAGTGGCGACACCTCCAAGCAGATCCGGATCGGTTCCGGGCTCGACCCCAAATAGGAAGCAGTGCTCGTCGACTTTCTCCGCGCAAACGCCGACGTCTTTGCGTGGAGTCCCTCGGACATGCCCGGCATACCGAGGGATGTCGCCGAGCACTCGCTGGATATTCGGGCCGGAGCCCGACCGGTCAGACAGCCTCTGCGCCGATTCGACGAGGAAAGGCGCAGGGTGATAGGCGAGGAGATCCACAAGCTGATGGCAGCAGGGTTCATCAAAGAGGTATTCCATCCCGGATGGCTTGCCAACCCTGTACTTGTGAGGAAGAAAGGGGGGAAATGGCGGATGTGTGTAGACTACACTGGTCTCAACAAAGCATGTCCGAAGGTCCCCTACCCTCTACCTCGCATCGATCAAATCGTGGACTCCACTGCAGGGTGCGAAACCCTGTCTTTCCTCGATGCCTACTCAGGGTATCATCAAATCAAGATGAAAGAGTCCGACCAGCTCGCGACTTCTTTCATCACGCCCTTCGGCATGTACTGTTATGTCACCATGCCGTTCGGTCTGAGGAACGCGGGTGCGACGTACCAGCGGTGCATGAACCATGTGTTCGGCGAACACATCGGTCGCACGGTCGAGGCCTACGTCGATGACATCGTAGTCAAGACGAGGAAAGCCTCCGACCTTCTCTCCAACCTTGAACTGACATTCCGGTGTCTCAAGGCGAAGGGCGTCAAGCTCAATCCCGAGAAGTGCGTCTTCGGGGTGCCCCGAGGCATGCTCTTGGGATTCATCGTCTCCGAGCGGGGCATCGAAGCCAACCCGGAGAAGATCGCAGCCATCACAAGCATGGGGCCCATCAAGGACTTAAAAGGCGTACAGAGGGTCATGGGATGTCTCGCGGCCTTGAGCCGTTTCATCTCGCGCCTCGGCGAAAGAGGCCTGCCCCTGTACCGTCTCTTAAGGAAAGCCGAGTGCTTCACTTGGACTCCCGAGGCCGAGGAAGCCCTCGGGAACCTGAAGGCGCTCCTCACCCAGGCGCCCGTCTTGGTACCCCCAGCTGATGGAGAAGCCCTCTTGGTCTACGTCGCCGCTACCACACAGGTGGTCAGCGCCGCGATCGTGGTCGAAAGGCAGGAAGAGGGGCATGCTTTGCCCATTCAGAGGCCAGTTTACTTCGTCAGCGAGGTGCTGTCCGAGACCAAGATCCGCTACCCACAAGTCCAGAAGCTGCTGTATGCAGTGATCCTGACGAGGCGAAAGCTGCGACATTACTTCGAGTCTCATCCGGTGACTATGGTATCATCCTTCCCCCTGGGGGAGATCATCCAGTGCCGAGAAGCCTCGGGACGAATCGCGAAGTGGGCGGTGGAAATCATGGGCGAAGCAATCTCGTTCGCCCCTCGGAAGGCCATCAAGTCCCAGGTACTGGCGGACTTCGTAGCCGAATGGGTCGACACCCAGTTGCCGACGGCTCCGATCCAACCGGAGCTCTGGACCATGTTTTTCGACGGGTCGCTGATGAAGACGGGAGCCGGCGCGGGCCTACTCTTCGTCTCGCCCCTCGGGAAACACCTGCGCTACGTGCTCCGCCTCCATTTCCCGGCGTCCAACAATGTGGCTGAGTACGAGGCTCTGATCAACGGATTGCGAATCGCCATCGAGCTAGGGGTCCAACGCCTCGATGCACGCGGCGACTCGCAGCTCGTCATCAACCAAGTCATGAAGAACTCCCACTGCCGCGACCCGAAGATGGAGGCCTACTGTGATGAGGTTCGACGCCTGGAAGACAAGTTCTACGGGCTCGAGCTTAACCACATCGCCCGGCGCTACAACGAGACTGCGGACGAGCTGGCGAAGATAGCCTCGGGGCGAACGACGGTTCCCCCGGACGTCTTCTCCCGGGATCTGCACCAACCCTCCGTCAAGATAGGCGACACGCCCGAGCCCGAGGTGCCCTCGGCCCCGTCCGAGGTGACCTCGGCCCAGCCCGAGCCATCCTCGGTTTAGCCCGAGGAACCCTCGGCCCCCGAGGGCGAAGCACTGCGCATCGAGGAGGAGCAGAGCGGGGTCATGCCAGATCAAGATTGGCAGACACCGTACCTGCAATATCTCCGCCAAGGAGAACAGCCCCTCGACCGAACCGAGGCTCGGCGGGTAGCGCGACGCGCCAAGTCGTTCGTCTTGCTGGGCGATGAGAAGGAGCTCTACCACCGTAGCCCCTCGGGCATCCTCCAGCGATGCATCTCCATCGCCGAGGGTCAGGAACTCCTGCAGGAAATACACTCGGGGGCTTGCGGCCATCATGCAGCACCTCGAACCCTCGTCGGGAACGCTTTCCGCCAAGGCTTCTATTGGCCGACGGCGGTGGCTGACGCCACTAGGACTGTCCGCGCCTGCGAAGGGTGCCAATTCTATGCGAAGCAGACCCACCTACCCGCTCAGGCTCTGCAGACGATACCCATCACCTGGCCCTTCGCTGTGTGGGGTCTGGACCTCGTCGGCCCTCTGCAGAGGGCGCCCGGGGGCTACACGCACCTGCTGGTCGCCGTCGACAAATTCTCCAAGTGGATCGAGGTCCGACCCCTGAACAGCATCAGATCCGAGCAGGCGGTGGCGTTCTTCACCAACATCATCCATCGCTTCGGGGTCCCGAACTCCATCATCACCGACAACGGCACCCAGTTCACCGGCAAAAAATTCTTGGATTTTTGCGAGGATCACAACATCCGGGTAGACTGGGCCGCCGTAGCTCATCCCATGTCGAATGGGCAAGTAGAACGTGCCAACGGCATGATTCTACAAGGGCTCAAGCCTCGGATTTACAATGATCTCAACAAGTTCGGTAAGCGATGGATGAAGGAACTCCCCTCGGTGGTCTGGAGCCTGAGGACGACGCCGAGCCGAGCCACGGGTTTCACGCCGTTCTTCCTGGTCTACGGGGCCGAGGCCGTCTTGCCCACTGACCTGGAATACGGCTCCCCGAGGACGAGGGCCTACAACGATGAAAGCAACCAAGCTAGCCGAGAAGACTCGCTGGACCAGCTGGACGAGGCTCGGGACAGGGCCTTACTACACTCGGCGCGGTATCAGCAGTCCCTGCGACGCTACCACGCCCAAGGGGTCCGACCCCGAGAGCTCCAGGTGGGCGACCTGGTGCTTCGGTTGCGGCAGGACGCCCGAGGGAGGCACAAGCTCACGCCCCCCTGGGAGGGGCCGTTCGTCATCGCCAAAGTCCTGAAGCCCGGAACATACAAGCTGGCCAACAGTCAAGGCGAGGTCTACGGCAACGCTTGGAACATCCAACAGCTACGTCGCTTCTACCCTTAAGATATTTCCAAGTTGTTCATATACCTCACACCCACGCAAAGTTTAGTCAACAAGGAAGGGTCGGCCTCGCCTCGGCAAAGCCCGACCCTCCCTCGGGGGCTAAAAGGGGGGAAACCCCCTCTGCGTCAAAATTTTCCTCAAAAAGAAAATCTATTTTACCAGAATATCTTTCGTGCTTTTTGACTACTTCGAAAAGTGGGTCTTGGAAATGACGGGGTACACGTAAGCAGTCAAGGCTGTCCGAGCCGAGGGACTCCTACGCCCCCGGGATACGGATACCTCACTCATCACCTTCTGCGATAAGTAACTCGCGTTCGGATAAGGTGACTCCGCGGATCGAACAAGTCTCTACGTTCGGAAGCCCTTCTGTCGAAGCGATTCTTCGAGTTTTCTCGACCAAGTCGGTGATAGGGCCTCATGGACGAGTAAAAGTGCGCGTAAGCGGCAAGGCCGATCGAGCCGAGGGACTCCCACACCTCCGGGATACGGATACCTCACTCATCACCTTCCGCGAGAAGCAACTCTCGCTCGCACTAACATCCCTGTTACCGACAAAAAGTCCAGATGCTCGAAACAAGAGGAAAAGAGACGCAGCTTTACAACACAGCAAGGGTGTGTGTGCTGGCCTCGACGGCCGCACAAAGCACACACTACAAGACAATCTGATCCTGCAGGCTCGGGTCTTGACGCTGGAAGGGGGCGGCGACACCCTCGGCATCAACGGCACCTTCGGCGAGGCCCGACCTAGCCTCGAACGGCAACACGGTCCGAGGGCCTCCGCTCCGAAGGACGACGTCACCACCACGGCCGAGCGATCGCTGTCAGGAACTTCTCCGGGATCCGGCCCGAGCGGGCAGCTCGGCCGGCCACCTCCGGGGCCTCATCCAACCACCTTCCGAAGGCACCAGCCCGGTCCGAAGCCTCGGCTGACCAACTCCGGCGTCGATCCTGCCAACGGATAACTTGGCTAGGCTCCGGCCAACCAGGTTTCATTTTCGAGCCAACTCCACCTCTGCTCATGCTGATATCGCTACCCCCGGCCTCGGCTCGTCGAAGAGCGGCCGAGGGGTCTCTTTAACTAAGCTAGAGGAGCCTCGGACAACAGGGTCGGCCGAGCCGAGGGACTCCTACGCCTCCGGGATACGGATACCTCACTCGTCGCCCTGACACGGGGCGACTCATGCTTGGAAAAGCGGTTCAGATAATCAGCAGATGAGTCTTAGTGCTCGGAAATGAGGAAAAAACACGGCTCCGAGCCGTAATTACATACATGTTCAGGCCCCGAAAGCCAAAATGAACAAAAAACCCGGCACTCGAAGTGCCATTACAAACGGAACTCCGGTTCCCCCCGCAGGTACGAACAACCCCACTCGATAGGGGCGGGCCTGCGGGGCGGCGGAAGAACTCGCACCCCCCGAGGACGAGAGGCAGCCATTCAGGCCAGGAGACGGAGACCCAGGGCTACTGACGGAGTTGGCAATCTCATCGGTAGAGAAGCCACCTCCGTCCGCCGACGCCTCGGAACGCGCTGGCAGGTCTTCGCCCATGCTGGGGCCGACCAGGGCGTGGGCACTGCCCTCGTGGTGCGCGGCGCAATCGTCGTCCGGTCGGAGGACGCGGCGTGGCGCCCTGACTGCGTGACGACGACCCGCCTCTTCCGGCATGGCTGGAGGAAGTCTCCGTGAAGCTGGAGGATGCCGTTCTCCCCCAGACGTCCGGGAAAGAAGAGGGCAACCGACCCACACGGAGGCAGCCCCCTGACTCGCCTCGTCCTCCATCTTGGCCTGGATGACAAAAATCCTTGAGGCTGAGGGAGGGGCAGAGGCCGCAGCCTGGCTCGCTTTCCCCCACCATCAAGCCGGGGGTCACCCTCTTGGGTGACCGCCGGTGGAGGGGTGCAGCCGGGCTGCATGATGAAAATCCTTGAAGCCGAACGATGGCTGAAAGGTACCCACTCCCACGGAGTAGTGTCCTCCGACGATGAGGCATGAAGACAGCGGTTTCCCCCATCCGGGGGCTTGAAAGGTGGAAAGACGCGATGCATAAGGGAGGAAGAAGACATGGTTGCCTTACGGAAGGGGTCGCCCTCCTTTTAAAGGCAACTCTCCCTGCTTGCGCCCCCAACCGTCACGGGCTGAGTCTTCTCCAACACGCCTCCAAAGCCCTCCTCTGCGGCGCGGGGGCTGGGACCCACATGTCATGCAGACCGGCTCCGAGCAGAAGAAGCCGAACCGCCGCGCACGGCGCACGCAACCACCCAGTGGTTACAAGTGACCCTCCACTTTCGCTCAGACCAACGGGCAAAAGGGGCGGGCAGCCATGCGGGCGGCATGCAACCGCGCCAAGTGGACGCGCCCCTCCGACTCCTGACAGGCCAGCACGGAGGCTCAAGCCCACGCGTCGCGCAACCGGCGCGCCGGATGCTGCATGTAAGCCACTGTACCACTTGCGCCACCGCCGCACCTCCTTGATTGCGGAACCGATACCGCGACCCGAGGCGACCTGGCACGCGACCCAGCGGTGCCAGCCGGGCGCAGCGGTCAAACGCGGTCAAAAGTGGGCCGGCAACAATGACGGTGGCAGGCGCGCAAGAGCAGCGGTCACGCCATCAGCCAAGCTCACGTCCCATCCGGAGGCAGCAAGAGAACCCCCTCTCTCGCGGTGTGAAGACGACACGCCCGTGACCCGTTCCTCGAACGGCTCGCGCACGCGCAACGGCAGCCTCGCCAACTACTCGCCCCGGCGCATTAACTCTGCGGCTCGACGGGCAGCGCTTCTGGCAGGAGCAGCTGGTGACGCTTCGCCTTCGCCAAAACGACCACACCAAAAAAGGTACGCCCCGTCGTTCAATTTCGAATCCTTTTTCCCTTTTCCTTCTTTCTCTATCTCTTGCAACAGGGACCGGGAAAGAGGATACCCCCAAAGGGATCCTTCCCCGTGAAGGAACTAGGCTCCGAGCCTCCTTACTGATCAGGGGTTCGAAGGCTGGCCCCCCGAAGGGTTCAACAGCCGCCTCAGATCGCGTGGGCCCGACACCCACTACTGGTCAGAGGTTTGAAGGTCGGCCCCCCGAAAGGTTCCACGACCGCCTCAGGCTACTCGGGCTCTGCGCCCATTACTGATCAGGGGTTCGAAGGCTGGCCCTCCGAAGGGTTCACAGTCGCCTCAGACACCGAGCGAGGGATGACCAGGGGTACGTTCGATACATAACCAAGGCTCGGGCTGCGCTCCCGAGGTACCCTAGGACATTTCCGAGACCAGCGGGAACGAACCTGTAACGGAATCCCATCGGAGGGAGGCATCGAGCCCTCGGACCCCGTCGCCAGGGGACCGGGTCCGGCAGGTCACCCGCAGGTACTTTTGGGCGTGCCTCCGGGCCCCTAGCCGACCCCCAACGAACGGGGCACGGACGTCCACTCGGATTACCCGATTGCAGCTCACCGGAGACACCATGTTCGGTGCCCATCGAGGGTAACATGGCGCTCTCCCCCCCTCCTCCTTGCGGAAAGGCGACGTAGGGGCGTATTTAAAAAGCCGAGTCTGTCCCTGATCGTCCTCTCGCCCTGTGCGGAGGCTCGGGGGCTGCTCTCGCAAACTCGGCTCCGGCCAAACCGTTGACAGCGTCAACATACCAGCCCGAGAACTTGGGCCCCGACAGAGCACCCGGGCTACGGCCTGTTCGCATGAGGGAACCGCCAGACCAGCCGAAGCATTGCGCAAGGCAATAAGACCTCGAAGGAGTGAAACCACTCCTCCGAGGCCTCGGGGGCTACACCCGGCGGGTGCGCTCGCGCGCACCCACCGGAACAAAGTGCAACCGAGAAAGGCTGGTCCCCTTGCAAAAAAGTGCGACGAAAGCCTCCAAGCGAGTGTTAACACTCCCTTCGAGGCTCGGGGGCTACTGTCGGGGACCATAATTAGGGGTACCCTCAAGACGCCTAATTCTCAGCTGGTAACCCCCATCAGCATAAAGCTGCAGAGGCCTAATGGGTTTGATTAAGTCAGGGGTCAGTCCATACGAGCGACTCGATCACGCCACGCCCGAGCCTAGCCTCGGGCGAGGGCAGCCGACCCTGAGGTGTTTCCGTCTCGCCCGAGGCCTCCTCTTTCACGGCAGACGCATCTCCGGCTCGCCCGAGGCCTTGCCTTCGTTAAGAAGCAACCCTGACTAAATCACCCGCGCCGACCGACCAAGTCCCCGGGGCGTTTAACGCAAAGAGTGAGACCGACGGGTGGCCAGGCTTTGCCAAAAGCGCCATAGGAAGCTCCGCCCAACCCAGGGCTCGGACTCGGGCTAAGGCCCCGGAAGACGGCGAACTCCGCTCCGCCCGACCCAGGGCTCGGACTCGGGCTAAGGCCCCGGAAGACGGCGAACTCCGCTCCGCCCGACCCAGGGCTCGGACTCGGGCTAAGGCCCCGGAAGACGGCGAACTCCGCTCCGCCCGACCCAGGGCTCGGACTCGGGCTAAGGCTCCGAAAGACGGCGAACTCCGCTCCGCCCGACCTAGGGCTCGGACTCGGGCTAAAGGCCCCGGAAGACGGCGAACTCCGCTCCGCCCGACCCAGGGCTCGGACTCGGGCTAAGGCCCCGGAAGACGGCGAACTCCGCTCCGCCCGACCCAGGGCTCGGACTCGGGCTAAGGCCCCGGAAGACGACGAACTCCGCCTCGCCCGACCCAGGGCTCGGACTCCGCCCTGGCCTCTGCCGAACGACCTCCGCCTCGCCCGACCCAGGAGCTCGGGCTCGGCCTCGGCCATGCAGGACAGACTCGACCTCAGCTTCGGAGGAGCCTCCACGTCACCCGACCTAGGGCACGAGTCCGCCACGTCGACAGGAAGCGCCATCATCACCCTACCCCGAGCCGACTCGGGCCGCAGAGAGCAGGACCGACGTCCCATCTGGCTAGCTCCGCCAGATAGGCAATGATGGCGCCCCGCTGGATCCATGACGACGGCGGCTCTCAGCTCCCTTACGGAAGCAAGGGGACGTCAGCAAGGGCCCAACCACTCCGACAGCTGTCCCTCCACCAGGCTCCATTGCTTCTCCGACAGCCACGACGCCACACTAGCTGGGTGCCAAGATCTCTTCGGCTGCCACCTTGGCATGTACTTAGGGCACTAGCTCTCCCCCGCTAGACACGTAGCACCTTGCTACACCCCCATTTGTACACCCGGATCCTCTCCTTACGCCTATAAAAGGAAGGACCAGGGCCTTCTTAGAGGAGGTTGGCCTCGCGGGAACGAGGGCAGGGGTAGGCGCTCTCTTGGGGCCGCTCGCTCCCCTCACCCGCGCGGACGCTTGTAACCCCCTACTGCAAGCGCACCCGACCTGGGCGCGGGACGAACACGAAGGCCGCGGGAATCTCCAGCTTCCTCACGACCCGGCTCCGGCCACCTCGCTCTCTCCCCCCTTCGCGCTCGCCCACGCGCTCGACCCATCTGGGCTGGGGCACGCGGCACACTCACTCGTCGGCTCGGGGACCCCCCGGTCTCGAAACGCCGACAGGACCAATCTCGGGGCCAGGCTGCCGAGGCCGAAAGCCGGGCCAAGACCCTCGCGGCCGATCTGGCCGCAGCCCAAGTCGCGGCCTCGGAGCAGCGCGTCCGAGCCGGAGGTATGCCTCGACCGTCCTCGGTTCTCGTTCTTGTCCGTTTCTTCCGCTTGTGTTTGAGGTCTTTCTTCTGGTTGTTCGCAGAGCTCGAGTCTGCCCTCGACGAGTCTGCCAAAGCGCTCGCCGAGGCGCTCGCTGGGGCTGCTGAGCAGAGGGAGGCCGATCTCGCGGCCATGTCCGAGGCCGTCTCGGATGTCTATCGGACCCTTGGTCCCGGCGACGTCCCTTCAGGAAGCTCCCCCCAAAGCCGTCTTCAAGCCCTAGGTGGTTACGCGCGCGGTAAAGTCCGCGGGGCGCTACACCACGGCGTCAGGCGGGCCTTCGCCGTGCTCGCTTCCCACTACGTCGTGGACCTGGAGCGGGTCAGTGAGGGGTATTGCCTTCCTGACGAAGACGAGGCCGCCCTAGCAGAAGTTCAGCGGCTCGACGCGGTCGCTGCGGGTCCGAGCGCGGCGCTGGCGACCATCTTCGAGGCGGAGATTCTTCCTCCTGTGCCGCCGCCGGAAGCGGAGGTGGACCTTACCGACAGCGGGGGTGGAGCTGAGGGCGCGGCGCCTTCCCAAGGCGACGCCTGACCTTTGTTGGGACAATTTCTGTTGGATGTGCGATTTGCCGCGGCCGCCGAGGCCTGGACACTTTACTTCTCTTGCGTGAAGTCATACTCCTTTCTGTTTCAATTTGCGCGCCTGGCCCGACTTGTCAACAACAGGGTGATTTCCCGAGCTGGGTCCTTTTTCGTGGCAGGCGATGAGTGAGGTGTTGATAGTCGCCTAGAGGGGGGGGGGGGGTGAATAGGGCGAAACTGAAATTCTCAAAAATAAACACAACTACAAGCCGGGTTAGCGTTAGAAATATAAATGAGTCCGCGAGAGAGGGCGCAAAACAAATCGCAAGCAAATAAAAGTGTGACACGCGGATTTGTTTTACCGAGGTTCGGTTCTCGCAAACCTACTCCCCGTTGAGGAGGCCACAAAGGCTGGGTCTCTTTCAACCCTTCCCTCTCTCAAACGATCCCACGGATCGAGTGAGCTTTCTCTTCTTCTCAATCAAACGGGAACAAAACTTCCCCGCAAGGGCCACCACACAATTGGTGCCTCTTGCCTTGGTTACAACTGAGTGATGATCACAAGAACAAGTGAGAAAGAAAGAAAGCGATCCAAGCGCAAGAGCTCAAAAGAACACGTCAAATCTCTCTCGCTAGTCACTAAAGGCTTGAGTGGAATTGGAGAGGATTTGATCTCTTTGGTGTGTCTAGAATTGAATGCCTAGCTCTTGTAAGTGGTTGGAAGTTGAAAAGCTTGGATGGCAATGAATGTGGGGTGGTTGGGGTATTTATAGCCCCAACCACCAAAAGTGACCGTTGCTGGAAGCTGTCTGTTCGATGACGCACCGGACAGTCCGGTGCACACCGGACAGTCCGGTGCCCCTGCCACGTCACCATTGCCGTTGGATTCTGACCGTTGGAGCTTCTGACTTCTGGGCCCTCCTGGGTGTCCGGTGCACACCGGACATGTACTGTTTGATGTCCGGTGCACCGGTATGGGCGATCCTGACGTCTGCGCGCGCATTAAATGCACCGCAGGGAGCCGTTGGCGCCGCAGAGAGCCGTTGCTCCGCTGGCACACCGGACAGTCCGGTGCACACCGGACAGTCCGGTGAATTTTAGCGGAGCGGCTGCCGCGCGAACCCGAGGCTGGCTAGTTCCGGAGACCGCGCTTCCTTGGAGCACCGGACATGTCCGGTGCACACCGGACAGTCCGGTGAATTATAGCGCGCCGGCTTCCGAGAATTCCCGAGGGCGAAGAGTTTGAGTTGGAGTCCTCTGGGCGCACCGGACACTGTCCGGTGCACACCGGACAGTCCGGTGCCTTCAGCCAGAGATGCCTTCGGTTGCCTCGTTGCTCCTTTGTTGAATCCAACACTTGGTCTTTTTATTGGCTAAATGTGAACCTTTTGCACCTGTATAACTTATGCACTAGAGTAAACTAGTTAGTCCAATATTTGTGTTGGTCAATTCAACCACCAAAATTATTTAGGAACTAGGTGTAAGCCTAATTCCCTTTCAATCTCCCCCTTTTTGGTGATTGATGCCAACACAAACCAAAGCAAATATAGAAGTGCATAATTGAACTAGTTTACATAATGTAAGTGCAAAGGTTGCTTGGAATTGAGCCAATATAAATACTCATATGATGCGCATGGATTGTTTCTTTGTTTTTGACATATTGGACCACATTTGCACCAAGAGTTTTGTTTTTGCAAATACTTTTCAAAGTCCTTTTGCAAGATAGTCAAAGGTAAATGAATAAGATTTGCAAAGCATTTTTAAGTTTTGAAAATTTCTTCCTTTGTTCCAAAATGCTTTTCCTTTGACTAAACAAAACTCCCCCTCAAATAAGGTCTCCTCTTAGTGTTCAAGAGGGTTTTAAGACATCAATTTTGAAAATACTAGTTGCTTTCCCTTTAGAACACAAAGAGATACCAATTTTGAAATTTACCAATATAAAAATCTCCAAAATTTTTAAGTGGTGGTGCGGTCCTTTTGCTTTGGGCTCATATTTTCTCCCCCTTTGGCATGAATCGCCAAAAACGGAATCATTAGAGCCCAATGAAGTATTTTCTCCCCCTTTGGTCATGAAATGAATGAGTGAAGATTATACCAAAGTTGGAGATATGATGCGGAACGACGGCGAAGGGAAAGTAGTAGAGTGGAGTGGAAGCCTTGTCTTCGCCGAAGACTCCAATTCCCTTTCAATATACCTATGACTTGGTTTGGAATACACTTGAAAACACATTAGTCATAGCACATATAAAAGAGACATGATCAAAGGTATATTAATGAGCTATGTGTGCAAGATTAGCAAAAGAAATTCCTGGAATCAAGAATATTGAGCTCATGCCTAAGTCTGGTAAAAGATTGTTCATCAAGTGGCTTGGTAAAGATATCGGCTAATTGATCTTTAGTGTTAATGTATGAAATCTCGATATCCCCTTTTTGTTGGTGATCCCGAAGAAAATGATACCGAATGGCTATGTGCTTAGTGCGGCTGTGCTCGACGGGATTGTCGGCCATTTTGATTGCACTCTCATTGTCACATAGCAAAGGGACTTTGGTTAATTTGTAACCGTAGTCCCGCAGGGTTTGCCTCATCCAAAGTAATTGCGCGCAACAATGGCCTGCAGCAATATACTCGGCTTCGGCAGTAGAAAGAGCGACCGAATTTTGCTTCTTTGAAGCCCATGACACCAAGGATCTTCCCAAGAACTGGCAAGTCCCCGATGTGCTCTTTCTATTAATCCTACACCCTGCCCAATCGGCATCCGAATATCCAATCAAATCAAAAGTGGATCCCCGAGGGTACCAAAGCCCAAACTTAGGAGTATAAGCCAAATATCTCAAGATTCGTTTCACGGCCGTAAGGTGTGATTCCTTAGGGTCGGCTTGGAATCTTGCACACATGCAAACGGAAAGCATTATGTCCGGTCGAGATGCACATAAATAAAGCAATGAACCAATCATCGACCGGTATACCTTTTGATCCACGGACTTACCTCCCGTGTCGAGGTCGAGATGCCCATTTGTTCCCATGGGTGTCTTGATGGGCTTGGCATCCTTCATTCCAAACTTGGTTAGGATATCTTGAGTATACTTCGTTTGGCTAAGGAAGGTGCCCTCTTGGAGTTGCTTGACTTGAAATCCTAAGAAATATTTCAACTCCCCCATCATCGACATCTCGAATTTCTGTGTCATGATCCTACTAAATTCTTCACATGTAGATTTGTTAGTAGACCCAAATATAATATCATCAACATAAATTTGGCATACGAACAAATCATTGTCAAGAGTTTTAGTGAACAAAGTAGGATCGGCCTTGCCGACTTTGAAGCCATTTGCAATAAGGAAATCTCTAAGGCATTCATACCATGCTCTTGGGGCTTGCTTGAGCCCATAAAGCGCCTTAGAGAGCCTATAAACATGGTTAGGATACTCACTGTCTTCAAAGCCGGGAGGTTGCTCAACATAGACCTCCTCCTTGATTGGTCCATTGAGGAAGGCACTCTTCACGTCCATTTGATAAAGCTTGAAGCCATGGTAAGTAGCATAGGCCAATAATATGCGAATTGACTCAAGCCTAGCTACGGGTGCATAGGTTTCACCAAAATCCAAACCTTCGACTTGTGAATATCCCTTGGCCACGAGTCGAGCTTTGTTCCTAGTCACCACACCATGTTCGTCTTGCTTGTTGCGGAAGACCCACTTGGTTCCTACAACATTTTGATTAGGACGTGGAACTAAGTGCCATACCTCGTTCCTCGTGAAATTGTTGAGCTCCTCTTGCATCGCCATCACCCAATCCGAATCTTGAAGTGCTTCCTCTACCCTGTGTGGCTCAATAGAGGAAACAAACGAGTAATGTTCACAAAAATGCGCAACACGAGATCGAGTAGTTACCCCCTTATGAATGTCGCCGAGGATGGTGTCGACGGGGTGATCTCGTTGTATTGCTTGGTGGACTCTTGGGTGTGGCGGCCTTGGTTGTTCATCCTCCTTGTCTTCATCATTTGTATCTCCCCCTTGATTATTGCCGTCTTTTTGAGGTGGCTCATCTTCTTGATCTTCTTGTTCAATATTTTGAGCCTCATCCTCAACTTGAGTTGGAGGAGATGCTTGCATGGAGGAGGATGGTTGATCTTGTGCATGTGAAGGCTCTTCGGATTCCTTAGGACACACATCCCCAATGGACATGTTCCTTAGCGCTATGCATGGAGCCTGTTCTTCACCTATATCATCAAGATCAACTTGCTCTACTTGAGAGCCGTTAGTCTCATCAAACACAACGTCACAAGAAACTTCAACAAGTCCTGAGGACTTATTAAAGACTCTATATGCCCTTGTGTTTGAGTCATATCCTAGTAAAAAGCCTTCTACAGTTTTAGGAGCAAATTTAGATTTTCTACCTCTCTTAACAAGAATAAAACATTTGCTACCAAAAACTCTAAAATATGAAATATTGGGCTTTTTACCGGTTAGGAGTTCATAAGATGTCTTCTTGAGGATTCGATGAAGATATAACCGGTTGATGGCGTAGCAGGCGGTGTTGACCGCCTCGGCCCAAAACCGATCCGGTGTCTTGTACTCATCAAGCATGGTTCTTGCCATGTCTAATAGAGTTCGATTCTTCCTCTCCACTACACCATTTTGTTGTGGAGTGTAGGGAGAAGAGAACTCATGCTTGATGCCCTCCTCCTCAAGGAAGCCTTCTATTTGAGAGTTCTTGAACTCCGTCCCATTGTCGCTTCTAATTTTCTTGATCCTTAAGCCGAACTCATTTTGAGCCCGTCTCAAGAATCCCTTTAAGGTCTCTTGGGTATAAGATTTGTCCTGTAAAAAGAACACCCAAGTGAAGCGAGAATAATCATCCACAATTACAAGACAATACTTACTACCGCCGATGCTTATGTAAGCGATCGGGCCGAATAAATCCATGTGTAGGAGCTCCAGTGGCCTGTCGGTAGTCATGATGTTTTTGTGTGGATGATGGGTGCCAACTTGCTTCTCGGCTTGGCATGCGCTACAAACCCTGTCTTTCTCAAAATGAACATTGGTTAGTCCCAAAATGTGTTCTCCCTTTAGAAGCTTGTGAAGATTCTTCATTCCAACATGGGCTAGTCGGCGGTGCCAGAGCCAACCCAAGTTAGTCTTAGCAATCAAGCAAGTGTCGAGTTCAGCTCTATCAAAATCAACCAGGTATAGCTGACCCTCTAACACTCCCTTAAATGCTATTGAATCATCACTTCTTCTAAAGACAGTAACACCTATATCAGTAAAAAGACAGTTGTAGCCCATTTGACATAATTGGGATACGGAAAGCAAATTGTAATCTAAAGAATCTACAAGAAAAACATTGGAAATAGTATGGTCAGGTGATATAGTAATTTTACCCAAACCTTTGACCAAACCTTGATTTCCATCCCCGAATGTGATAGCTCGTTGGGGATCTTGGTTTTTCTCATAGGAGGAGAACATCCTTTTCTCCCCTGTCATATGGTTTGTGCACCCGCTGTCGAGTATCCAACTTGAGCCCCCGGATGCATAAACCTACAAAACAAGTTTAGTTCTTTGTTTTAGGTACCCAAACGGTTTTGGGTCCTTTAGCATTAGAAACAAGAACTTTGGGTACCCAAACACAAGTCTTGGAGCCCTTGTGTTTGCCCCCAACAATTTTGGCAACTACCTTGCCGGATTGGTTAGTTAAAACATAAGATGCATCAAAAGTTTTAAATGAAATGGCATGATCATTTGATGCATTAGTAGTTTTCTTTCTAGGCAACTTTGCATGGGTTGGTTGCCTAGATCTAGATGTCTCACCCTTATACATAAAAGCATGATTAGGGCCAGAGTGAGACTTCCTAGAATGAGTTTTCCTAATTTTGCTCTCAGGATATCCGGCAGGGTACAAAATGTAACCCTTGTTATCCTGAGGCATGGGAGCCTTGCCCTTAACAAAGTTAGATAAATTCTTTGGAGGGGCATTAATTTTGACATTGTTTCCCCTTTGGAAGCCAATGCCATCCTTGATGCCAGGGCGTCTCCCATTATAGAGCATGCTTCTAGCAAGTTTAAATTTTTCATTTTCTAAGTCATGCTCTCTAATCTTAGCATTAAGTTGTGCTATGTGATCATTTTGTTTTTTAATTAGGGCTAGGTGATCATGGATAGCATCAACATTAATATCTCTACATCTAGTACAAATAGAAACATGTTCAACATTAGATGTAGAGAGTTTGCAAGATTTTAGTTCAATAACCTTAGCATGTAATATATCATTTTTAGTTCTAAGGTCGGAAATAGTAGCATTGCAAACATCAAAATCTTTAGCCTTAGCAATTAGTTTCTCATTCTCATTTCTAAGGCTAGCAAGAGAAATATTCAATTCTTCAATCCTAGCAAGCAAATCATCATTATCATTTCTAGGACTTGGAATTGAAACATTGCAAATATGAGAATCAACCTTAGCTATTAAATTAGCATTTTCATTTCTAAGGTTGTCTATAGTCTCATGGCAAATACTTAGCTCACTAGACAATTTTTCACATTTTTCTATTGCTAGAGCATAAGCATTTTTAACCTTAACATGTTTCTTGTTTTCCTTGATTAGGAAGTCCTCTTGGGAGTCCAAGAGATCATCCTTTTCATGGATGGCACTAATTAGCTCATTTAATTTTTCCTTTTGTTCCATGTTAAGGTTGGCAAAAAGAATACGCAAATTATCCTCCTCATTTTTATCATCATCCTCCTCACTAGATGTTTCATATTTAGTGGAGGACCTTGATTTTACCTTCTTTTTGCCGTCCTTGGCCATGAGACACTTGTGGCCGACGTTGGGGAAGAGGAGGCCCTTGGTGACGGCGATGTTGGCGGCGTCCTCGTCGTCGGAGGAGTCGCTTGAGCTTTCGTCGGAGTCCCACTCCCGACAAACATGGGCATCGCCGCCCTTCTTCTTGTAGTACTTCTTCTTTTCTTTCCTCTTTCCTTTCTTGTCGTCGCCCCTGTCACTGTCACTAGACATAGGACATTTTGCAATAAAATGACCGGGCTTACCACACTTGTAGCAAACCTTCTTGGAACGGGATTTGTAATCCTTCCCTTTCCGTTGCTTGAGGATTTGCCGAAAGCTTTTGATGATTAGGGCCATCTCCTCGTTGTCGAGCTTGGAGGCGTCAATTGGTTGTCTACTTGGTGTAGACTCTTCCTTCTTCTCCTCCGTTGCCTTGAAGGCTACCGGTTGCGCCTCGGATGTGGAGGGTTCGTCAAACTCGTTGATCTTCTTTGAGCCCTTAATCATGCATTCAAAACTAACAAAATTCCCGATGACTTCCTCGGGGGTCATTAGTGGATACCTAGGATTACCACGAATTAATTGAACTTGTGTGGGGTTAAGGAAAATAAGAGCTCTTAGAATAACCTTAACCACTTCGTGGTCATCCCATTTTGTGCTCCCGAGGTTGCGCACTTGGTTCACCAAGGTCTTGAGCCGGTTGTACATGTCTTGTGGCTCCTCCCCTTGGCGAAGACGGAAGCGACCGAGCTCCCCCTCGATCGTTTCCCGCTTGGTGATCTTGGTGAGTTCATCACCCTCGTGCGCCGTCTTGAGTAGGTCCCAAATCTCCTTGGTGTTCTTCAACCCTTGCACTTTGTTGTATTCCTCCTTGCTTAGAGAGGCAAGGAGGATGGTTGCGGCTTGGGAGTTGAAGTGCTCGATTTGGGCCACTTCGTCCGTGTCATAGTCCTCATCCCCTACAGATGGTACCTGTACACCATACTCAACAACATCCCATATACTTTTGTGGAGAGAGGTTAGATGAAATCGCATTAAATTACTCCACATAGCATAATCTTCACCATTAAAAGTTGGTGGTTTGCCTAATGGGACGGAAAGTAAAGGTGTATGTTTAGGAATGCGAGGGTAGCGTAGGGGAATCTTACTATACTTCTTACGCTCTTGGCGTTTAGAAGTAACGGATGCCGCGTCGGAGCCGGAGGTAGATGTCGATGAAGTGTCGGTCTCGTAGTAGACCACCTTCCTCATCCTCTTGTGCTTGTCCCCACTCCGATGCGGCTTGTGAGAAGAAGATTTTTCCTTCTTCTCTTTGTGGTGAGAAGAGGAAGATCTTTTCTCCTTCCGCTTGGAGGAGTTCTTCTTCTTCTCCCTTTTCTTGGTGCGGGACTCTTCCGATGAAGTGCTCCCTTGGCTTGTAGTGGGCTTGTTATCGCCGGTCTCCATCTCCCTCTTGGTGTGATCTCCCGACATCACTTCGAGCGGTTAGGCTCTAATGAAGCACCGGGCTCTGATACCAATTGATAGTCGCCTAGAGGGGGGGGGGGGTGAATAGGGCGAAACTGAAATTCTCAAAAATAAACACAACTACAAGCCGGGTTAGCGTTAGAAATATAAATGAGTCCGCGAGAGAGGGCGCAAAACAAATCGCAAGCAAATAAAAGTGTGACACGCGGATTTGTTTTACCGAGGTTCGGTTCTCGCAAACCTACTCCCCGTTGAGGAGGCCACAAAGGCCGGGTCTCTTTCAACCCTTCCCTCTCTCAAACGATCCCACGGATCGAGTGAGCTTTCTCTTCTTCTCAATCAAACGGGAACAAAACTTCCCCGCAAGGGCCACCACACAATTGGTGCCTCTTGCCTTGGTTACAACTGAGTGATGATCACAAGAACAAGTGAGAAAGAAAGAAAGCGATCCAAGCGCAAGAGCTCAAAAGAACACGGCAAATCTCTCTCGCTAGTCACTAAAGGCTTGAGTGGAATTGGAGAGGATTTGATCTCTTTGGTGTGTCTAGAATTGAATGCCTAGCTCTTGTAAGTGGTTGGAAGTTGAAAAACTTGGATGGCAATGAATGTGGGGTGGTTGGGGTATTTATAGCCCCAACCACCAAAAGTGACCGTTGCTGGAAGCTGTCTGTTCGATGACGCACCGGACAGTCCGGTGCACACCGGACAGTCCGGGGCCCCTGCCACGTCACCATTGCCGTTGGATTCTGACCGTTGGAGCTTCTGACTTCTGGGCCCTCCTGGGTGTCCGGTGCACACCGGACATGTACTGTTTGATGTCCGGTGCACCGGTATGGGCGATCCTGACGTCTGCGCGCGCATTAAATGCACCGCAGGGAGCCGTTGGCGCCGCAGAGAGCCGTTGCTCCGCTGGCACACCGGACAGTCCGGTGAATTTTAGCGGAGCGGCTGCCGCGCGAACCCGAGTCTGGCTAGTTCCGGAGACCGCGCTTCCTTGGAGCACCGGACATGTCCGGTGCACACCGGACAGTCCGGTGAATTATAGCGCGCCGGCTTCCGAGAATTCCCGAGGGCGAAGAGTTTGAGTTGGAGTCCTCTGGGCGCACCGGACACTGTCCGGTGCACACCGGACAGTCCGGTGCCTTCAGCCAGAGATGCCTTCGGTTGCCTCGTTGCTCCTTTGTTGAATCCAACACTTGGTCTTTTTATTGGCTAAATGTGAACCTTTTGCACCTGTATAACTTATGCACTAGAGTAAACTAGTTAGTCCAATATTTGTGTTGGTCAATTCAACCACCAAAATTATTTAGGAACTAGGTGTAAGCCTAATTCCCTTTCAGGTGTCCCTAGCCCGGAGGCATAGGTGTTCCTCGGCTCAGTCGGTCTCGCCACTTATTTGTACCCAAGTTCGCTCCTCGGGACCCTGCTTCTGACGCATCCGGGAGAACGCAAAAACCCCTTCTTGATCGAAAAAAGGGTTTTTTTGACGCGGAGAGGCGCATCCAAACTCGACGAGAGGGGTTCCCCCTTTTTAGCCCCCGAGGGAGGGTCGGGCTCCGCCGGGGCGAGGCCGACCCTTCCTTGATGACTGATTCTCGTGTGTGAGTGGGGGAAGGGCGTAGCCCCCGAGCGTCGTCCGTGCAGAGGCCGTTTGACGAGTCGGACTCCTGCCCGAATATCCGGCGAGTGCTCGGTGACATCCCTCGGTATGCCAGGCATGTCCGAGGGACCCCACGCAAAAATGTCGGCGTTTGCGCGGGGAAAGTCGACGAGTACTGCTTCCTATTTGGGGTCGAGCCCGGAACTGATCCGGATCTGCTTGGAGGTGTCGCCACTGGGGTCGAGAGGGACGGCCTTAACCGTCTCCGCTGGCTCGAAGTTGCCGGCGTGTCGCTTCACGTCCGGCACCTCTCGGGAGAGGCTTTCCAGGTCGGCGATGAGGGCCTCGGACTCGGCGAGGGCCTCGGCGTACTCCACGCACTCCACATCGCATTCGAATGCGTGTTTGTACGTGGGGCCGACGGTGATGACCCCGTTGGGGCCTGGCATCTTGAGCTTTAGGTAGGTGTAGTTGGGGATGGCCATGAACTTCGCGTAGCATGGCCTTCCCAATACTGCGTGGTAGGTTCCTCGGAACCCGACCACCTCGAACGTCAAAGTCTCCCTTCGGAAGTTGGAGGGTGTTCCGAAGCAGACAGGAAGGTCGAGCTGTCCGAGGGGCTGGACGCGCTTCCCAGGAATGATCCTGTGGAAGGGCGCAGCGCCTGCTCGGACGGATGACAGATCGACGAGCAGGAGCCTGAGGGTCTCGGCGTAGATGATATTGAGGCAGCTGCCCCCATCCATCAGGACCTTGGTGAGCCTGACGTCGCCGATGACGGGGTCGACGACGAGCGGGTACTTCCCTGGGCTCGGCACATGGTCGGGGTGGTCGTCCTGGTCGAAGGTGATGGGCTTGTCGGACCAGTCTAGGTAGACTGGCGCCGCCACCTTCACCGAGCAGACCTCCCGACGCTCTTGCTTACGATGCCGAGCCGAGGCATTCGCCGCATGCCCTCCGTAGATCATGAAGCAGTCGCGGACCTCGGGGAACTCTCCTGCTTGGTGATCCTCCTTTTTGTCGTCGTCGCGGGCCCTGCCACCCTCTGCGGGTGGCCCGGCCCGGTGGAAGTGGCGCCGAAGCATGACGCACTCCTCGAGGGTGTGCTTGACGGGCCCCTGATGGTAGGGGCACGTCTCCTTGAGTGCCTTGTCGAAGAGGTTGGCGCCTCCAGGGGGCTTCCGAGGGTTCTTGTATTCGGCAGCGGCGACAAGATCCGTGCTGGCGGCGTCGCGTTTCGCTTGCGACTTCCTCCTGCCTTTCTTCTTGGCGCCGAGCGGAGCAGACGCCTCGGGAGCATCTTCCGACGGGCGGCCCTGGGGCTGCTTGTCCTTTCGGAAGATGGCCTCGACCGCCTCCTGACCAGAGGCGAACTTGGTGGCGATGTCCATCAGCTCGCTCGCTCTGGTGGGGGTCTTGCGACCCAACTTGCTCACCAGATCACGGCAGGTGGTGCCGGCGAGGAACGCGCCGATGACATCGGAGTCGGTGATGTTGGGCAGCTCGGTGCGCTGCTTCGAGAATCACCGGATGTAATCCCGAAGAGACTCTCCCGGCTGTTGCCGGCAGCTTCGGAGGTCCCAGGAATTCCCGGGGCGCACGTACGTGCCTTGGAAGTTGCCGGCGAAGGCTTGGACCAGATCCTCCCAGTTGGAAATCTGCTCCGGAGGCAGGTGCTCCAACCAAGCGCGAGCAGTGTCGGAGAGGAACAGGGGGAGGTTGCGGATGATGAGGTTGTCATCGTCCGTTCCACCCAATTGACAGGCCAGGCGGTAGTCCGCGAGCCACAATTCCGGTCTCGTTTCCCCCGAGTACTTCGTGATAGTAGTCGGGGGTCGGAATCGGGGCGGAAACGGCGCCCGCCGAATGGCTCGGCTAAAGACCTGCGGACCGGGTGGTTCGGGCGAGGGACTCCGATCCTCCCCGCTGTCATAGCGTCCCCCACGCCTGGGGTGATAACCTCGGCGCACCCTTTCGTCGAGGCAAGCCCGACGGTCGCGATGAGGGTGCTCGTCGCCGAGGTGGCCCGGGGCCACAGGCGCGATGTTGCGCGTGCGCCCGGTGAAGACCGAGGCTTCCCGCATGAGTCGGGAAGTCGTGGCACGAGGTTCCGAGGGGTACCCCTGCCTTCGGGAGGCAGAGCTCTCGGCCCGCCGGGCCGCAGCGCCTTCCAGGAGATGCCTGAGCTCTCCCTGGATTCGCCGACCCTCGGTGGTTGATGACTCCGGCATCGCGCGGAGGAGCATCGCTGCGGCGGCTAGGTCCTGACCGGTTCCGCCGGATGCGGGTGGCGGTCTGTCCCTGGCGTCGTTGGCGATGCGGTGCTGGAGACCTTGGGGCAGGTGACGTATTTCTCCGACCGGGGGCTGGCCCGCCCATACCTGCCCGACGTCCCGGCGGATTGCCTTGAGCGCTCCTGCTCCCTCATCGAGCCCGGCCCGCGCCCCGCGGACTTGCTCGAGCTGTGGGTCGTGACCCCCCGCCGGAACGGGGACCACAGCTAGCTCCCGCGGGATGTCGGCGCGAGGCGCTGGCCTAGGGGGATCACCATCCTCCGGCATGCCGAGACAGCTGCCTCCGGAGGGATCCCCTAGCTCGACGTGAAAACATTCGCGGCTCGGGCCGCAGTCCTTGTCGTCAAGGCTGCGACTTTTGGTCGACGAGGAGCGACGAAGTCACATCGGGGGCTGATCGCGCTGTCGTCCTGGGTGCGAGGGCGACGTCCTGCAGGCCCTCCGTGAGCGCGCTGGCGTCGTCCACTTGCTCGGGGTCGGCGTGACGCGGGGGGACGACGCTCGCCTTCGCCTCAAACGCGTGGGTGATGCCCGACGCGTCCTCCGTTGGGGCGCTGGGGATGTCGATTTGCTCGACAGCCGAATGAGCGCAGCCTCCCGCTCGGCCCCGGTTGCCCCGCCTCCTCCTCCGATGGCGAGGGAGAGGATGGGGCGAGCTCGAAAGTTGTCCTTCCCCCACGCGGGAAAGACGTCGTCGATTCCGCCGCCGGCGGGCGGGCTGTCCGCCACCATTGTCGCTGTCGCGCGGCGGTGGAAGGAGTATCATGTCGTAGCTGCCGTCGAAAGACATGAACTCGAGGCTCCCGAAACGGAGCATCGTCCCGGGTTGAAGAGGTCGTTGGAGACTGCCCATCTGGAGCTTGACGGGAAACTGCTCGTCAACACGCAGCAGGCCCCTACCTGGCGCGCCAACTGTCGGCGTTTCGAGACCGGGGGGTCCCCGAGCCGACAAGTGAGTGTGCCGCGTGCCCCAGCCCAGATGGGTCGAGCGCGTGGGCGAGCGCGAAGGGGGGAGAGAGCGAGGTGGCCGGAGCCGGGTCGTGAGGAAGCTGGAGATTCCCGCGGCCTTCGTGTTCGTCCCGCGCCCAGGTCGGGTGCGCTTGCAGTAGGGGGTTACAAGCATCCGCGCGGGTGAGGGGAGCGAGCGGCCCCAAGAGAGCGCCTGCCCCTGCCCTCGTTCCCGCGAGGCCAACCTTCTCTAAGAAGGCCCTGGTCCTTCCTTTTATAGGCGTAAGGAGAGGATCCAGGTGTACAAATGGGGGTGTAGCAAGGTGCTACGTGTCTAGCGGGGGAGAGCTAGTGCCCTAAGTACATGCCAAGGTGGCAGCCGGAGAGATCTTGGCACCCAGCTAGTGTGGCGTCGTGGCTGTCGGAGAAGCAATGGAGCCTGGTGGAGGGACAGCTGTCGGAGTGGTTGGGCCCTTGCTGACGTCCCCTTGCTTCCGTAAGGGAGCTGAGAGCCGCCGTCGTCATGGATCCAGCGGGGCGCCATCATTGCCTATCTGGCGGAGCCAGCCAGATGGGACGTCGGTCCTGCTCTCTGCGGCCCGAGTCGGCTCGGGGTAGGGTGATGATGGCGCTTCCTGTCGACGTGGCGGACTCGTGCCCTAGATCGGGCGACGTGGAGGCTCCTTCGAAGCTGAGGTCGAGTCTGTCCTGCATGGCCGAGGCCGAGCCCGAGCTCCTGGGTCGGGCGAGGCGGAGGTCGTTCGGCAGAGGCCAGGGCGGAGTCCGAGCCCTGGGTCGGGCGAGGCGGAGTTCGTCGTCTTCCGGGGCCTTAGCCCGAGTCCGAGCCCTGGGTCGGGCGGAGCGGAGTTCGCCGTCTTCCGGGGCCTCAGCCCGAGTCCGAGCCCTGGGTCGGGCGGAGCGGAGTTCGCCGTCTTCCGGGGCCTTTAGCCCGAGTCCGAGCCCTGGGTCGGGCGGAGCGGAGTTCGCCGTCTTCCGGGGCCTTAGCCCGAGTCCGAGCCCTGGGTCGGGCGGAGCGGAGTTCGCCGTCTTCCGGGGCCTTAGCCCGAGTCCGAGCCCTGGGTCGGGCGGAGCGGAGTTCGCCGTCTTCCGGGGCCTTAGCCCGAGTCCGAGCCCTGGGTCGGGCGGAGCGGAGTTCGCCGTCTTCCGGGGCCTTAGCCCGAGTCCGAGCCCTGGGTCGGGCGGAGCTTCCTATGGCGCTTTTGGCAAAGCCTGGCCGCCCGTCGGTCTCACTCTTTGCGTTAAACGCCCCGGGGACTTGGTCGGTCGGCGCGGTGATTTAGTCAGGGTTGCTTCTTAACGAAGGCAAGGCCTCGGGCGAGCCGGAGATGCGTCTGCCGTGAAAGAGGAGGCCTCGGGCGAGACGGAAACACCTCAGGGTCGGCTGCCCTTGCCCGAGGCTAGGCTCGGGCGTGGCGTGATCGAGTCGCTCGTATGGACTGACCCCTGACTTAATCAAACCCATCAGGCCTCTGCAGCTTTATGCTGATGGGGGTTACCAGCTGAGAATTAGGCGTCTTGAGGGTACCCCTAATTATGGTCCCCGACAGTACCAATCAGAGCATTCAATAAATTAAAGTGACCAATCAGCTAGTCTTCTGTCTCGAACATAGAGCTAAGACACTGTGTCTTCGTCAAGATACGTGTCTTGAGTTTTTTTACATTCACCCCCTAGACACACTCTAAGACACAACTTAAGACACCCATTGTACATGCCCTAATAGTGTGGTTGTGGCATTCTTTTTATCATAGAGACACTACTCCTCATAGAGTTTCTCGTGTCTTTCTTTCTATCTCTTAGGCAGCATAGTCACCCTTCTCTTTCTGTTTAGGCATTCTTTCATGTTACACATCATTCATTATGTTTTACTGATTCTTGAATTAAAGGAGTAGAGAAGATAAATGAATTCCACATTAATTTCGTCGTATAAAATTCACCACAATTGTCTAATCCAACGTTCTTTTGTTTTGTGTTTGATCTGTATGTGCTTGAGTTAACTAATCCGGACATCTGGATAACTAAAACAACCGAAGTTGAAACAAAACCCCCCAGATACTCCAACACATTCTGAAAACTGACCAACTGAACGTAGGAAGTGATTATCCAAATTGTCTGTCACACCTAGATTTAAGGGCAAATCCAGACGCGAATCAAGTGTGTGCTAGGATCAAGTCTCACACATATGATGACTCATGATACAGAAACGAATGTCACATTTTTACTATATAATAGGAGTTCTGTACAAAATAACTAAATAAATTACATCATACGAAGACAACGATCCAGCAACCATAGTTGACTGAGAGACGATGACCTAGACCTCACGAACTCATTGTATCAACCTTCATACTCATTATTCTGCGGTACCTATTCTAGACCTGTGGGATATGAGTACAATAAGAGTGAGCTCACATACATTCATCGCTCAACAAATTGTGGAGAATAATGTGCATGAGCTCACTTACAGTGATCTCATGTGAAGTGTAAGGCTTACCAAAGGAGATGGTTAAAGCCGAGTATTGTTTTTAAAGTTGGTCAAAGTTTTATTAGTAGTTACTAAGTATAAGTAGATACCAACCCAATTAAATAAGATATCACAATTAATAATAACACCCACAATGCAATGCATATGACAAATTAAATTTAATTTCATAATTTAATCACATGAGTGTCCGAGCCGCTCATGACCGTGAGCACGACTGATATACCAGTTTTATACTCTGCAGAGGTTGCTCATCTTTACCCACAAGACGTGTTTCCTGATTAGCTAAGGTTAGCTAGACCCTTAGACACTTTTAAGGTGAATGGCTAGAGATCCACTGCGAGGCCTTTCCAAAGTTCCACTAGTTCGAGAAAACCCGCTACGAATTCAGAAAGAAGAAAGCATAGAAATCCCTCGTCTGAAATGCCATCGCAGCAGTTCAACCCGAGAACCTCCCTATACTTTGCAGCGATGCCTCCCTGCTAGCCCTTTCGGGTAAAGTAATCTCTCTAGCTTTCCTAATTACTTGGCCAAGGGAGTCGCATTCCACCTTTGTGGTAGCACTATTTTTCCGGGTGGTTCTCCATGTTCCAATTAACATAATGATCTTATCATGAACAATAATTAAAACAACAGTAGAATTGAAACATGATCATAATATAACATTAATTTCTCAAAACCAGGTAGAGCAATAGCAAATCTACCCAATAGTTCATTTGTTTGCAAGGTGTGGGATAAACAATGCTATGTAAATCTATTGGGTCCCATCAAATTAACCTGAGCATGTCAGAGTATGTAACAGGAACAATATTAAGTAAAGAAGAGTGATCAAGGGCACAACTTGCCTTAGACTTGAGATCCTAGGTACCATGTTGGTCTTCAGATTCTTGTGACCTCACTGCTACTCGTAGCAATACATAAAATAAACAAGAAGTACATAAAAATAACAGTACACCAAACATGAGAACAAACAACATAAGAATATTCTACGCGCTGCTACGAGATCGTAGGTTCACGAATCACTAAAATCGGAGTTATGGTTGAAGAGAGATAGTTTTCAGTAGATCTATGTGATTAACCAATTAGATCTAGGTCTTTATGTTGATTTTATAAATCATGTGATAAAGATATTTGAAAGTCGCCTAGAGGGGGGGTGAATAGGCGAAACTTGAAATTTATAACTTTTAAACACACACTACAAGCTGGAGTTAGCGTTAGAGTTAAATTTAAGTCTGAAAGAGAGGGAAAACAAATCAACTAAGAATCAAGGCGAGTGAACACGGTGATATGTTTTACCGAGGTTCGGTTCCAAAGAACCTAGTCCCCGTTGAGGAGGTCACAAAGACCGGTTCTATTTCAACCCTTTCCCTCTCTTAAACAGTCACTTAGACCGAGTGAGCCTTCTCCTTAATCAATCGGGTCACTAAGACCCCGCAAGGAGCACCACACACTTAGGTGTCTCTTGCTTTGATTATAAGTCACTTGAGAACAAGAATGAGAAAGAAGAAATACAATCCAAGAAACAAGAGCGCAAAAGAACACGAACACACTCTCTCACAAGTCACTAAATGTTTGAGTTGAATTCTAGGCTTGGAGAGGGTTTGATCTTTGGAAATGTGTCTTCGAGTGAATGCACTAGCTCTTTATTGAATATGATCTTTGAAAAACTTGGATGCCAAAGGTTGTGGTGGTTGGGGGTATTTATAGCCCCCAACCACTTTGGTAGCCATTGGGGAGGCTGCTGGCGATGGGCGCACCGGACAATCAGGTGCGCCACCGGACAGACACTGTTCCTTGTCCGGTGCGCTGCCACGTCACCCAACCGTTAGGGTTCGGAGCTCGGTCGACCATTGGAGCTTTGTCTTCTTGCGGCACCGGACAGTCCGATGCCACACCGGATAGTCCGGTGGCCCTCTGACTTCGCTGCTCTGACTTCTGCATGGTACTGTGTCGCACTGTTCCTGCTGTCAGAGTCGACCGTTGGCGCAGATAGCCGTTGCTCCGCTGGCACACCGGACAGTCCGGTGAATTATAGCGGAGCGTGCCCTGGAATTCCCGAGAGTGGCTGGTTTGGAGTTGTACGGCCTGGTGCATCGGACACTGTCCGGTGCCACATCGGATAGTCCGGTACGCCAATTCTCATCACACTCAAGTTCTTTGCTCCGTTTCAAATTGAGCCCCTAACTTGAATCTTTTATTGGTTTGTGTTGAACTTTATTCACCTGTAATACATGAATTCTAGACAAACTAGTTAGTCCATGTATTTGTGTTGATTATCAACCACCAAAATTAATTATATTAAATGGTTAACCCGATTTCCCTTTCAATCTCCCCCTTTTTGTGATTGATGCCAACACAAACCAAAGCAAATATAAAGTGCATAAATGTAACTAGTTTGCATTTAGAATGTGCATAGGTTGCTTGAAGTTAGACCAATTGAAATCTCATTGAATATGAATGGATTGCTCTTTCTTTTTATTTTAACATTTTGGACCACTTTTGCACCACTTGTTTTGTTTTTGCAAATCTTTTTCGAAAATTTTTTCAAAGACTTTTTGCAAATAGTCAAAGGTATATAAATAAGATTGCAAGAAGCATTTTCAATATTTGAAATTTCTCCCCCTTGTTTCAAATGCTTTTCCTTTGACTAAATAAAACTCCCCCTGAATGAAATCTCCCCTTAGCTTTCAAGAGGGTTTTGAGATAGATACCAATTTGAAAATTTGACTTTTAAAGATACCAATTGAAGGATCGATTATAAAATAGATACCAATTGAAATTTTACTTTCATAAGTCAAGTGAAACAAAGATACCAGTTGATATCAATCAAGAATACTTCAATTGAAATAAATACCAATTAAAAAATACCAATTAGAACTTCATTTCGAAATTTTTTGAAATGGTGGTGCGGTCCTTTTGCTTTGGGCTTAATACTTTCTCCCCCTTTGGCATTAATCGCCAAAACGGAGACTTTGAGAGCCCTTTTTCATCTTTCTCCCCCTTTGGGGCCTAATAATTTCTCCCAAATGGTAATATAAATATGAGTGAAAGGGTCATACCATTGAGAGTTTGTGAGAGTAACGGCAAAGGGTAAATGATACCGTTAGAGTTGGAGTGGAAGCCTTGTCTTTGCCGAATACTCCATTTTACTTTCAATCTATGACTTAGTATAGAAATACACTTGAAAACACATTAGTCGTAGCCTTGGTACAAGAATAATAAGAAATATGCATTTGCACCAAATGAAAGAGACATGATCAAAGGTATATAAATGAGCTATGTGTGCAATGTTTCAATCAAAGTTCCGATAATCAAGTATATTTAGCTCATTCCTAAGTTTGCTAAAGGTTTTCTCATCTAGTGGTTTGGTAAAGATATCGGCTAATTGGTTGATGGTGTTCACATAAGCTACAAACCGGATATCTATATGCTTAGTGCGTCTGTGTTCAATGGAATTATCCGCCATGCAGATTACACTCTCATTATCACATAGGAGAGGGACTTTGCTCAATTTGTAGCCATAGTCACTAAGGGTTTGCCTCATCCAAAGTAATTGCGCACCATAATGTCCTGCAGCAATATACTCGGCCTCGGCGGTGGAAAGAGCTACTGAGTTTTGTTTCTTTGAAGCCCACGACACCAGGGATCTTCCCAGAAACTGACAAGTCCCTGATGTGCTCTTTCTATCAATTTTACACCCTGCTCAATCGGCATCAGAATATCCTATTAAATCAAAAGTAGATCCCTTGGGATACCAAAGCCCAAACTTAGGAGTGTAAACTAAATACCTTATGATTCTCTTCATGGCCCTAAGGTGAACTTCTTTAGGATTTGCTTGGAACCTTGCACACATACATACATAAAGCATAATATCCAATCGAGATGCGCATAGATAGAGTAAAGATCCTATCATCGACCGGTATACCTTTTGATCTACGGATTTACCTCCCGTGTCGAGGTCGAGATGCCCATTAGTTCCCATGGGTGTCTTGATGGGTTTGCCATCCTTCATTCCAAACTTCTTAAATATGTCTTGAATATATTTTGTTTGGCAGATGTCACACCCGATTTTGGAAGGCAAACTGAGTGTGAACCATGTACGTGCCAAGATCAGAACTCACGTACACAGCGATTACATAATTGGACATCATCACACAATGCTTAAATTAAATAGCGGAAAGGGTACTTAGTTACATCAAGATGTCTGAGACATACACAGAGTCTAATACATATCCATAGTGTTCAACAATAATATCAAAGTGCAGAGTAACGAAACGTAGAAGATAAGCCTACACAGGCAGCTGACTGGGGGTTTGCCACTAAAGTAAACTAGAACTCGTCGTAGTACTGGAACTCCTCAAAGTCCTCCATGTTACCAACATCTCCTCCTGAGCACTGAGTACAGTGGGGACAACTTGGGGTGAGGTGGTTTGTAAAGCAAGGGTGAGTACACATCAACGTACTCAGCAAATGTCCCGTTTGGCTAAAAGTGGACTAGCTGTATGTGGAGTTATGGTTTAGCAATTGCTTTTAGTTGGTCAAGTTTTATTAATATAAGTAGAGCCAGATTTTAGTAATAAACCCAGTTATTACCCAGAAGTACTCCCTTCAAGAGGAAATACCATAGATAAGAATTATAAACAACATTATTAACCATCATCATAAAAGTAACCCAATGTAACACCCTGATTTTGGGGGTATAAAATTTCTTTCTAATGATTGTTGGCACTTGCTCTCCTGAGCTAGTGGATCCAACAGGGGAGTGAAAGTGGTGTCAACGGGGCTACAACACGAGATGGCAATAGCTCTGTTAACCTAGCCTCTCAAGGGCACTGTGCAGGGGTATTTATAGGTATCTGAGTGCCTAGCGTCCAGTGTTAAGGACGCATGTGCCCTCAGGCACCTATGTTATCCCCGGAATATTCCCATAAAGCAGGGTTACAGACCGTAATTACAGGGAGACCTTTACAAATTAGGCCCGTAATGCGCAGCGGCCACGCAAGGCCTGTTACAATGGGCCGGATCATACGTGGGCCCCCATGTTGAGCGAGGTCGCAAGATGAGACGACCTCGTCACAAGCTTTCGTCCGGCGACGTGTGGGATGAAGGGTAGGTCTGCCCGTCGTCTTGCCTTCGTTGGTGCAGCGAGGTCGGCGAAGACTTCGAGCGAAGGGTGGCGTCTTCGCCTTCGCCCCAACATTTGCCCTCCGAGGGACCAGTTCGACTAAGTCATCTGGTGCCGAAGACGTCGCTAGATGGTGGAGTCGCTGCCCTCGCTCGAAGTGGTTCTGCGGGGGGTTTTGACATGACCGTTGATTGACGCCGTACTGTTGGATTGCGGGTTTCCCGAAGCGCCGCGCTCTGTGTATAAAAGGGGGCGGGGGGCGGCGCGTTTTGAACTTTATCTTTCCGCGCTCCGCGAAAACCCTAGCCGCCTTTTCAAACCGCTCGCTGCTCGTCTGCCCTCCTTGCTCTTGCTCGTCGGAGATCTGGCCCGTGTGAAGCAGACCGACCGCCGTCGTCGACGGTACGTAGCGATGCCGTCCTCTTCTTCTTCTGCTGCCGCTACGCCGCCGGCTGGCGCGTCGTCCGGGGAGACACTGAGCGATGTGGCGGCGGAGTAGTTGCGCGCCGGTGATACAGTGGAGTTCGGCGTGTCGCGGATGTCCTCGGTCCGCGTGCAAGACATGCAACAGCTTGGTTATTTCGGCGGCGGAGTGGCACGTGTCCCGGGGATGGAGGAGGTCCCCGAGCCAGAAGGCGAGTTGGTTGTGTTCGAGGCTTTTTTCACTGCTGGCCTTCGTCTGCCCGCACATCGATTTGTGGGAGAAGTCCTGCATAGGTTCAACGTCTAGGTCCACCAGCTGACACCAAATGCCGTGGTGGCTCTGGCGAAGTATGTCTGGGCGACGACCTCGTACGGCGGGCAGCCCTCGGTCGAAGTCTTCGCGAAGTATTATTGTCTGCACTGGCAGAAAAGGAAAATCGGAAATAAGATTGCCCAATTTGGATCTTGCACGTTTATGCCGAAGACGGGCAAGACTTCGATGGAAGTCGTTGAGTTGGTTCCCTGTGCCCGCAATAAATGGGGCAACTGGTGGGAATTTTGGTTCTATGTTGCCGAAGGGACAGTCGAAGACCATCCGGGGCTCCCTGTGGCCGAGATGTGCTCGCATTATTATTCAGCATACCCGCGGTTTGAAGTAGCGGAGGAGGATGCAGACGAAGGGGCCCTACGGTGCGCGGCCGGCCTGAGTAGCGGGCGCGATCTGGTTAAGGAGTTTGTCGCGTACGGGGTGTGGCCCTTGGCGCATGGCTGGGCGCTGGGCAAAGTATGCCCTCGCCAGATGCCTTCCCGTGGCGGGATGCTGGTACGGAGTCCCGCCTTCACACTGGATTTGCATGGACGAGATCCCGCCGCATTCGTGCGTGAGGCGGAGGATGGGGCGGCGCGGATAATTGGTCGCTACGTGCCAAAGACGGAGGGCCAGTGTAGTTGGGATATACGTGGATCCAACGATCGCTTGAATAGGGTCTTTGAGTTGAACCGTCTGCCGTATGGCGGTTATCCCGGGCAAGACGATGTCGATCGCCGCAGGAAGAAACCGGCGACAGAGACTGAAGACGACCCCGCGTCGGCGGCCGCCCCATCCACTAAGAAGAGGAAGATAGGTACTGTGATGGGAGGACTGGGGGTCTCCGATAGTTTTGCTGTGGAGCTGATGGGGACATGCGCGGCCCCCGGGGGAAGGATGTCTTCGCCCGAGCTCCGGGAGTCTTTGGCGCGGATGCTGAAGGTTACCGGGGGTTGGTGGCCTAAGAACGTTCCTGTCCCCCGTGCGGCCGGCGAAGACTTTTTTACATCTCGCATGGTTCGTGACTTGAAAGTGTTTCCTTATGGACGGAATATTGCTGCTGTTGTGTCGGCAGTGATGGACAAGGATCGTCAGGAGGCTGCGCAAAAGCGCCGGGCGGTCATCAGGCTACCCGAGGCTAGGCCGAAGAGGGCGCGGTAGCCAGCCGACGTTGGCGGCAAAGTCGGCCGCCCCTGGGTCCAGCAAGGTGTCGGATGTGGTGAAGGCAGCTGGCGCCGGCGTAGCCAAGTCTGCTTCAGCCGGAGCCGCGAAGGCCCGAGACTTGCCTTCGCCGGTGAAGCGCGTTGCCGATTTCGGCACTGATATTAGTGTGGAAGATTATCTCATTGGTAAGTCGTTGGCCCGTTTTTTTTACTGTTGATACTTTGCAGGATCAGGCGAGGGGCAACTTGTTGTTGTTCCGCCTGCGGTGGCGACCACGGTGTCTGCCACGGTGCCTGGGGCGAAGGGTAGCGCTCTAAGCACTGGCAGTGAGATTTCGGCGCTCACCACCATCAAAGACGAAGCAGGCACTGTGTCCCGCCGGCTGAGGGAGGCGTCGCAGCGGCTGAGTCAGGTAGTTGGGCTAGACTTTGGTTTTTACCGCTTTCGCTGGGATTGTGGACTTATGTTTGTCTTCTAGGCGGCTGACTTCACCGACCGCGTGGCGTCGGGGACCTTTACGGCAGTTGTGTCTGCCGAAGTCGAGAGACTTTGGGCGTAGCATGCTGACGCTGTCCGGGAAAAGTCGGCCGCCGATAGCAAGTGCCGCAAGCTGACGGAGAAGGTGGCCGCGCTGGAGGGCGAGAGGACTGACCTCCGGCGCCAGCTGGCGGACGAAAGGAGGGAGGCTAATCAGGCCCTCGCCAAGGCGCAGACGGCGCAGGCAGAGGCCAATCTGGCGCGGGTGGAGGGTAGCCTCGCCAGCCAGCGCGCCGAGGAATGGGAGACGCAGTTCAACACTCTGTAGGCCCGCATGGAGAGGGCCGAGGCCTCGATGCGCTCGGAAGTTGAGCGGACGCGCAAACAGCTCATGGACTCATACCGCGAGCTGGGCGCGCGGACTGCTGACTTCGAAGTGCCCGACCGAGAGTCAGGCCTTCGCTGCCTTGAGTGGCTGCAAGAGGAGTTGTTGGCGCTCCCGACCATTGTGGAGGGATTTATGTCCTTTGCCTCCCTGGTCACCTGCGAAGGGGCGATGAACGCGCTGTCCCGCGAAGGGTGCAGCCACTATGAGGTCTTCGACCGATCTGATGAGGATTTCGAGCGTGAAATTTACAAGGTCGAGGACCCTGTGGTGAAGGAATCCGCGGGAGCCCTCTTTGACCGGATGTGGGGCCCCCACGGTCGGGAGGTGGTGAGGGAGCGGTCTGACCGGGCGAGGGATCAGGTAATGTTTATCTTTTGTTTGGTGTTGTTGGATGTGGGTTATACGTGGGCTTGCTGAATCGGTGTGCTGTGTTGCAGGCGGCACGTGATGAGACAGTGGAGGACTTCGGAGCTTTGAACAGCGTGCAGTCCGAAGCGGAGTTGAGCTCGGTGGCACCGCCCCCGGAAACCGCTGAAGGCTCCCTCGCTGCCCCTGCGGCTACTGTGTCCGGTGGTGGCTCGTCGCCAACCGCAGTGCCGAGGGCTGAGGATCCCCCGAAGACGGCAACGGAGCCGACAGCGGAGGACCCCACGGCGGCTGGGCCTTCGCAGGTGGCTTAGTGGGTGTGGGTAGTTAGGGAATTTTGTATATGTTGCTGAACCTTGGTTGCTGCGCAGGTTTAAGGTTTTGGGCCTGCGCACGCAACCGCCACTGCTAATTTTTTGGCGGCTTCGACCGTGGATGCTGGGAATGAATCGAATGAGTCTGCTTCTAAGTTTTCTGATTTTGGTGGCTCTGGGAGTTCGGTTGAGTGGACGGAGGAGTCGTCGAATGAGGACTTGGATTACTTTGCAGCCTTGGATGTGGCAGCGGCGGAGTCTTCGCCGTGCGCTGCGGATGCTGAAGTTGTGCCTGGTCCGAGCGCTGGGCGCAGGCGGCGAAGGGCGGTTGCGAAGCGTAGAGTGAGTGAGGTGGACGGCAGTCGGCTTCGTGTGGACAGGGCTGGCAAGCAGGAATTGTTGTCCTCGCCGGCCATTGCGAGTGTAGGTGAGGGGGAGTTGCGGAGTCTTTTTGAGGGTGAGGAGCTTAGGATAATGCTATTTAACTATAGGGAGATGGGGATCATTCCGAAGGTTGAACCGATGTAAGGTGTGATGCCCTCGCTGTACATATGTAACTATAATTTGTATGATGAGGTTATGCGCCTGCGCTATGCTTGTAAAGGCGTTGTGCGCTTGGTCTAGTATGTTTATTATGTCGGTCCGGCGCGCCTGTGGTCAGTCCTGGCGCGGACAGTTTGGTGTAGGGTTTAGCACGGGTAGTCTTTTGAGGAAGACTTCGAATTTGCGCACTTGTCGTGCTAGTCCGGCTGCACCCTTAGGCGATTTTTGCACGGATAGTCTTTTTGAGAAGACTTCGAATTTGCGCACTTGTTGTGCTAGTCCGGCTGCACCCTTAGGCGACTTTTGCACGGATAGTCTTTTCGAGAAGACTTCGAATTTACGCACTTGTTGTGCTAGTCCGGCTGCACCCTTAGGCGACTTTCGCATGGATAGTCTTTTTGAGAAGACTTCGAATTTACGCACTTGTTGTGCTAGTCCGGCTGCACCCTTAGGCGACTTTCGCACGGATAGTCTTTTCGAGAAGACTTCGAATTTACGCACTTGTTGTGCTAGTCCGGCTGCACCCTTAGGCGGCTTTCGCACGGATTGTCGCACGCGAGGGGTAGCCATCGCTGCCCCTCATGGTGACTTTTGTGTCGGTCGAATGTCGAAGACCGTTTAGTTGGTCTTTTTCGACGTAGTTTTTGCGGGGGATTTTTCGCGTGTATATTACATGGCTCCGCCTCGTTAACAACCTCACCCCCCGGGAGGAAAAGAGTGCGGGCCGGCTGAAAACTGTTCTGTGGATTACAAGGGCGAATTGGCCCTGAGGAGTTAAACAAAAAATTTGCGAAGATTATCAATGTTCCAAGAATGTTCTAAGTCTTCGCCGGATGGAGTTGTGAGTCTGTACGCACTGGGGGACGCCTTCGTCTTGACGATGAAGGGGCCCTCCCACTTCGGCTCCAACTTGCCCCGGGACTCTGTCCGAGCTGTCCGGACGAGTATGAGGTCTCCTTCGTTGAACTCCCTCGGGATGACTGTGTGATCGTGCCATGCTTTTGTCTGGGCTTGGTATTTGTCCAGAGCCTGTAGGGCGAAGACGCGGTCTCCGTCGATGAGGTCCTTCGAAGTCGGCTCGTCTACGTCGGGGACGGGCGACGCGGCTGTCCGAGGCGACCCATGTTTTATTTCTTGCGGAGTCATAGCCTCCGATCCGTATAGAAGGTGGAAATGGGTGAACCCAGTCGCCCTGCACTCAGTTGTGTTCAGCGCCCAGACCACTTCGGGTAACAGGTCGGGCCACTTGCCTTTTTTGTCGTCGAGGAGCATTTTCTTGACGGCTGTGAAAATTTTGCCGTTGGCGCGCTCCATGACTCCGTTGGACTGGGGGTGGTACACGGAGGCGAAGGCAAGCTTGGTGCCCATGGAGAAGCAGAAATCTTTGAAGTCTTGGTTGTCGAACTGCTTGCCGTTGTCGACCGTGAGCTCGGACGGGACTCCGAAGCGGCAAACAATATTTTGCTAGAAGAATTTCTGGGTTGTCTTCGATGTGATAGTGGATACTGCCCTCGCTTCAATCCATTTGGTGAAGTATTCAACGGCGACGAAGGTGAACTTGAGGTTCCCCTGAGCCGTGGGCAGGGGCCCGACAATGTCTAGGCCCCAGCGCTGAAGGGGCCACGTGTGGGCGATCAGCTTTGTGAATGCCTCGAAATAATGGCGCAATTTGCGCAAGGCCATCACGACTGCATAGACGATCTTTTCCAGCTCTGTCATGTTGCATTTTGATGTTGTGAGCACTTCAGAGACATAATAAACTGGACGCTGCTTGGTTGTGCCCTCTCTGGTCTGCTCTTGAACCAGTGCTGCGCTGACCGCATGTGGCGAAGCCGCTACATAGAGCAATAGGGGTAGCGAAGGGTCGGGGCTCATAAGAATCGCCAGCTCTGACAAGTACTGTTTTAGTGCGGCGAAGGCCGCCGCCTGCTCTGGCCCCCATGCGAAGTCTTTGGCGCCGCAGAGTGTTTTGAGGAACGGGAGACTCCGCTCCGCGGACTTGGAGATAAATCTATTGAGGGCGGCCAACCTGCCTGTCAGTCGCTGCACTTCTCTGGCTGACTGCGGGGGCGTCATATTGATGATTGCCTAGATTTTGGTTGGATTGGCCTCAATTCCGCGGTGTGATACTAGGTAGCCCAAGATCTTTCCCTGGCGGACCCCGAAAACGCACTTCTCAGGGTTGAGGCGAAGTCGTGCGGCTCGCATGCTTGCGAACGTTTCGGCGAGGTCGGCCAGGTGGTCTGCCTTGCTTCTGTTGACAACGACGATGTCGTCCACATATGTGAAGATATTTCTGCCGATCTGGCTCTCGAGCACCGTTTTGGTGAGTCGAGAGAAAGTGGACCCGGCATTCTTGAGTCCCTCCGGCATTCTGATGAAACAATACGTGCCGAAGGGTGTTATGAAGCTGGTGCTTGCCTTGTCCTCCTCCTTCATATATATTTGGTGGTAGCCGGAGAAGCAGTCGAGGAGTGACATGACTTCGCACCCGGCTGCGCTATCGACAATTTTGTCGATTCGGGGCAGCGGGAAATTGTCCTTGGGGCAGGCCTTGTTAAGACTGGTGAAGTCTATGCACATCCGCCATTTGCCGCTCTTTTTCTGCACCATCACCACATTGGTGATCCATGTGGGGTAGGCGATCGGCTCGATGAACTTGGCTTCGAGCAGGCGATGCACCTCGGCCTTGGCGGCTTCTATCTTTTCGTCAGACATCTTGCGCAGCCGTTGTTTCTTCGGCCTCACCGAAGGGTCAATTCCTAGGCCGTGCTCGATGATGGAGCGACTGACTTCGACCAGGTCGAGAGCGGACCAGGCGAAGACGTCTTTATTCTTGGATAGACAGCAGAGGAGCCGCTCTTCGTCGTGCGAAGTGAGGTCTTCGCTGATGGTAACCATCTGCTTGGGCGTTGCCTGGTCGAGGGGGACAGTCTTGGTCCCATCATTGCTCTGTAGTTGTGCCTTTTCATGCCCCTTGGCGGTTGGATTGGCAGGCTCGGGGACTTCGCGCTGGGCCGTGAGGCAGTGCACGTTTCTTTGTCCCGGGACGAAGTCTCTTTCTATGTTATGTGCAACCTGCTGGTTGCCGTAAACTGTGATGGCGCCTCCAGGACCCGGGATCTTCATGCACAGGTAAAGTCCGTGGATAGCTGCCTCAAACTTATTGTTGGAGCCCCGGCCCATTATGGCGTTGTACGGGTACACCATGTCGATGATGTCGAACGTGATCTGCTCACTTCGGGCATTGGGTGCTACACCGAAGGAGAGGGGCAACTATATTTTACCGACGAGAAAGGTGCCCTTGGCGCCGAAGCCGTACAGGGGGTTGTCCGAGGGCTTGAGCAGGCTGTGGCTTATGCCCATGCGATCGAAGGCATGGAGGAAGATGATGTCCGCCTGGCTGCCATTGTTGACCAAGACTTTGTGCAAGTCCCAGCCTGCCACGCTACAATTGATGACCATGGCGTCGATGTGGGGGGCGCTGCGCAGATCGACGTCTCGGGCGTCGAAGGTCAATGGCACGTGGGACCACTTTGTCTGCACGACCGGGCCGGTGACGGCGACGTGGTTGATGCTGCGGTAGTGCTCCCTCTTCTGCCGCTTTGTGTCGAAGTCGGCGCTGGACCTCCTGGTAATCATATGGATGACTCCGCGATACGGTTGATCGGCGAAGTCCTCTTGCTTTGGTGCTTGAGGGTGGTTGGGGTGGTGGATGTTTTGCTGTTGATGGTGTGGGGGTGGGGGTGGGGGAGGTACGATTTGTACCTCCTGGTGGTGTTGGTATGCGTGGTGCGGCGGAGGCGAAGCGGGGCCGTGGTTGTATGGTTGAGGGGGTTGCTGGTATGCGTGCGCGACAATTCTAGGGTTGTCGGCTAGCTGTGCCCGTGCCATTCTGTCTCTGGTGGCCTTCGTCTCCAGGCAGTTCTTTGTGGGATGCGCGCAGTCTTCGCCGTGGAACAGGTAGTAAAATCTTCGTGGCTGCTGCGCACGCCCCCATCCTCGACCGCGAGTTCCCTTTCCTCGGCCCTGGGGGGATACTCCTGGTGGCGAGGGGCCTCACCAGCGGGGGGCTGGTTGGCGATGTTGTGCACCTGCTGCTGATTACGGCCGTCCCGGCCGGAGTCTGTCTGCGAGGGCCTCGTCTAAGTGCGGCTGGACTGCGGAGGGTCTTTGGGCTTCCTCTGAGACTCGACTTTGCACTGGTGGAGCTCTTCGGATCTAGCATATTTTTTGAACAGCTGATACAGCTCCTGGAGGTTCCTGGGCGGGTCCCTGATGCAGTGGCTGTAGAGGACGCCGGCCCGAAGGCCACTGATGGCGTAGTGGATGGCGATCTGGTCATCGACCGAAGGCAGTTGTGACTTGAGGGTCAGGAACTTGCGGTAATATTCCCGTAGAGTCTCTCGTTCCAGCTGCTTGTAGAGTGAGAGTTCAGCCAAGGCGTCGGTGTCTGGGCGGTACCCTTGGAAGTTGAGCAAGAATTTGTCCCGGAGACTTCTCCAGGAGTCGATAGACAGTGGGGGCAACCTGGTGTACCAGGTGAGGGCTGGGCCTTCGAGGGCAATGATGAATGACTTGGCCATCGTGGCATCGTCCCCTCTGGATGATGCAATGGCGACTTGATAGCTCATGATGTACTGCGCTGGATCAGTGCTGCCGTTGTATTTGGGTAAGTCCCTGCCCTAAAGTTGGCGGGCCACGGTGTCACTTGCAGGTGAGGTGCCAGGGGACTTCGCTCGTCAAGGTAGTTGACGCCTTGGAAAGCTGTGGCGCGAGGGATGGTGTGTCCGTGCTGAGGGATGAACAGTTCTTCGATTTGTGCGCGCTGTTGGTGGGGTGGGCCGTGATGCGGGTCGAGTTGGCCTTCGCTCTGCATGAGCGTAATCTCTTGCTTGAGCTCCTGTGCCTTCTGCTCTTCGTCGCGTATCATCTGTCGCACCTTGGCTTGTGCAGACACACGTTGGCGCTTGGCCTTGAGGATCTCTTTTTGCTTTTGGAGGTTGCGGTTCTTGATGCGCAGGGCACGCAACTGTAGCTGCTCTTCGGCCAAGACGCCGATGACTTCGCCATCCTCGGTGGCGTCCGCGCCCTCTGGTGGGGCGAAGCCTGGGGGAGGCTGCTGTGGTCCTCTGGAGCTGCAGGTGCGGAGGCTACCTTCGGTGGTGGGTTGTTCATTGCGCTGCTTCTTGCTGTTTGCGTCGTCTTCACAGGGCCCTTGGAGAGTGTTGTCGACGAGGGCCTTGCCCTTTTTCTCGGCCAGCAGTGCCGCCTTCGCGGCTTCGTCAGCCTTCGACGAGGTTCTCTTGGGTGCCATCGAGGGTGGAGTTTTCGTAGCACGAACGGTGGGCGCCAAATGTTGGCACTTGCTCTCCTGAGCGAGTGGATCCAACAGTGGAGTGAAAGTGGTGTCAACGGGGCTACAACACGAGATGGCAATAGCTCTGTTAACCTAGCCTCTCAAGGGCACTGTGCGGGGGTATTTATAGGTATCTGAGTGCCCAGCGTCCAATGTTAAGGACGCATGTGCCCTCAGGCACCTATGTTATCCCCGGAATATTCCCATAAAGCAGGGTTACAGACCGTAATTATAGGGAGACCTTTACAAATTAGGCCCGTAATGCGCAGCGGCCACGCAGGGCTTGTTACAATGGGTCGGATCATACGTGGGCCCCCATGTTGAGCGAGGTCGCAAGATGAGACGACCTCATCACAAGCCTTCGTCCGGCGACGTGTGGGACGAAGGGTAGTCTGCCCGTCGTCTTGCCTTCGTTGGTGCAGCGAGGTCGGCGAAGACTTCGAGCGAAGGGTGGCGTCTTTGCCTTCGCCCCAACAATGATCACCCAAAATCATGTGTTACTCTTCTCTCTCTCACCCTAGGTTCTATCTCTCTCTAGATTTTCCCTCCCTTTTTCCTTTTTAAGTAGACTTAGCTTAAGTTAGGGAGATTTAATTATTTATTTTTGCCAAACACTATGGGTCATGATATGTTGCATCATGGTGAGCTTAAAATACTCTTTAAAGTGTTGCACATGTGTGAATTTATTTGAATTTGAAACCTAGATTGAATTTGGAATTGAAAACCCTAGAGAAAAGAAATAGAAAAGGAATTAGAAAATTCAGAGAAAAAGAAAAAGAGAAAGCAGCCCAGCCGGCCTAGCTCGGCCTAGCCAGGCCGCGCGCCCGCGCCGCCTGACAAGCGGACCCCGCCTGTCAGCGGCAGTTCCCCTCTCCCGCGCTCTCTCTCTCTCTCTCTCTCGCTCTCTGCCCGCTGGGGCCAACCTGTCGGCGCCAGTTCCCTTTGCCCGCACGCTCCCTCTCTCTCTGTCTCGCGGGCCCAGTTCGCCAGTCACCAAGTCATTGCCCCGCGCGCCCCTTTCCTCTCTCCCTGCGCTGTGGGCGAGCCCTGTCAACTCCGCCCCCTCCGCGCTCATCGTAGACCGGTGCGTGCGCACTCGCGCACGTCGCTGGATTTCTCGGCCACGACGTCACTCACGCACCCCAGCTCTCTTCTAAGAGCCCCGCCAGTGCCCCGCGCTCACTCATCGCCTCATTTCGCACACCCTCGCCCTCTCTCGCGCTCTGCCCTCGCCGCCAGACGTCGCTGGAGACCCGTGCCCACGTTCCTGGCCATCCAGCTCGCCGGAGACTGCTCCAAGCCTCCCCGAGCTCCGCCCCGAGGTGAGACACTCGTCCCCGTGCCCAATTTCCCCTATTGTGCCCTGTGCTCGGCCAATTTCACTGTCGTCGGTGCTCGGTCGCGGCAGACCGCCGTGATCGCGCGGTGGCTGACCGATTTAGCCCGGTTTAGTTCCCCGGTGTTAGTCCCTAAGGTGCCTCTGCCTCTGCTGAAGCTAGCCCAGGCCTTAGCGCGCCTTAAGCCCCCTCCCCATGGCCGGAATGCCTCATCAGAGTTACTCTGGCCCGCCCGAGACATTCTCACTGCCGTTCTCCCCTCTCTGCCCGTGGATTCATGGCTTCTTCCCCGCCATTGAGTTCGCCGTGGCGTTCTCTCCCTCTCTGCCCAACTCCGGTGACCCCGGAGCCACCCTAGCTCGTGCCAGCCTCAACTCCGGAGACCTCACCGCCGCAGAGAAGAGTAGCGCTGCCCGCAACTGTTCACCCCTCCCTAGTCTGATCCCCTTCGTCTGATCTCCATCGCACGGCTCAGATCACGGATAACGCCCTGGCCCGCCTGTCAGCGCCCAGGTCCCCTAGCGCTAGGCCCGCTTGGTCAGTGCGCTCTCCCCCTCTGTCGCTGATGCCCCTGGCCCGCTTGTCAGTACTCGCCCGCCCACGCGCGCGCGCCCTCGGCCACAGATCTAATCTCGGCCGTTGGTTTTAGATCTGACGGTTAGAATAGCCCGATACCCCTTCGCGCGGTAGTTTTAATAAAGAGACCCTCGGTTTATTGGAAATCAACCCGCCGTCCCTGGTTTTCATGCGCAGGCCCCTGTATTCTTGCAGATTGAACCCTGGACTTTTAAATATTCACAGAACTAGACCTAAATTCATATTTTGAATTCCCAAACTTGTTTATTTCATAACTTTTGCATATGAACTCCAAATTTAGTGGTTCAAATTGCAAAATGTTCATAGAATTATTCTCTGTGTAAATAAAATGGTTTCATTTACTCTCTGCACATTCTAATTTTTATGATTAAGTATGAACTACTATAGATGTAGTTTTATTCATTTAATAAAATAAATAAAAGGAGAATCTTAGAGATTTAATCATGTTTAATCTTGTAAGATTAATAATGCGTATTACATGAATTCATCCCTTTTCTAATTTTTAGGTCACAATAAAATGAATTGAACTATGATTATGTACTTGTAAGTAACACTTAGGGAAATAGTAATCTATGTCCAAATTAAAGTAGTTTATGTTATAGTTCATGTTATACTTTGATCTCAGTAATTCCTAATTGTATTTTAAGATGCAGTTCTATGTTTGTACATGTTTGGTGTGTTGTTCTTTTGTACTTTCTAAATGTATTTAGACAACGAGCAACCCGAGGTTCCCGAGAGTGTTGCTGGAGACCTCCCTGAGCCACAACCTGGTGAAGGCAAGTGTCCTTTGACCCAATATGTCCTACTTACTTTATAATTCACTATCCTGCATTACTTTATGAAACCTAAGAATTGACTAGTCTGTATTCACTTATCCTTGTGTACCTTTTGGGTTATCATGGTTAGTATTTTGCTATTGCCTTGACTTTAATCAATGAACATGATGTGAACATTTATGATACGATATTGTTATCCTGATTATGTTGATGAACTTGTGATACTCTAGGGGACTCAGGCCTTTTTCCTGAGCACCTCTCTGTAAGGACCTGTTCGTGGAGTGACCACCCGGGATAACAGTGCAACCATGAGGGTGGAATGAGACGCCCTTTGTGACGGAACCTCCCAAGTCATTAGGCCCACTTACAGTTGTCCTTGTCCAACGGACCTCAGACAACCCTGCAGGTGCCCCTGAATCACTTGACAAGTTCGGTATCTGCTTTCGTTTCCTTTCCCAAGAGCGTTTCACCCGTCACGCAGACATCACAAAGCATCGGAGGTACGAAAATGCGGAAGCAATTACAATAACTTACCTTATATTAAAAGTAAGAAAGAGTTATAATATTACAGACCAGAAACAAATATAGGAGTGCTGAGTATTATTATTACAAACATGGGAGGCAAAAACTCCTCCTGAATAAGTAGTAAAAAGTTTTTAACGGAGGAACCTTTCCTCCCAAAGCTTTACTCCTGGTTTTCCTCCTTGGGCACCACCTTTAAATAAAAGCAGCAAAAGTTTGCCGCTTCTTCACCTAAAACCACATGGGACAAAGCCCAGAGTACGAAGTGTACTTTCACAAGACTTACCCGACAAAATAGAAGACTCTCAAGGATATGCTGGCTTTTAAGGGAGTCAAGGTAAGGCTTATCAATAATCAATGACGCTGTTTGCAGAAATGCTTACTAATAGTGGATCCTTAAAAATCCAATTTTAATTGTCAGGTTAAGTAAGATTACCTGCATCTAGAGTTCTTTCTACCCTAGTTCAATCACTTGACCTACACTAGCCAATTTCTTAACAACCCTTCATCTTCACTGGATTGCTACGTATAGGGCAGTGACCAAGTCTTCATATCCGCGAAGTTACGGCGATCCGAATCGATTATACTTAGCTGAGGATCTCTGATCACACGACATATGTAGCACTTAACCGTTGCATATGTCAACTCGCCACCGGGGTTCTTAAGACCAGATTAGGTTCACGCCAACCGAGAGCATAAATACACCACCGTCCAGCCTCTTGCCATGGAGGGTACACGCTACTCTCGCCATCTCTCCACTCCCATTGCGTGTTATCTTATTCTGGTATTAGTCTGCCCGAGGCAAAGCTTACCCATGATGAGGCATGTGACCAGTTAAAGGGTCCTCGGTCAACAAGCCTACATCGGCACGGTCCTTAATCGACTCAGACGGAGACACTACACCGAGACTCTCTTCTCGTGCAAGTCACCCGCCCGGTCTCAGCTTTATCATTTCAAACCCAAAATTTGGTACCTGGCAGAGGTACATCTTTTCCGATTTTGAATCCATCATGGCCATGATGGATCCACCATCAAGTTTTATTTTTGAAAACATCCCACCCACTTTGCCACATCATCTTTTGAGGAAAATAAAACATTTTGTTTTTCTAAAGCAAAGCTAAGCATAAGAAAAACCTTTTGTAAAACAGGGATTTAAGAGGTAATCAAATCCAAGTAAGGAAATGCAGGAATTGGTTTAGCACACAACTCCTATCACCTAGTGCATCAAGCAAGTGAGAAAGATTTTTTTAAAAAAAACAAGGAGGTGGCAAATGCACCGGGGCTTGCCTTGTGTTACTAGTGAATCAGGCTTTGTCCCACAGATATCAAAATAGAAACAGTTGCCTGCCTGATGTTCCTCAGGTGGTGGTGGTGGTGGTGGTGAAGTCTTCGCTTCTTCGACTTCTACTTCTTTTTCATTTTCTAAATATAACCATACATAATAATGAATGCCCATGTAATGCTCATGAGAATGCAAAGATAATAAAAGTTTATTATCTAAAGTCTTGAATACAACTTTCCTTCACGGTTCTCTGAGAACTTAGGGTTTCCGGAGTCAATAGTGAAGTTCACAGGGCAGGGGGCTAGGGTTTTAGGTTCTAAGTATCAAACATGGTCCAATTCATGTCAAACTTTACCCAAGGCTTCTAAATATTATTTAGAGTTTATCCTAAAAATTTAGTGAATTTTGGATTTATTATGTATTCTCTAAAAATCCAGAAACAAGGTTTTTGGCTATTTTAAATACTCTATAATTTTCTATTTGGACTAAAAATTAAGAAACTATTTTTATTAAATACTATAGAAAATTAGGAATCTAGGAAAATTAGTCTTGTATTTTTAGGATTTTTCTACAATTCTTTATAGATTTCTAAAGTCTGGTAGAAAAATAAAAAGGAAAACAATAAACAGTTCCGGGCCGAAACCAGCCCGAGCCGCCCCAACACAGGAAGAAAGCGCCCGCACACGCTAGCGCGTGTTGATTTTGCAGAAAGGGCCTTGTTTTATTGGATAACTTGAAGCGGGGTCGCAACGCTATTTAACTGAGTCACTTATATTTGCAGAAAAGTCCCTGCACTTCTATTCCTTTACCGCCTGAAGCCCACGACGACGAACGACGCCGGGCCGCGCTCCGGTGAACTCTCACCTGCTGATTTACTCAATGACTGGCGCCCTATTTCGGCAGAAACCACATTTGAGACCTAAGGATTGTTTTCCCCAAACTAATTTCATGAACGGTGATCTAACCTGCTCTATCCACGGTGACAGCGGGTATTGCGAACAACCGATCGCGTTCCCGGCGATCAATGGGGTTCTAGCTCAATTGGACGGGTCGGTGAGTATCAAGAGCAAGCAAGGGTGCTGAAACAAGAATGCAGAGGGCGAGATCGGACCTGAATTGGGCTGGCCACGACGAGGTCAACTGCTCGGTGTTCTTGAGGGATTTGGGGCAAATCCCGAATTGGGGAGTTCTAGGGGAGGATTTGAGGCATGAGTTGCTTCACTGGTTGCACAGTTACCTAGCGGAGCGAACGGGGGCGACAATTTATAGCCTCCAACGGCGGTGGCGTCCAATTTCACCAGGGTGTGCTGGCGGCCGGAGGGAAAAAGGGGTACTAGCGCTCGGGATGAGTGGCTTTCACCGTGGCGGTCCTCCGGCGATCACCTGACATGCATACCATGATTCACCACGACATGGGCTAGCGCTTAAGCACGTGGCGCGCAACAGGGAGTGATCAACGACGGCGAAGTCTATCCCGGCCACACGACGAGCAAGTGGGTACGGTGAATCTCATCTGCGCCCGAGCCCGAGCTGATCCAGTGCTAAGATTTTTACTCCGGCGTCGTTATCCCCTCCCTAGCGAGCACGAATCGTGACGACGGTGTAAATCACGGCGCAAAGATCACCGACAGCGAGGGGCTGAACTTGGGATCTTCTTCAGTTACTGTACTATGGCACTTCTATTCAGCGCGCCTGACAGCCTGATTTGCAGGGCTTGAATCTCCATTTTTCATGTGATGACTTGATAATCTACCTTTAGAGAAGTTGTTTCTCTACTATTCAGCTTCAATCTAGCTATAGCAATCACTCCCAAATCCTTACTGGATCATGCTTGAATCCTAGCTCAAAGTTTGCTCAATCACACTGTCATTCTGAATTCAGACCAAGGGTAGTCTGACAACTCAACTTTGGGCACATTTATCTCAAAATACTTCATGGTACCAAGGCATGATCTTTATAGCAAAGTTATTCTCCTTACATAGCTCTATAATTTGATGTGGTGACCTAGGACAAAATCCTTATGGTTTGGAAGTTACAAGGCCCCAAAGTTGAGCCAATCACACTGAAATTCAGACTTAGTCAAAAGAGTTCAAATAAGACTTTTTGCAAATAAGTCCAAATCTCAAGGTTTAACTTGCAAATCTACACACTTGTGAACTATATGACTTAAGGTGCCTTACTTTCATGGTTTTTGCACTTTAGTCCAAAAGTGCACTAATTTTGCACTTAGCCCCCTAGGGTTTAAGTTTAGGGTTTTCTAGGGTTCTTTTTAGAGTATTTGGAGATTCTAGGGTTTGAATACCATGTATGTCTATTCATGGTGACATTATATGGTTATTTCAATTGAGTTTTGAAGTTTTCTCCTATTTAAGCCTTGTTTATTCTATTATGCCCAATCTAGGGTTAAATACTGTACCCTGGGGTTTCACTAGTAACATGTCACTTCAATACAACTTATTTGAAATTTTTACCTAGTTAATGTGTTGGGGGCCTTCGTCCTCCGAAGGTCCTCAAAAACATAATTTAACAATGTCTTCCAAGTATGGTTTATGGACAGATATCTTTGGATTTATGATAAAAGCATACACGATGAGGAGCTTGATCGTGACGAAGGTTGCCGTCGCTCCGAAGCTGTGCGGAAGGGAGCTTCGACTAAATCGCAGAAAAGGGAACTGGCTTAAAAGGGAGAAGGCTATTCAGTCCTCATAGATTTTTCTATAAGTCAATAGTAAATGTAAAGGGCATAATTGTAATTTCTCATAGGCTGTGTCATGTGCCTATAAATAGATAAACAGTACCCTCGTACTGTTCACGCTGACTTGTATTCACTCGCGCGTCACGCTTCGACTTTTGCCTTCTGTCAAGCCGAAGGTATAAATGTAATTCAGTATTGTTCACGTTTGTTCATGATGATATAATTTAAAGATATTAATGATATCATATAATTATTTATGTAAATTTTCATGTCTCATATGCTTCTTCTTTCGTTAATATATACACTGTGATGACGAAGGTATGTCCTTCATGCCCTTTGTCTGAAGATCATTATATCCTAAGTGAGATAATGCTTCGAAGGACGAAGGGTACTAACCATTAACCTTTTTTATGTTGTCTTGTTCTCAACTCATAGTATTTGAGAACAAGTCCCCAACAGAATGCACTCTAGATGTGACAAACACATGAAATGCCAATGCTTATGATGTTATGCTCAAGTTTTAGTGATAGTAACACCAGGGGTGTTACACCCTTAGCTGATTAACTAGATGAACCAGGGGGTGTAGTTGGCTTTGTCGGAGGGCCGTCAATGGGCCCGAGGCGTAGTGCTCGCTCTACCAAGGTTGGGGGTACAGAGGTTCATTTGATTTGGTTTTGTTAGTCACCCACCTTGGGGAGGTGTACTGCGTTTGTACAACTGGCGAAACCTAACGAGCAGCTATGCACCAGGGGAGTCTTTGTAAAGGCTACGTAGTGAAACCTTGCCAACTCACCTTGGTAGCGTTTGAGGGTTTGTTCGACCCAAGGCATAAAGGGATCACGACTTGTGGGTAAAGTGCGCAACCTCTGCAGAGTGTTAAAAACTGGTATATCAGCCGAGCTCACGGTTAAGAGCAGCCTTGGGATCCTCTTTGATTAGAAGAACTTTGGATACTTTTATGATGATGATTAAGAATGTTGGTTATAAAATCTGATCTCTAGTATTCCCTCGTTTGAGGAAGTACTTTTGGGTAATAACTGGGTTTATTACTAAAAGTTGGCTCTACTAATAATAATAAATACTTGACTAACCTAAAAGCAACTGCTTAACCTCAACCCCACATACAGCTAGTCCACTTTAGCCAAACGGGACATTTGCTGAGTACGTTGATGTGTACTCACCCTTGCTTTACAAACCCCCCACCCCAGGTTGTCCCCACTGTACTCAGTGTTCAGGAGGTGATGCTAGCAACATGGATGACTTCGAGGAGTTTCAGGACTACGACGAGTTCTAGTTCTTTCTTAGTGGCAACCCCCCATTCAGCTGCCTGTGTAGGCTTAGCATCTACGTTTCGTAAATTCCACACTTTGATATTTAAGTTGGACAATGGTTATGTATCAGACTCTGTGGATGTCTTGGACATCTTGATGTAATAAAGTACATTTCCGCTATTTATTTCGAGTATTGTGTGATGATGTCCAATTATGTAATCACTGTGTACGTGAGTTTCTGATCCTGGCACGTACATGGTTCGCATTCATTTTGCCTTCCGAAACTGGGTGTGACATAAGTGGTATCAAAGCCCTTGCTGACTGTAGGACCGCTAACCTAGACTAAAATGGTCGCCCTAAGGACTATAGACCCCTACTCTTACCTTGACCTCACTGTCTTTTCAAAAGTTGGTCATCTTGACAACCTCTATGTTGTTTACTTATCTCAAAAGTTTTATCTCACTTTTCTTTCTGTTTACTTTCTAGTCTCATAGTTCTACTCTTACTCTTGTGCTTACGATGTCTTTTGTAGATAGCTCGTCTTAGGTGCACTGCACATAAGTCTGTGATCCCCTTTTTGCCTTCTCGCCTAGCGAAGTGTCCACTGCGTCGCACAGTGTCAGGTCAGTCCAGTCAACTGGAGAGACTACATCGTCGCCTGCACGAGGAGTAGGAGTGCCGACACCAGGAGCAGGAGCAGCAGGACTCTTCCCCCTCGCCTCAGCGGGAGGTGGAGTCTGAGAGGCCGCCTTCCCCTGCACCTCAGCCAGAGATACCCCCTGTACCACCACAGGGCATCCCGACTGCTGGAGGAGACCCTGACGGAGACAGAGACGACGACGACGCTGGTGGCAGTTCAAGCCATGGCACGGAGCTCTCGGAGGAGCCGGAGCCAGAGGGATGGATCGCTAGACCCATCACTTGTGACACTGCTCGCGGGTGTCACTTCCATGACGCTCTCGATACCCTGTTGCGTCGGGCCTTCGATTGACACACCTGGTCTATCGAGTACCGTTGTGTAGTATACCAGCATCGTCGCGGGCTATACCCGGACCAGTGGGAGGCTACTTGTTTGGTGCGCCGTCCGGACGATGATCTCCGGGGTGCAGAGGCCTTCTCAGAGCGCTATTCTATTACTGAGAGGGACACTGTCGAGGCAGCCATGCAAGATGCAGCATGACGAGCACTTTCTCAGTATTGCTCGTTGTTCAGCATGGTAGCTGATGGCCTTGACCTGAAGTACTACCCTCGCCGTTCGACCGGCAGTGTTGGAGGTGTGATTGTCTCGCCAGTGGGTGAGGGCAATCCTAGGCTGAACAACATGGTCAATCTGGTCGCCGTGCTCAACACAGAGTTGGACCACGCCCTTGACGAGTTGGGCAAGGTTTGGGCGGAAGTTGCGAAATTGCATGCTGAGTGCGCAGCACGCCACTATCTGGATGGTGGGTCTCCCACCCCTGTCGGGATTCAACACCCTTACTTCACCACCTCGTGGTCGCTTCGACTATGTTACCCTAGACTGCAGGACCCGGATAGATTTGGATCCTTAGATCGATAGAGTCGGAGTCTGTAATAATGCTTAGTTCAGTGTCTTAGTCTAGCCAGTCTTAGTCAGAGTTAGTTTGGTTATCTATCGTTGGATGCTTGTTATGATGGACATGTAATGAAGTTGGATCTTTGTAATGATTGTCACCAAGGTGTGGGTATCCCCTGCAACTTGGTGTAGTTATTAATAAAGTCAGTTATTTAGTTGGGTAATCCATTTATTTCCACTTTCCTCTTTATCTAAGAAGCTGTCAGTGAAGATGGTCATTTGTTCAGTGCTATGAAGATTCTCTATACATCTTTTCTTATGCTGAAAGACTGCAGAGTCAGATTTGATATATGTATGTGATTTATATAGATGTCTAAGAATAGGCGCAGAGGTGTGAGGCGTACTCAACCAGAACAGCAGGCACCCCAAGAGGAGGCAGCTCTGCAGCAGCATTTGCCACCGCCACCACCGATGACCATTGAGCAAATGTTCTTGATGCAGACCCAAGCATTTCAGGCAATCGGACAGACCTTAGCAGCTATGTAGCAGGTGCAGCAGTAGCCACCACTGCCTCAACCTCCTGTGCAAGTCTAGATGCCACAAGTGCCCAGAGACAAGTGGGTAGAGTTCATGAGGGGCCATCCCCCAGTTTTTGCCCACTCTACTGATCCCATGGACGCCGAAGATTGGCTGCGTACCGTGGAGCGTGAGTTGCACACTGCCAAGTGCAACGATCATGAGAAGGTGTTGTATGGTCCCCGAGAGCTGAGGGGAGCAGCCCAGTCTTGGTGGGAGTCTTACCTCGCCACCCATGCCAACCCAAAAGCCATCACTTGGGATGAGTTTAGGGACAACTTCCATCGCTACCATGTGCCTGAGGGACTGATGATAGTGAGGAAGGAGGAGTTTCTCGCTTTGAAGCAAGGTCCCCTATCCGTCAGTGAGTACAGGGATAAGTTTCTGCAGCTGTCACGTTATGCCCCAGAAGATGTCAACACGGATGCCAAGAGGTAGTACCGCTTCTTGAGAGGATTGGTTGACCCTCTTCACTATCAACTGATGAACCACACCTTCCCTACCTTCCAGCATTTGATCGACAAAGCAATCATGACATAAAGGAAGCGTCGGGAGATGGAGGACAGCAAACGCAAGATTGGTGGACCTCAGGTTGGGAGTAGCAGTTGTCCTCGCTACTCAGGCAACCCACCTCAGCAATTCAAGCAAGGTCACCAGCACCAGCATTAGCGTCAGAACCACCAGCAGTAGTACCAGAGGCAGTTTCCTCAGCAGCAGCAGTACCGTCAGAATAACCAGCAGGGAGGAAATCAATACCAGCGTCAGAGCAACTAGGCAACCCGTCTTCCTGCCCCAGCAACCAACCAGAGCAACCAAACAACACCAGTGAAAGGAGGAAGTCATGCATGTTTCCACTGTGGGGAACAAGTCCATTGGGCGAATCATTGCCCAAAGAAAGTAGCTCAGCAGCAGCCAGCTCCCAATGCCCCAGTTAGACAGAATGCAATGCAGCAAAAAAGCAACAACCATTGGCAACCTCATGGCCAGTATGAAAAGGTGAATCACTTGGAGGCCGACATAGTCCAGGAGACTCCAGGAGTGGCACTAGGTACGTTTTCAGTCAAGTACCATTCTGCAAATGTCTTATTTGATACTGGAGCAACACATTCTTTCGTGACTGCATCATGGGTAGAATCACATAATATACTAGTAGCACCCATGTATCCACCTATGAGGGTTAGTTTAGTTGGTGGAAGAACCCAAACAGATAGATTTTGCCCTAGTGCAAGAGTCCAAATAAGGGGGATAGAGTTCCCCGCTGATTTAATAGTTATGGGTAACCAGGATACAACTATAGATGTCATCCTAGGGGTGAATTGGCTAACCAAGTATCAGGCCAATCTTAGTTGTGATAAGAGAACAATGAAGTTTGTGTCCCCATTAGGAGAGGAAGTGTTAGTAGAGTTGGTCTTGTTAGAACCTAGAAAAGGGAGTTGTCACCAAGTCACCGCTTGTGGGGGACAGATATCCCCCGGGTCCATTAGAAGGATAAAAGACCTCACGAAAAGCCCAAGGGCCCGATAGATCGTAAGGTCACTCCTTCATGGACCTGGGGAGGAGCAATCAGTAAAGCAGATCGATGTGAGGCCGGGTCGGTGCAAGCCCGGATGACTCCGCGACGTCGGGCAAGTGACCACAACAGGAGATCCGACTTTCCCGCGCTGGAACCCCGCACAACAGAACCGGGCGAGGATAAGTCGGCCGAATCATAGGAAGATAAGCTCAAACAGTTCACTATCTTTTAGGTGCACGTTGTTATCATATCAGCTTGTATTGCCTCACGGTCAAATATATAAGGCCTAGGGGGCACCCCTTCAAGACAATCAATCCCAACTCTACTACTACTTAGCCATCTACCTCAACTCTCTACCTTGTAACCTATTACACAAAGCATATTCGCTAGGACGTAGGGTGTTACGCATCTCAAAGCGGCCCGAACCTGTAAACACTGTCCATTGTTCTGCGTGCATCTGGCACGAACCATTTAGCTACAGTCGGCGACACCATCCTACTCCTAAAACACCTTGAGGGGCAACCCCGGGTGTGCGGTCGGACCCAAAACACCGATAGCTGGCGCGCCAGGTAGGGGGTGTGTCGACGATCTAAGCTAGCTCAATGGCCGTCACCTTCCACAGCAAGATCACCCTCCGTCCTGGATCCATGTTCTGCTTTGGAACGATCTCATCCATAGCAGACGAAGAGGGAACTCTACACCGCATTGCAGATCCGCCAAAAAAGAAGTCTCCTCCAACAAACTCCGAAAATACCGGAGAAGCGCAACCTCTAGCTCTCCGAAAGAAGATCGCCACGACAGTCGCGCCATTCTACCCCGACGTTCTTTTCATCGGGAGAGTAGAGTCGCCTCCCGTCTCCGACGACGAGCCGACCGCGCCTGGGGAAGAACCACCTCAGCGGGAGTCCCGTCGACGAAGAAATCGGCACCGAAACATCCGGCGACATCACAAGGCCGGAGAACTGGACCCGGAGCAACCTGTCTCGCGAGACGAGGTCTCGGAGATGGGAGAAACTCCGGAGGAACGCGTCTTCAGAGAACGAAGGAACTTCCGACGGCGTGATCGCCGACGAGCTCAGGAACAAGCCGAGCAAGACGCAAGGCAGCACCGGGAAAATCCACTCTTCGGTCGCAACCTGAACCCCGACTTCGCCCGAGCCATGAACATGTCGAGTGAAGTCAGAGGAGTACTAGCTCGGATAGCTGATGGACTCCCTCGGACTCCCGACGCCGAGGGCTATCGATGCCTGTTCACCTAGGCAGCCAACCATCTTCTACCTCTCGCTCGCCCGCCGAACGATCTGCGACACGCCATCAACAGTCGCTAGGACGCGCGAAGCTCCATCAACGCTTCGCGTGAACGACGGCATGAGAACGAGATCCGCCGCCGGGAGGAGTACGACAGGGATCATGGCATCCCAACTCGGAGTCAAGCCACCAGAACTGAGTCAACAACGGCCTCGACTGGCGATACTACCCAGGGACGGTCGAGAAACCTCAACAACTACTCCCCTCCCCGGGACAAACATCATCTCCGACGACAGGAGGACACATGTGGAGTGTCTGCCCTTACTCCGCGTCTTAGGGCCATTCAGTGGCCCCCTAACTTCAAGGTATCCAATGTCGACAAGTATGAACCTAAGCAGGATCCAGGAGGCTGGCTGGCCGTCTACACCACCGCCGCTCGAGCCGCCGGAGCATCCGAAGACGTGATGACTGCGTACTTACCCATTGTCCTCGGGCAAGATGCACTACAATGGCTACGACATCTACCCCGGCACTGCATCGACGACTGGAGCGATTTCAGCCGACGTTTCACCGCCAACTTTTAGTCCCTCTCCGACAAACCGGCGCAACCATGGGACCTCAAATCCATGAAGCGCCGGGGAGACGAAACTCTCCGGTCGTACCTCAAAAGGTTCCAGACCATGAGAAATCGTATCCCCGAGGTCACGGAGGCGGCTGTGATCGAGGACTTCTACAGAGGATCCAATGACTCGGCCTTCGTCCGAGCCATATTGTAGAAAGCGCCGACTACCTCTGAGCAGCTGTTCCGAGAAGCCGACCTCTACATCACCGCCGACGAGCGAGTTCAAGACCTCATCGGAGGAGCGAAGCCCGCACCGGCAGCACCACGGCACGACGCGAACCAGCAACCCGACAAACGCTGGGAGAAGAGACCGCGCGAGGAGGTGCATGCCGCCGGACCACCTGCCTCTCGCGCTCGGGGAGGACCCCACGGAGGCGAGCGTACGCTGGACGACATCCTCGACGCCCAGTGCCCGTACCACAAGGACATGCGCCACACTCTTCGGAACTGCAGGGACTTCAAACACTCCGTCGGGCACGGCCGACCCTTCCAACCTCTACCTCCTCCTCCACCGCGGGGAGGACCAGAAGAACCACGACAACCCCAGCAGTAGGAGGAGGGAGGAGGAGGAGCCTTCCTATGCGTTGACAGGGAGGTCAACGTCATCTTCGGCGGACACGGATCGCAGGAGAACAGAAGACAACAAAAGCTCAACGATCGCCAGATACTGGTGGCAACCACCGGTCCTCCCGCTCCGTACCGATGGTCGGAGCACCCGATCACCTTCACTCGAGCAGACCAATGGCTCAACTTCGACCACCCAGGCAAATACCCGCTCCTCGTCGATCCGGTGATCCGAGAGAGCAGGGTGAAGAAGGTGTTAGTGGACGGGGGAGCAGCATCAACGTCACCTTCCCCCAGACACTCTGAGGCTTGGGAGTTCACCTCAAAGAGCTCCACGAGTCAGACACTCCTTTCTTCGGCATCGTGCCGACTAAAGGGGAATACCCGCTGGGCCACATCTACATGCCCGTCACCTTCGGAACTCCAGAGAACTACAGAACCGAGTTCCTGAGGTTCGAAGTGGCGAACTTCGCTGTGGGTACAACGCCATCATCGGGAGGCCGGGATTGGCAAAATTCATGGCCATTCCGCATTACACGTACATGATATTGAAGATGCCGGGACCGCAAGGAATCATAACTGTGCGTGCTGACCTCCAAGGCGCCGCAGAATGTTTCCGAGTGGCCATCCAGGCGGCCCTCACCACCAAACCGTCGGTGACTTCTTCGATCCAGGCAAACTCTAAGCCTGAAGAAGACCTTACCACGCCAGCGAATGAAGCTCAAGCCGCGACCTCTATGCGGCCGACTGAAGAAACCAAAAGAATCAACCTTGGATTCGCTGATGAGCGCAAGATTGCCATCATCAGCTCCAGCCTGGACGATAAATAGGAAGGCGCGCTCGTCCGGTTCCTACAAGATAACTGAGACGTATTCGCATGGCAACATGTGGATATGCCGGGAGTCCCGAGAGAACTGGCCGAGCACAAACTGAAGGTCTATCCCTAGGCAAGGCCGATCCGGCAAAAACTACGTCGTTTCATGCCCGACAAGAGAGAGGCCATTCGCGCTGAGCTGGCCCGCTTGGTCACGGCTGGGTTTATTAGAGAGGTGTTACATCCCGAGTGGTTAGCCAACCCTATTCTTGTACTCAAAAAGAATAAGGTGGATTGGCGCATGTGCGTCGACTATACGGATCTCAACAAACATTGTCCAAAGGATCCCTTCGGGCTCCCTAGGATAGATCAGGTGGTAGACTCCACCGCTGGATGTTCTGTGCTGTCTTTCCTGGACTGCTATTCCGGGTACCATCAGATTAGTTTGGCAAAGGAAGACGAGGAAAAGACAGCGTTCATCATTCCCTTCGGAGCTTTCTGCTATACCTCCATGCCGTTTGGCCTCAAAAACGCTGGAGCGACTTTTCAGAGAGCCATTCAAACATGCCTAGCCGATCATTGGGGCAAGCGTGTGGAAGCCTACGTAGATGATGTGGTAATCAAAATAGAGAACTCGGAAAACTTCATCGAAGACTTACAACTGGTTTTCAACAGTCTACGGCGGTATCGATGGAAGCTTAATCCCGAAAAATGTGTCTTTGGGGTACCAGCCGAAAAGCTACTCGGATTTATTGTCAGCCACCGGGGAATTGAAGCTAATCCAGATAAGATTGAAGCTATCATGAAAATGGAAGCACCACGATCACAAAAAAAGGTTCGACGACTTACTGGATGTATGGCAGCTCTGAGCCGATTTATATCCAGACTGGGAGAAAAAGGTTTACCATTTTATAAACTACTCAAGAAAATGGATAAGTTTCAATGGACTCCAGAAGCGCAGGAAGCTCTAGATACATTGAGGAGATTAAACCATCAGAGGCTATCAGTGTAGTATCAGATTTCCCAGATGTGTTTCCCGAAAAGTTAACAGGTATGCCACCTGAAAGGAAGGTTGAATTCGCCATAGAGCTTATACCAGGCACCGCCCCTATTTCCAAGAGAGCCTATCGAGTGTCCGGACAAGAGTTGGTGGAACTCAAGAAGTAGATTGATGAGTTGTCGGAGAAAGGCTACATCAGACCAAGTACCTCGCCTTGGGCAGCCCCAGTGCTATTTGTGGAGAAGAAGGATGGCACAAAGAGGATGTGCATTGACTACAGATCCTTGAATGAAGTTACTATCAAGAACAAGTACCCTCTGCCCAGAATTGAAGATTTATTTGATCAGTTGAGAGGAGCCAGTGTGTTCTTGAAGATAGATCTAAGGTCAGGCTACCATCAGCTTTGAATCCGACCTTCGGATATACCAAAGATAGCATTCATCACCAAGTACGGACTATATGAGTTCACGGTCATGTCATTCGGTTTGACGAATGCACCAGCTTATTTCATGTACTTAATGAACAGCGTTTTCATGGACTACCTCGACAAGTTCGTGGTGGCGTTCATTGATGATATCCTTATGTATTCCCAGAATGAGCAAGTGCATGAGGAGCATTTGAGGAAGGTACTTCAGAGGCTACGAGATTGTCAGCTGTATGCCAAGCTTAGCAAGTGCGAGTTCTAGATCAGTGAAGTCCTATTCTTGGGTCACATTATAAACCGAGAGGGATTGGCTATAGATCCGAAGAAGGTAACAGCTATCTTGGACTAGAAAGCACCAAAAGATGTCTGAGGAATCAAGAGTTTTATCAGAATGGTCGGTTATTATCGGCGTTTCATTGAAGGTTTCTCCAAGATCGCCAGGCCAATGACAGCCTTGTTGGCAAAGATGGTTGAGTTCAAGTGGACCCCAGCATGCCAGAAGTCCTTTGAGACATTGAAGGAGAAGTTGACAACAGCGCTAGTACTGATTCTGCTAGACATTCACAAGTCGTTCTCAGTATATTGCGATGCTTCGTACACCGGACTAGGATGTGTGTTGATGCAGGAAGGGAGAGTAGTAGCATACTCGTCCCGCCATTTGAAGATTCATGAGAAGAATTATCCTACTCATGATCTGGAATTAGTAGCTGTGGTTCATGAATTGAAGACCTGGAGGCATTATCTGTACGGGCAGAAGTGTGATATCTACGCGGATCACAAGAGTCTCAAGTACATATTCACTCAGTCAGAACTGAACATGAGGCAGCGAAGATGGCTAGAGTTGATCAAAGACTATGAGCTGGAAATTCATTATCACCTAGACAAAGCAAATGTGGTTGCAGATGCTCTTAGCCGGAAGAGTCAAGTCAATATGTTGGCCGCTCACCCGATGTCGTATGAGCTAGCGAAGGAATTCGACAGATTGAGCCTCGAATTTCTGAACAACACCCAAGGAGTGACAATTGAGTTGGAGCCTACTCTAGAGCAAGACATCAGGAAAGGTCAGAAGGATGATGAGAAGATCAACGAGATTCGGCAGCTGATCATAGATGGAAAAGGCAAAGATTTCCGCGAAGATGCAAGAGGGGTGGTATGGTTCAAGGACAGACTATGTGTTCCCGATATCAAAACAATCCGGGAACTGATTCTCAAGGAAGCTCATGAGACAACATACTCTATACACCCTGGTAGTGAGAAGATGTACCAAGACCTGAAGAAAAGATTTTGGTGGTACGGTATGAAAAGGGAGATAGCAGAGTATGTGGTTGTATGTGACAGTTGTCAGAGGATTAAAGCAGAACATCAGAGACCTACAGGTTTGTTGCAACCGTTGTAGATTCCTCAGTGGAAATGGGATGAGATCGGAATGGACTTTATAGTTGGTTTGCCCCGCACTCGTACTGGTTATGACTCCATCTGGGTAGTAGTGGACCGTTTGAATAAAGCGGTCCATTTCATACCAGTCAAGACCACTTACAACAGTGCAGTGTTGGTCGAACTATACATGGCTCGGATTGTGTGCTTGCATGGCGTTCCAAAGAAGATAGTATCAGATAGAGGCACCCAGTTCACCTCTCATTTTTTGCAGCAGTTACATGAAGCCTTGGGCACACACTTGAAGTTCAGCTCAGCTTATCACCCACAGACAAATGGTCAAACAGAGAGAACCAATCAGATTCTTGAGGATATGTTAAGGGCTTGTGCTTTGCCAGACAAGATGGGTTGGGACAAGAGATTACCATATGCAGAATTCTCTTACAACAACAGCTATCAAGCCAGTCTGAAGATGTCACCATTCAAAGCGCTCTATGGGAGGAATTGCAGAACTCCATTGCATTGGGACCAACCTGGGGAAAGACAGGTGTTCGGTCCAAACATTTTTCTTGAAACCGAAGAGAACATCAGAATGGTCCGAGAGAATTTAAAGGCAGTACAGTCCAGACAACAAAGCTATGCTGACACCAGAAGAAGAGAACTCAGTTTTGAAGTGGGAGATTATGTCTACTTGAAAATGTCACCCATCAGAGGAACCTTAGTCAAAGGCAAGCTAGCACCTCGTTATATTGGACCATATCAGATTCAAGCCAGACCTGGAGAAGTGGCTTATCAACTCAGCTTACTAGAAAATCTATCCGTTGTTCACGACATGTTCCATGTGTCTCAGTTGAAGAAATGCTTGAGAGTGCCGGAAGAGCAGTTGCCAGCAGAGGATCTTGAAGTTCAAGAAGATCTGACTTATATTGAGAAGCCAACTCAAATTCTAGAGACAGCGGATCGGGTCACCCGGAGAAGTACCATCAGGATGTGCAAAGTCAAATGGGGTCACCACTCAGAAGAAGAAGCCACCTAGGAAAGAGAGGATGATTTGAAAGCCAAGTACCCTGAGCTCTTTGCTAGCCAGCCCTGAATCTCGAGGGCGAGATTTTTTTAAGGGGGATAGGTCTGTAACCCCTGATTTTGGGGGTATAAAATTTCTTTCTAATGATCACCCAAAATCATGTGTTACTCTTCTCTCTCTCACCCTAGGTTCTATGTCTCTCTAGATTTTCCCTCCCTTTTTCCTTTTTAAGTAGACTTAGCTTAAGTTAGGGAGATTTAATTATTTATTTTTGCCAAACACTATGGGTCATGACATGTTGCATCATGCTGAGCTTAAAATACTCTTTGAAGTGTTGCACATGTGTGAATTTGTTTGAATTTAAAACCTAGATTGAATTTGGAATTGAAAACCCTAGAGAAAAGAAATAGAAAAGGAATTAAAAAATTCAGAGAAAAAGAAAAAGAGAAAGCAGCCCAGCCGGCCCAGCTCGGCCCAGCCAGGCCGCGCGCCCGCGCGCCCGTGCCGCCTGACAAGCGGACCCTGCCCGTCAGCGGCAGTTCCCCTCTCCCGCGCTCTCTCTCTCTCTCGCTCTCTGCCCGCTAGGGCCAACCTATCGGCACCAGTTCCCTTCACCCATGCGCTCCCTCTCTCTCTGTCTCGCGGGCCCGGTTCGCCTGTCGCCAAGCCATTGCCCCGCATGCCCCTTTCCTCTCTCCCTACGCCGTGGGCCAGCCCTGTCAGCTCTACCCCCTTCGCGCTCGTCGTGGACCAGCGCATGCACACTCGCGCACGTCACCGGATTTCTTGGCCACGACGCCACTCACGCACCCTAGCTCTCTTCTTAGAGCCCCGCCAGTGCCCCGCGCTCACTCCTCGCCTCATTTCGCACACCCTCGCCCTCTCTCGCGCACTGCCCTCGCCGCTAGACGTCGCCGGAGACCCGTGACCGCGTTCCCGGCCATCCAGCTCGCCTGAGACCGCTCCAAGCCTCCCCGAGCTCCGCCCTGAGGTGAGACACCCATCCCCGTGCCCAATTTCCCCTATTGCGCCCTGTGCTCGGCCAATTTCACCGTCGCTGGTGCTCGGTCGCGGCAGACCACCGTGCTCGCGCGGTGGCCGACCGGTTTAGCCCGGTTTTGTTCCCCGACGTTAGTCCCTAAGGTGCCTCTGCCTCTGCTGAAGCTAGCCCAGGCCTTAGCGCGCCTTAAGCCCCCTCCCCATGGCCGGAATGCCTCACCGGATTTACTCCAGCCCACTCGAGACATTCTCACCGCCGTTCTCCCCTTTCTGCCCGTGGATTCATGGCTTCTTCCCCGCCATTGAGTTCGCTGTGGCGTTCTCTCCCTCTCTGCCCAACTCCGGCGACCCTGGAGCCACCCTAGCTCGCGCCAGCCTCAACTCCGGCAACCTCACCGCCGCAGAGAAGAGTAGCGCTGCCCACAGCTGTTCACCCCTCCCTAGTCTGACCCCCTCCATCCGATCTCCATCGCATGGCTCAGATCACGGATAACGCTTCGCGCACTCGCGCCTGACGCCCTGGCCCACCTGTCAGCGCCCAGGTCTCCTGGCACTGGGCCCGCTTGGTCAGTGCGCCCCCCTCTATCGCTGACGCCCCTGGCCCACTTGTTAGTACTCGCCCGCCCGCGCGCGCGCCCTTGGCCATAGATCTAATCTCGGCCGTTGGTTTTAGATCTGACGGTTAGAATAGCCCGATACCCCTTCGCGCGGTAGTTTTAATAAAGAGACCCTCGGTTTATTGGAAATCAACCCGCCGTCCCTGGTTTTCACGCGCAGGCCCCTATATTCTTGCAGATTGAACCCTGGACTTTTAAATATTCATAGAATTAGACCTAAATTCATATTTTGAATTCCCAAACTTGTTTATTTCGTAACTTTTGCATATGAACTCCAAATTTAGTGGTTCAAATTGCAAAATGTTCATAGAACTATTCTCTGTCTAAATAAAATGGTTTCATTTACTGTCTGCACATTCTAATTTTTATGATTAAGTATGAACTAATGTAGATGTAGTTTTATTCATTTAATAAAATAAATAAAAGGAGAACCTTAGAGATTTAATCATGTTTAATCTTGTAAGATTAATAATGCGTATTACATGAATTCATCCCTGTTCTAATTTTTAGGTCACAATAAAATGAATTGAACTATGATTATGTACTTGTAAGTAACACTTAGGGAAATAGTAATCTATGTCCAAATTAAAGTAGTTTAGGTTATAGTTCATGTTATACTTTGATCTCAATAATTCCTAATTGTGTTTTAAGATGCAGTTCTATGTTTGTACATGTTTGGTGTGTTGTTCTTTTGTACTTTCCAAATGTATTGAATGCATGTTCGCTTTATTTACACAACGAGCAACCCGAGGTTCCCGAGAGTGTTGTTGGAGACCTCCTTGAGCCACAACCTGGTGAAGGCAAGTGTCCTTTGACCCAATATGTCCTACTTACTTTATAATTCACTGTCCTGCATTACTTTATGAAACCTAAGGATTGACTAGTCTTTATTCACTTATCCTTGTGTACCTTCTGGGTTATCATGGTTAGCATTTTGCTATTGCCTTGACTTTAATCAATGAACATGATGTGAACATTTATGATACGATATTGTTATCCTGATTATGTTGATGAACTTGTGATACTCTAGGGGACTCAGGCCTTTTTCCTGAGCACCTCTCCGTAAGGACCTGTTCGTGGAGTGACCACCCGGGATAACAGTGCAGCCATGAGGGTGGAATGGGACGCCCTTAGCTGATTAACTAGATGAACCAGGGGGTGTAGTTGGCTTTGCCGGAGGGCCGTCAATGGGGGCCGAGGCGTAGTGCTCGCTCTACCAAGGTTGGGGGTACAGAGGTTCATTCGATTTGGTTTTTTTAGTCACCCACCTTGGGGAGGTGTTCTGCGTTTGTACGACTGGCGAAACCTAACGAGCAGCTATGCACCAGGGGATTCTTTGTAAAGGCTACATAGTGAAACCTTGCCAACTCACCTTGGTAGTGTTTGAGGGTTTGATCGACCCGAGGCATAAAGGGATCATGACTTGTGGGTAAAGTGCACAACCTTTGCAGAGTGTTAAAAACTGGTATATCAGTCGAGCTCACGGTTAAGAGCAGCCTTGGGAACCTCTTTGATTAGAAGAACTTTGAATACTTTTATGATGATGATTAAGAACGTTGGTTATAAAATCTGATCTCTGGTATTCCCTCGTTTGAGGAAGTACTTTTGGGTAATAACTGGGTTTATTACTAGAAGTTGGCTCTACTAATAATAATAAATACTTGACTAACCTAAAAGCAACTGCTTAACCTCAACCCCACATACAGCTAGTCCACTTTAGCCAAACGGGACATTTGCTGAGTACGTTGATGTGTACTCACCCTTGCTTTACAAACCCCCGCACCCCAGGTTGTCCCCACTGTACTCGGTGTTCAGGAGGTGATGCTGGCAACATGGATGACTTCGAGGAGTTTCAGGACTATGACGAGTTCTAGTTCTTTCTTAGTGGCAACCCCCCAGTCAGCTGCCTGTGTAGGCTTAGCATCTACGTTTCGTAAATTCCGCACTTTAATATTTAAGTTGGACAATGGTTATGTATCAGACTCTGTGGATGTCTTGGACATCTTGATGTAATAAAGTACCTTTCAGCTATTTATTTCGAGCATTGTGTGATGACGTCCAATTATGTAATCACTGTGTACGTGAGTTTCTGATCCTGGCACGTATATGGTTCGCATTCGGTTTGTCTTTCGAAACCGGGTGTGACACCCAAGTTCTTCTAATCGAAGAGGATCCCAAGGCTGCTCTTAACCGTGAGCACGACTGATATACCAGTTTCTAACACTCTGCAGAGGTCGCACACTTTACCCACAAGTCGTGATTCCCATTCTGCCCGGGGTTCTAGCCTCCCCATTGATCACTACCAAGGTGACCTAGTAGGGTCTCACTACGTAGCCTTTACAAAGATTTCCTAGAGGCCATAGTCACCTGTTAGGTTTCTCCAGTTTGATAAACATAGTACATCTCCCCAAAGGAAGGGTGACTAACAAAACCAAATCAAAGAACCTCTGCAACCAGCCTCGGCAGAGCAAGTACTGTGCCCGGACCCCATTGACGGCCCTACGACGAAGCCAACTACTCTTTTGGTTCCTCTAATTAAACAGCTAAGGGTGTCCCATTCCACCCTCATGGTTGCACTGTTATCCCGGGTTGTCACTCCCCAAACAGGTCCTTACGGAGAGGCACTCGGAAAATAGCCTGAGCCCCCTAAAGTAATCACAAGAACCTCATCGTGATAACATCATCGTATCATAAATAGTCATATCATGTTCATTGATTAAGTTAAAGCAATAGCATAAGCTAAACATGATTAACCCAAAAAGGTAAACAAGGGTAAGGTAAATACAGACTAGTCAATCCTTAAGTTTCAGTAATGTAATGCGGGACAGTGAATTATAATGTAAAGTAGGACATGATAGGTCGGAGGACACTTGCCTTCACCAGGTTGTTGCTCAGAGGGATCTTCGGCAACACACTCAGGAACCACGAGCTGCTCGTTGTCTTGATAAAGCGAGCATACATTCAATACATTTGGAAAGTAAAAATGAACATCACACCAAACATGTACAAACATTGGAACACAACTCAAAAGAGGTAATACTAAATAAAGGAGAATAAGATCAAGTTGTAAAATGGACTAATCTTAATTGGGGATTGATTATTCTCTAAGTGTTGAAACATAGCTCAAAAAGGTTAAGTAGTAATTACACAAAGAAAAGATTAAATTATAAGATGAACTACTCTCATTTAGGAATTTGATTATCCTTTAAGTGTTATCCATAATTACATACCTAATTCCATTTATTTCATTAAGACCTAAAGGTTAAACCAAAAATGAATTCATGTAATGCATATCACTAATATCACAAGATTAAATATACTTTAACTCCTAGGATTCTCCTTTTATTTACTTCGTTAAATGAATAAATCAACTTATACTTTAATCCTGTATTCTAAGTGTAAAATTAAAGTATACAAACTACAGTTGGTCATATTTTATTTGAACAGAGAATAATTTTATGAACATTTTGCGATTTGAACCACTAAATTTGGAGTTCATATGAAAAAGATATGAAATAAACAAGTTTTGAAGTTTGAAATATGAAATTAGGGCTAAATCTGTGATTAAATAAAAGTACAGGGGGCTATTCAAAATAAACCAGGTGCCTGAACAGAGGATGGCGGGTTGATTTCCTAAAACCAAGGGGGCTCTTAAGCAAAACTCACACGCAAAGGGGTACGGGGTAACCTTGGCCATTGGATGAGAGATCAGCGGCCCAGATTAGATCGCGCGGGCGCGCGTGCGGACGCGGCTGACAAGTGGGGCCAGGGCGTAAGTGGGCCCAGGCGGGCTGACCAGCCAGGCCTAGAGGCAGAGACGCGGGGGAGGGGGAAGAGAGAGAGGCGGTTGGATCTAGATCGGAGGGCTGGGATTAGATCCGCTCGGGTTAAGTCTAAACCGCCCGATCTCGGACGGACGCCCGAGATCTAATGGCCAGGGGCAGACATGGGCGCGGTGGCGCCGCTCGGTCCCGCAGCGAGAGCTCGCCGGAGACGAGGAGGCTGGCCACAACGGGGCTCCAAAGGCTTGGGCGTTCAAGGCGGTCTGGTGGACTCGGCCATGGTCCTCACGCTGGCGCAGAGGCATCAGAGGGCGCAGACCACGGCGAGGCGGGCTAACGGCGGCGCGGGATGGCTCCGGCGAGCAATCGCGCGAGCAACAGAGCAGGGACAACCAAATTAAGGGTACGGGCGGGTTGCTCACCTTGAGGGGAAACAATGGAGTCGCGAAGCAACGGCGGAGGTGCAAGGACGCGACGAGGTGACGGCAGTGGGGCTCTGGCTACGCAAGGATCGCTCCGGTGAGCATGAACCGGACGAAACAGAGAGGGGAAGTGCACACCGAAGGGTGTCCCGAGCAGCTGACAGTGAGGCGGAACTCACCGTGGCACGGGACAGGGCGCGGACGCGACGGTGGCCGCAGAACAGGCAGCGGCCGATGGTGGGCGGTGGTAGAGCTCTCTGCACGCGCGGGCAGAGCGAGATAGAGGGCGAGAGGGTTTGGCATAGGGCGCAAATGAGCGAGGGGAGGTGGGTGATCAGGGCGCAGGGCTCAAAAGGGGCACGAGCGCAGGAACGTGGCCGAAGAACGCGCGGTCGTGGGCGCGTCCACGGCGGGGAGATCGTGTGCGAGAGGTTAGGGACGACTGACAGGTGGGGACGGCGGGACAGAGAGAGAGAGAGCAGGCGCGGGTGAAAAGAACGGCGCCGACAGCTCGACCCCACAGAGCAGCAAGAGAGAGAGAGAGGGAGTGAGCGTGCTTGGGTTGGCGCCGACAGGCGGGGCCCGCCTATCAGGCACCGAGGGCCGCGTGCTGGGCTTAGTGGGTTGGTTTGGGCCGAATTGGCCTTTTCCTTTTTCCTGGAATTTCTATTGCCTTTTCTATTTATTTTCTCTAGGGTTTTCTATTCAAATCAAGTTTCAAATTGAAACCAAATCAAATATGTGCAACAATTCAAAGAATATTTAGGCTCAATATGATGCAACATTTCATGACTCATGTTTTGGGCAAAATAAAATAAAAAATCCTTCACTAACTCAACTAACCCTAATTAAAAGAAAAAGAGAGGGAGAAAACTAGAGAGAGAGAGAGTGAAACTAGAGTGAGATAGAGAAGAGTAACACCTGAATTTGGATGATCATAAGAAAGAAATTTTATACCCCCAAATTCAGGGTGTTACAAACCTATCCCCCTTAAAAGAATCTCGCCCTCGAGATTCAGGGCTGGCTAGCAAAGAGTTCAGGGTACTTGGCTCTCAGATCATCTTCTCTTTCCCAGGTTGCTTCTTCTTCTGAGTGATGGCCCCATTTGACCTTGCACATCCTGATGGTGTTCCTCCGAGTGACCCGATTTGCTGTCTCCAGAATCCGCGTTGGCTTCTCAATGTACGTCAGATCCTCTTGAACTTCATGGTCTTCCGTTGGCAACTGCTCTTCTGGTATACACAAGCATTTCTTCAACTGAGACACGTGAAACACATCATGCACCACGGATAGATTCTCTGGTAAGCTGAGTTGATAAGCCACTTCTCCACGTCTTGCTTGAATCTGATATGGTCCGATATAGCGAGGTGCTAGCTTGCCTTTGACTCCAAACCTTTTGGTTCCTCTGATGGGTGACACTTTCAAGTAAACGTAGTCTCCCACTTCAAAACTGAGTTCCCTTCTTCTGGTATCAGCATAGCTTCGCTGTCTGGACTATACTACCTTCAGATTTTCCAAGACCATCCTGATATTCTCTTCGGCTTCAAGCAAAATCTCTTGACCAAACACCTGTCTTTTGCTAGGTTGGTCCCAATGCAATGGGGTTCGTCAATTCCTTCCATTGAGCGCTTCAAACAGTGACATCTTCAGACTGGCTTGATAGTTGTTGTTGTAGGAGAATTCTGCATACGGTAGCCTCTTGTCCCAACCTAACTTGTCTTGCAAAGCACAAGCTCTCAACATATCCTCAAGAATCTGGTTGGTTCTCTCAGTCTGACCATCTGTCTGTGGGTGATAAGCTGAACTGAATTTCATGTATGTACCCAAAGCTTCATGTAGCTGCTGCCAAAAGTGAGAGGTAAACTGGGTGCCTCTATCTGATATTGTCTTCTTTGGAATACCATGCAAGCACACAATCCGAAACATGTATAATTCTACCAACACTGCACTGTTATAGGTGGTCTTGACTGGTATGAAATGGGCCGCCTTTGTTAAACGGTCCACTACTACCTAGATGGAGTCGTAACCAGCTCGAGTGCGGGGCAGACCGACTATAAAGTCCATCCCAATCTCATCCCATTTCCACTGCGGAATCTGCAACGGCTGCAACAAACCTGTGGGTCTCTGTTGTTCAGCCTTGATCCTTTGACAACTGTCACATCTAGCCACATACTCTGCTATCTCTCTTTTCATACCATCCCACCAGATTCTCTTCTTCAAGTCTTGGTACATTTTCTCGCTACCAGGGTGTATAGAATATGTTGTCTCATGAGCTTCCTTGAGAATCAGTTCTCGGATTGATTTGATGTCAGGAACGCACAGCCTATCATTGAACCTGTTGGGGGCCTTCATCTTCTGAAGGTCCTCAAAAACATGACTAACATGCTTTCCAAGTATAATATACTGTCATAGGAACCTTCGGCCTTGAGATGAAGGTGCACACGGTATGAAAGGCGCGGTCTGGGAGAAGGATGAACCAGATCGAAAGCTACGAATGAAGAAGCTTCGGCTTAACGCAAGGGCAGCGATGGAGAATGGAACCGACCTAAAGGGGAATATACTGCCCAGTCCTCAACAGATTACTCCTCAATCAATACAAAGTGTCAAGGACATGGATGTAATTTTACCTAGGTTGCGTCATGTGCCTATAAATAGATGAAAAGTAACACCGTACTGTTCACGCTGACTTGTAATCACTTGCGCGTCACTTCTGGATTCTTACCTTCTGTCAAACCGAAGGTACCAATGTAACTCAGTATCATTAATGTCTGTTCATGATTATATAATGATAATATTGATAATCTAATGGTTTAATACAACTATTTATGTCTTATATGTTCCTGCTTTTATTTTTACATATTGAGATGATGAAGGTGTGTCCTTCATAACCTTCATCTGGAGACCATTATATCCTAAAGGAGATAATGCTTTGAAGGACGAAGGTCTTTAATCATTAACATTTGTGTTGCCTTGTTCTTGATTCGTAGCATTTGAGAACAAGTAAACAACATTGGCGCCCACCTCCGGTGAACTCATTTGACCACCTTCGGCAAGTTTGACCTTCGTCATGCCGCCAAAGAAATCTTCAGCGCTGGGGGCTGCACTACAGCCACTGGACGTCAACCAAGAAACACTACGCGAAGCTAGAAGCCAAAAAAGGAAGGCTGCAAGTCCAACACCTCAGGAGGAGGAGTTGGACCGAGAAATCAGGGACCTCGAAGCCATTCATCAACATGTCCAGAGGAAGAAGGAGAAGATGCTTCATCTTGCTGATCTTCAGAAGAAGATTGACGAGGCCGCTGAGGAAATGCGTCATCTCACCCAAGATGACCAGGACCGAAGACCTCAACACAGAGAGCTTCGTCAAGACAATTCCTACAATGATGATGAATGGTATTGTCGAAGAGGAAATTCTCTGGCCAGGTGGCGGAATGCACCCGCCCTAAATCCTAAGATAAGGAGGGGCCTTAGCGGTTTACCTGTTACGTGGATTGGTGGATGAACACATGAGGACACGAGGGTTTAGAGTGGTTCAGGCCGCCTGAGCGTAAAATCCTACTCCACTGTGTGTTGTAATGAGTGTCTGAGCACTTTGAGCTTGAGCCTAGGGAACTTGTGTGTGAGTCTGAGGGTGTTGTGAACCTGAGTTGTAACATTGTGTGTCTTCCCTTTTATAGCTCAAGGGAGGCACATACAAGGATGCTGAGCCCTAACATGTGGGCCCAGGAACAGAATGGAAGGAATACATGGAGTAACTAATGCAGGTGACGCCTGAGCAATCTCCAAGCGCCCTGATGTCCGCAGCCTGCACAGTATTGATATGCGACAGCTGCTTCCTTGGTACGTACGAGCAATGATGGGCGTAGTGCACGCGGCAGTATGGGTGTGCCGCCTGCCAGTGGAATGGACAGGCACGCCGCCTGTGGAATGGACAGGTCGCCGCCTGCCAGCGGAATGGATAGGTCGTCGCCTGTCCGCAGAATGGACAGGTCTTAATAAATGCGGAGGCAGCACACCGTCTGTCAACGGAATGGACAAGCGGCGCGCCTTATCCTCAATAAATGCAGAGGCCGCGTAACCCGGAGGCCTTATGTCAGGCTCCGCCCGTTGGCTTACGTCACGTGCAGTAGGCCACATGGCAGCATCGGATCTCCTCCTGAATGGGGAGCAGAAATGTATGCGGACAGGTCCGCACTAGAATAGGTCTGGACACGTGTCGGTACCGGACCCCCGCCTAGGTCCTGTTTAGGGCCCGTGTATGTTCTGTCCTGGGACCTTGGGACCCCACTATGAGCGGTCCGGACCCCATACGGGGGGGTCCGGCTTGCACACGTGGAGGTCCGAGACCAACCTTGGGGGTTTGGACCATATATCTAGGGGTCCGGCGCTCTCCTGTGGGGGTCCAGACTCACTGTTGATGCTTTGGAGTACGCCACCTTCTTTGGGCACGTAGCGGCTTCGGACCTGCCCATGTGGTGGAGTTGGGTGCTACTGTGGACCAGAATAACCGCCTGAGATTGGGGCGAGCCGTGGCTTGGTCCAAACACAACACTTCTACCACGCGACTACAGGATAGCCGTGTGGGTTCTTTGTTTTTGTACAGTAGCAGGGAGTACCCTAGTTTCAGGGTACCGATAGTGGCCCCCAGGCCCACCTCAGGGGAGGATGCGAGCCTGCAGGTGGGGCCAAAACTTGTACTTCGCGTCAACATGGCGTGACCGGTGATTGGGGCGCTATCTTAGCACGCCTGCTGACGCGCCGCATTAACTCAGCGCGTCTGTCGACGCGCGCGCTGTCAATCTGCCTTCGATCACGTTAACTACCACATCTGTCCCCGCGGCTGACTGACCCACGGCCCCACGTCTGGTGGTTCCATCGGGCCACGCGTGGGGCGCCTCGTTGCCGCCGTCTTGGTTAATAAATATCTCTCCGCAGCGGACCTGAGGCGGTGCGCGATCGTGCGCCGCAGTTCGCTCCCCACGTGACGGTTCGCTTCTTCCGCACTCGGAGACCAGCGCTCCAGCTGCATGACTTGTGGGCCCAGGCCCCCGTGTCAGAGACTGGACTGCTTGGGCGCTAGGTGTGCGTCGGACGAGATTTACCGCAGCGTCTTGGGGCGCGAGCGGGAGAGTCTCCCTTGAAAAGGGATTCACCCCGCGTGCAGTAGTTACACTTTCGCATTCTCTCCCAATCTTTGCGCCCTTTCGCCTTCGAGCTCTCTACGCCCCTTTGCATTCGCGCTCTCCTATTCTACACCCGCGCCGCCACCAACGCCATGACTTCGCTTGGCCATCCCGACCGCTTCCAGTCTGAGGCGGCGCTCAATCTGGCGTGTGGCCTACTCAGGTGGACCGCGTCGGGGCTTGCCAGAAGAGTCCGCGTCAGCGCCGTCCCACTCGGTGGTCTCGCCGCCGGGGAGTTTGTCTTGTTTGTCTCCTATATCTCCTGCGAGTTGGCGCTGCCGATCTCGCCCTTCTTCCTGCTACTGTTGGAGGAGTTCGGGCTCTAGCTTCAGCACCTCACGCCCCACTCCATCCTCCAAGCGGCCATCTTCATCCACCTCTGCGAGATGTTCGTGGGGGTGGCCCCCTGTACCTCCCTCTTTTGCCACTTCTTCGTGCTGGTCAAATCTGGGAAGGCCAAGGACCACCTTGGTGCTTACTACTTCCAGACGAGGCCGGACTCGGCCGGCGCCTACATCTCCTCCCTCGGCGGCGCGAGGTGGGAAAACTAGCGTGCTGACTGGGTGATCGTCAGCGCCGAGGCCAACGACCGCCTCGCGCTGCCGAGCGACAGACCAACGCTTGACCGGAAGCAATGGAGGGCCAAGTCGTCCCTTGCGCCAGAGTTCCTGCCCGTGTTGGATAGGATCAATGCCTTGGCAGCCGGCGGCCTGACCTCGATGCATGTGGTCAGCGATTTCCAAAAGCGTCGGATCATGCCGCTACAGAGGAGGCCGCGTCTGTGCTGCTGGTTCACCGGCTCAAATGACATTGGCAGGATCTAGCGTGGGCCAGGGACCAACCTGTTCTGGAAGGAGTTAGAACTCCTAGTGAGTCCTTTATCCCCGAATCCTTGATACTGCCCTAGGACATCCCGGCGCTCTATGATGATCCAGGGCTGCGAACGGCGGTGCTGGCCACGCTGCCGACCCTCGATGAGAGCGGTGTGGCGGTTCATAAGACCAGCGGTTGGGACCCCCTTCGCGGGATCCAAATCCCCAATGTACCGGCTGGGGGTCCCCAGTCTACCAGTGCGGCCCCCAGCGCCCCCGTAGCGGCCCTCAGCCCCTTAGACAAGGGCAAGGGTCCTGCAAGCGGCTCCTCCGCCCCAGGTGGCACCGGGGGGTCGGAGGAAGAGAGGCAACGCCGGCTGCGTCGCGCCGACGGTGGCTTGTTTCGGATCCTCCCCTTGTTTCGGACCCCCCCAGAAGCGTCAGAGGACAGCTGATGGGGCCGAGGAGGCCGGCTCCTAGGCCTAGGGCGCGCAGAGGCGCGCCAGTCCCCCAGTGCCGCCGTCACCACAACCACCACAGCAGCAACCGCCGCCAGCACAGCAACAGCAGCGGACTCCCGCTTCTAGGGTCGCTGGAAGGTCCAGGGCCCCAAGTAAGTGTAGCCCCCCTTTTTTTCTACGAGTGTAGTTATCATGCCGATGAGTCTTAACCCATCCTTGTTTGCCAGGGCTTCCTCCCCCTCTGCTCCCAAGGCCGCGCCTCCTCCGCCAGATACCATGTCCAGCGGGTCTGGCTCTCAGCAGCAGGCGTCTGCTGGGAGTGGTGCCGGCGGTCCGCCCCTGGCTGCTGCAACTGCGCCGACGGCTACCGCAGCCTCAACGACGGCGATGTCGTCGAGTACACCGTCAACAGCAGCGGAGGAGGTCCCAACTGCACCCACCCCCGCCATCGAGGATGACGCGGGGGGCGCGTCCAGCTCCAACCTGCCGCCCACTCTGGAGGAGCCGAAGGTGGTTTTTAGGCGGCGGCTCCAGTCCGGCACCGAGCTAGAAGCAGCGCCAGTTCCTCTCCCTCGGGTGCTGTCTCGTGCCCATCAGGCTCTTCATGAGACTGAGGCGACGATCCTGTGGGAGTGGGAAGCTCTTGAGGCTGAGCACCAGCGCCTCAGCGACTAGTGTACCCAGCTGGAGGAGCGCACCAAGGCGGCGTCCTGCCAGTTCACCTCCGAGCGGTCCGAGCTCGAGCGGGACCACAAGGATTACAAAAAGGACCTCCAGAGGGTGTACGCCCGGGAGCTGGAGGCGAGCTGGAAGAAGAAGAGGTTGTCCAAGAGGGAGGAAGCCTTGAACCAGAGGGAGGAGGTCGTCACGGAGCTTCGGGCCAAGCTGAGTGCCATGAACGAAATCTTAGAAGAGCAGCGGATCCAGTAGACTGCGGCTGTGGAGAGGATTCAAAAATGGGAGCGGGAGCTAGAGGACAAGGCCAGCAACATTGCCCTAGCCAAGGAGAACCTCAAGGAGAAGGATGCGTCCCTGGATAAGCGGGCGACGGATCTCGCCTGGCGGGAGAAGGACCTCGCCTTCAGGGAGGAAATGTTTGAAAGGCGGGATAAGTTGCTGGCCGAGCATGAGCTCGAGGCGGAGGAGAAGGAGAAAAAGCTGGAAGGGCGGGTCCGCCAGTTCCAGGCAGCGTAGGCTGCACCGGGCCCCCAGGCGGTGGAGGCGACGAAGGAAGCACTTGAAGATCTCTAGGCGGAGCATCGCGCCGGGGTCCAGCGCATCGCTGCATGGGCCGGTGAGGCGAGCACGACGCTGGGGCCGCTAGGGATGAGTCCCATCTTGGTGTCGGAGCTGCCGACTTCTATCTTCGACGCGCTCCCGGCGCTGGACTCCGCCTCCGACGCCTAGACCAGATTCTTGGCGCCCGCCTGGAGGCTGAGGGCGGCAGGCTCTACCGGGCGATAATCGAGTATATCCTGACGTGCTTCCGGAGCCACGACCCAGCCATCTCCTTGGAGCTGGTGATCGCTGGTCCGGTGGCCGACACCAAAGACGCCGCCCGGGAGGGCGTACAACACGCCGTGGAGGTGGTGGCCGAGCGCTTCCAGCGGGATCCTGCCGATGATGAGTAGTCCATTCTACAGAGACAGAACAAGGGTTCCGCTAGGGTGCGGCTTGTAACACCTTTGGTTTTGTAAGATACTTTTGAGAATTATTAATCAAACAACACTTTTCTGTATGCTATTTGTCCTTGATGTGTGCATCATTACCAACTTCTCCCTGGTACTTGGCCCCCCTGGGATGTAGGCTCGACGTGTCGAGGCTGGATCCTAGTATACCTAAGAAATAATTGGTGACCCGGCCCCCATGAGGTAGTCTCAACTGGGGCCTGGACCTGCACACAGCTTTGGCTAGGAAGTCTTAGTAGCACACCCATAGGACCCACCAACTGGTATCTTTTATCCTTTGATTCATGCAATAGGACCTATAGGATTTAGCCTGGGAAGCCAAGCCATATGCCCGGACCCCCCTGGATCGTAGCTCCAAATACTAGGACACCCATCGCAGAGTGGTGGAGCATGTAGGCTTAGGGTACGAGACCAGGCTAAGCGGCTACACAGGTCCGGACCACCCCAGGAGACGTGTGCCCATTCTCTAGAACCAGACCCTAGGTTGTCGGACCCACAGGACTATAGTTCCAAATACTAGGATACCCATCACAGAGTGCTGGAGCGTGCAGGCTTAGAGTACGGAACGAAGCTAAGCGGCTACACGGCTTCGGACCACCCTAGGAGACAAGTACTCATTCTCTAGAACTAGCCCCCAGGCTGCTGGACCCCCTGCTGAGGGGTCCTAAGCTGCAAGCCTGGCTATTCAATTCGGACGTTATTATACCAGCAAGGGTGGAAACTATATGGGTGGGTTAGATAAAAAATAATGTTCGTAAATTGAAGCAGAACGAAACCATCACAAAAACAAATCTGGGGGTGAATCTTTTCTTTATAACTTGATATACATGAGTGTAGGCCAACAGACCGGGTTTATGAGGGCGGACCTCACCGGGTTGACGTACATATATGCGCAATCTAGTTACAAAGGAAGAAAACTGAATCCCTAGGTTTGTTTTTATGGGTAAAACTTACGGAGATGCTCTATGTTCCTAGGATTGGGAAGAGGCTCTCCTTCAGTTGTAGCAAGGCGGACACACCCGGGTCGGCATATTTCCATCACTTTGAAGGGCCCTTCCTAGCTAGGGGAGAGTTTGTGGAGCCCTTCTCGGTTCAGTACTCGCCTTAGGACCAGGTCCCCAACCCTGAGCTCCCTACTATGCACGAACCGTTGGTGGTAGCGCCTGAGCGCCTGGTTGTACCGTGCATTTCGGACCGCGGCTCGCCATCTGCGCTCGTCGATGAAGTCCACCTCCTCACGCCATAGCTGTTCCTGCATAGATTCATCGAAAGCTTGGACCTGTGGGGAGCCCATAATGATTTCCGGGGGAAGGCAGGCTTCGGCCCCGTAGACCAGGAAGAACGGGGTCTTTCCGGTAGCTCGGCTGGGTGTGGTCCGTTTCCCCACAGCACAGACGGAAGCTCGTTGACCCAATTTGCACCATGCTTTTTCAAGCAGTCGTAGGTGCGTGTCTTGAGTCCCCTGAGGATTTCTGCATTTGCCCTCTCCGCCTAGCCGTTGCTCCTGGGATGAGCCACAGACGCAAAGCAGAGCTGGGTGCCGATGCCCTCGCAATACTCTTGGAAGAGCCAACTTGTAAACTGGGTCCCATTGTCCGTAATGACACGGCTTGGGACCCTAAATCTACAGACAATCGAACTGAGGAAAGCAACAGCAGCACCCTGGGTGATGTTGACCACAGGGGTGGCCTCTGGCCACTTTGTGAACTTGTTGATGGCGATGAAGAGGAATCGGTACCCACCGACAGCCCTGGGGAATGGTCCCAGGATATCCACCCCCCATACGGCGAATGGCCAGGAGGGCGGAATCATCGACAGAGCCTGAGCTGGTGTGTGTATCTGCTTTGCGTGGAATTGACACGCCTTGCAGGACTTTACCATCTTAGCTGCATCCTGGAGGGTGGTTGGCCAGTAAAAGCCATGCCGGAAGGCCTTACCGACCAGCGTATGGGATGAGGAATGACTTCCGCACTCACCTCCATGGATCTCCTTGAGCAACTCACGGCCCTCCTCCTGGGTGATGCACCGCATAAGAATACCGTTGGTGCCACGGCGATAGAGATCCCCTTCCACCATCGCGTATCGCTTAGTCAACCGCACTATGCGCTCTGCGGATACATGATCTTCAGGAAGGATGTTTTCCTTCAGATAGTCCCGGATCTCAGAGATCCATGCATCGGGACCACTCTGAGACACTTGCTATGGTACTAAGGGGTAGGCAGGACCCCTTGTAGCACACACAACCTTTGGTGGGTTCTGCAGATGTAATGCCACCGGGACCGCTAGCTTCGAGGTGCTAGTCTCGCCCCCTTCGCCCAGTTTGGCAGGCTGGGCGATGGGTCTCAGCAGCCATCTTTCGAAGACGCCCTCAGGCACGGGTGCCCAAGTTGATGCCCTTGTGGAGAGTTCATCTGCCGCCGAGTTGTCAGCCCGAGGAACATGATGCAGTTCCAGGGCCGTGAGGTCCTTCTCCAGCTTCCTTATGTGGAGGAGGTAAGCTGCGAGCCTGGGCTCGTTGCAGCTACATTCCCCACGGACTTGCTTGATGATCAGCTGGGAGTCCCCCTTCACGAGGAGCTGGCGGATCCCCAGGGATAGGGCAGCCGACAAGCCGAAGATCAATGCTTCGTACTCTACCATATTGTTGGTGGCCTTGAACTCAAGGTGCACCATGTACCTCACTTGATCTCTGCTTGGGTCGATGAGGACCACCCCAGCCCCGCCAACTTGCTAACGGGCGGAACCATCAAAGAAGAGCGTCCAGTGAGGCTCAGTGAATACCAGACCCCTGGGCTCCGTAGGTGTGGGGTCCGAATCGGGATCTAGACCCCCAAGAGCACTCGGGGGAGGTGTCCACTCCACGATGAAGTCAGCCAGGACCTGGCTCTTGACGGCGTGGAGAGACTGGAAGTCTAGCTAGAACTCAGCGAGCTCCGCGGCCCACTTGGTGATGTTGCCTGTGGCGTTAGAGTTGTGGAGGATGGCCCTTAACGGAAAAGAGGTCATCACCACGACCCTGTGTGCCTGGAAGTAGTGGCGCAGCTTCCTGGATGCAACAAGTACAGCATACAGAAGCTTGTGTGTCTCAAGGTACCTAGTCTTTGCTTCATGGAGGACCTCGCTGACGTAGTAGACCGGCCTCTGAACGGTCCGGACCCCTGTAGCTGGTCCCGAGCCCTCAGGCTCTTGGCCTTCTTGCACCATCCTTTCCACGACCAGCACCATGCTCACCGCTTCTATGATCGCCGCGATGTATAAATACAACGGCTCCCCAGGTTCTGGAGCTACCAGTACTGGTAGGGACACCATGTGCTGCTTCAACTCTTGAAAGGCTTGTTTCGCCTCTTCAGTCCAAGAGAATGGACCGGACTTCCACAGGAGCTTGAAGAAGGGTAGCGCCCTCTCAGCCAGCCATGAGATGAAGCGGCTAAGGGGGCTAGGGACCCCGTAAGCTTCTGGACGTCCTTGATACGGGCCAGAGGCCTCATCGCCTCAATTGCCCTGATTTTCTCCGGGTTTGCTTCAATGCCCCTGTGTGAAACCAGGAATCCCAGCAACTTCCCAGCGGAGACACCAAAGACGCACTTGTCCGGGTTCAGCTTCGTGCGCGTCACCCAAAGCTTGTCAAAGACCAGGGTCAGGTCTTCCACCAGAGTCGACCCCCTCCTAGTCTTGACCATGATGCCATCGACATATATCTCTACCCTATCCCTAATCAGGTCCCCGAAGGTCTTACTCATCGCCCGTACAAATGTTGGCAAGGCGTTCTTCAGACTGTAGGGCATTACAACATAGCAGTAAAGCCCATCCACTGTTACAAAAGCGGTATGCTTCCTATCTTCCCTAGACATCTGGATTTGATGGAAACCAGAGTAGGCATCTAGAAAGGACAAGAGGTCGCACCCGGAGGTAGAGTCTAAGATTTGATCTATGCGTGGAAGTGGATACGGGTCCTTGGGACAAGCCTTATTCAGGTTGGTGTAGTCGATGCACATTCGAAGCTTCCCATTTGCCTTTGGAACGATGACTAGGTTGGCCAGCCACACTGGGTGATGAACCTCTTCGATGAAGACAGCGTCAAGCAGCTTCCGAACCTCCTGGTGAATGAAGTCTTGCCGCTCAACGGACTGTCTCCGAGGCTTCTGACTCATCGGTTTGGCGTCAGGGTGCATCTTTAGATGGTGCTCAATCACCTCCCTAGGGATCCCAGGCATCTGTGAAGGTTCCCATGCGCAAACGTCGACATTTGCTCGGAGAAAGGCGATGAGCGCGAGTTCCTATTTCTCTCCAAGATTGCCTGCGATGCGGGTGGTCTAGGAGGAGTCCGCGCCGACCTGGATGGTCTTGACGGGTCCGGCGCCTGCTCCGGATGGATGCACCTTGGCAGGACCCCAGCAGGGGACGACATCTTGAGGACCAAACACCCATAATGGGCAATGGCCATGAACCGGTATAGGGTCGGCCTGCCAATGATGGCGTTGAAGGGGAGGTTAACCTCCACGACGTCGAACTGGACGTTCTCCGTGCGAAAGTTTTCCTCGGTCCTGAATGTTACCGGGAGGACGATGCTCCCAAGGGGATACACCGGCTGTGGGCCCACTCCAGAGAATGGGTGAGAGGGTCCCAGTTGGGACCCCAGGATCTACAACTGCTTGAACGCGGTGTGGCTGATGATGTTGAACCCAACCCCACCGTCGATCAGGACATGATGCAGCCGCATGTTGGCGATGACAGGGGCGGTGATCAGCGGTAGTATACCAGCCCCTGCCATGTTGTCGGGGCAATCGGATGCCCCAAAGGAGATAGTGGTGCTCCTCCACCGCTAATGTGGAGCAACCTTCGGGACCCTTGGGGTCGCTGATAGGACCTCTCGGCGCAGGGACTTGACGTTGCTGCGGGAGGTGAGCTCCCAGCTCCCGTCGTACATAATGTACATCTTCTTGCGGTGGTCTCTCTCGCCATGTGAGTCGAAGTCTCCAGTGAAGACGTCCTTGAGGACCCCCTCGGGTGACTGATACCCGAGGTCCCATTTTCCCACGGCCACATCACCATCGTCGGCCCTCTCCTTGCCAGGCCGGCGACGAGGTGGGGAGCCATCCTTGGAAGTCTGCTCGCGCCTCTCGCTGACACACTTCACGAGCTTGATGATCTCGCGGCACTCCGCGGCGCTGTGGCGACTGTTGGGGTGCATAGGGCATAAGCCGCTGTTGCCCCCCTATGGTCGTGGGCGCTTGTTGCGCTTGTTTCGGCCTCCAGTCGCAGCTGCGACGACTATAGCAGCAGGTTGCGGCCTCTCGTGGCCGTGGTTCTTCTTCTTTTTCTTTTTGTCGTCCTGGGTGATGGCACCCGGGCCACCCATCTGGGCAACCCTGGTCTGTGGTGCCGAGTGCCATGTGCGGCCCTCGGCAGCTCTGGCACACTTGTCGGCCAGAGCGAAGAGTGTGGTGATAGTTTCCACATCATGTGTGGCCAACTTCTCCAGCATCTTTTCATCACGTACCGCCTGGCAGAAAGCAGTGATGGTGGAAGCATCGGAGATACGAGGTATAGTCCCCGTACCTTAGTGGAGCGGGAGATGAAGGCCTGGAGAGTTTCACCGGGTTCCTATCTCACTGCATGGAGGTGAGCCTCCACGCCATGCTGCTGATAAGCACTGGCGAAGTTCGCTGTGAACCGCGCACAGAGCTCTTCCCAGGAGTAGATTGATCCTGGGGCGAGGTTCATGAGCCAGGTCCAGGCCGGCTCGGACAAGGCTACATGGAAGTAAGTTGCCATTACTGCAGTGTCTCCACCTGCTGCCGTAATGGCGGTGACGTATACCTGCAAGAATTCCAACGGGTTTGACGTATCGTCATACTTTTTTGGCAGGTGTGGCCGAAACTTGGATGGCCAAGTCACCGTGCGGAGATGATCCGCCAGTGCGGCGCAGCCCACGCCGGCCAATGGGACACCCGCCTGAATTCGGGTACCCCTTGGGGTTTGCGGTGCTACTGCGGTGAAGTCTAGGTCGAGGTTGCGACCCTCGATGTTCTACCGGCGCTCACGCGCCCTCTCCAGAGAAACACGGGCATCCTCACCCGCACGCCTACGGTTGAGTTCTGCCCGCAGGTCATCAGGCCTCTCTAGAGAGACTAGAGCGTCCTCTCCCGCACACCTGCGGTTGAGCTCCACCCGCAGATCCTCAGTCGGTGCGGCCTTCATCGAGGGTGAGCGCACTGACACCGACGTCTCATGTTGACACCGGGATGACCGAGGCCTGGGCCTGGCTGAGTCAGAATGCGCCATGCCGAGCAGACGATCGACATCGTCACGCCACTGCTTCATGGCCCCCGGCGAGGCCGTGGAACTAGGAGGGTGGCGTAGCAACTCCCTGGCTACAGACAAGGCCCCAGGCACAGCCCTTGACGCTCTGGATGTCTGCGCGGGAGTGTGCTGTCGCACAGAGCACACAACATCAGCACCAGGCGTAGGGCGGTTGGAGGCCCGTGGCATGGAAGATGCAGCCTCTTCCTCCATTGGGAAGTCCTCAGGAATAAAGTCATGGTGCTCGACGATCTGGACCATGGTGTCGAGCAGAAAAATAGGCGAAAAACCTAAAGCCAAGCCCCCTACCTGGCGCGCCAAATGTCGGAGAGGAAATTCTCCGGCCGGGTGGCGGAATGCACCCGCCCTAAATCCTAAGATGAGGAGGGGCCTTAGCGGTTTGCCTGTTACATGGATTGGTGGATGAACACACGAGGACACGAGGGTTTAGAGTGGTTCAGGCCGCCAGAGCTTAAAACCCTACTCCACTATGTGTTGTATTGAGTGTCTAAGCACTTTGAGCTTGAGCCTAGGGAACTTGTGTGTGAGTCTGAGGGTGTTGTGAACCTGAGTTGTAACGTTATGTGCCTTCCCTTTTATAGCTCAAGGGAGGCACATACAAGGATGCTGAGCCCCGACATGTGGGCTCAGGAACAGAATGGAAGGAATACATGGAGTAACTAATGCAGGTGACGCCTGAGCAATCTCTAGGCACCCTGATGTCCGCAGCCCGCACAGTATTGATATGCGGCAGCTGCTTCCTTGGTATGTATGAGCAATGATGGGCGTAGTGCACGCGGCAGTATGGGCATGCTGCCTACCAGTGGAATGGACAGGCACGCCGCCTGCCGAATGGACAGGTCGCCGCCTGTCCACGGAATGGACAGGTCTTTATAAATGCAGAGGCGGCACACCGTCTGTCAGTGGAATGGACAGGCGGCGCGTCTTAATAAATGTAGAGGCCGCGTAACCCTGAGGCCTTACGTCAGGCTCCGCCCGTTGGCTTACGTCACGTGCAGTAGGCCACGTGGCAGCATCGGGTCTCCGCCTAGACGGGGAGCAGAAATGTATGCAGACAGGTCCGCACCAGACTAGGTCTGGACACGTGTCGGTACCGGATCCCCGCCTGGGTCCTGTTCAGGGCCCGTGTATGTCATGTCCTGGGACCTTGGGACCCCACTGTGAGCGGTTCGGACCCCATACGGGGGGGGTCCGGATCCCATTCCAGGGGTCTGGCTTGCACACGTGGAGGTCTGGGACCAACCTTAGGGGTCCGGACATTATATCTGAGGGTCCGACGCTCTCCTGTGGGGGTCCGGACTCACTGTTGATGCTTTGGAGTATGCCACCTTCTCTGGACACGTAGCAGCTTCGGACCTGCCCATGCGGTGGAGTTGGGCGCTGCTGTGGACCCAGAATAGCCGCCTGAGATTGGGGCGAGCCATGGCTTGGTCCCACACACAGCACTTCTACCACACGACTATGGGATAGTCGCGTGAGTTCTTTGTTTTTGTACAGTAGCAGGGGGTACCCTAGTTTCAGGGTACCGACAGGTATGATGATTTCCATCATGGAAAATTTGCTTTTGATGATGCTTCTCCTCTGCCATCAGAACTGTAGGCTACTCCATGGCCCCCATCATACAAGCCACCCCAGCTCCCTACGTATGATGGGCACTTAGACCCGAAGCAGTTTCTAATGAGCTACGAAGCAACCATATCTTCATATGGGGGCAACACAGCAGGCATGGCGAAATCCTTTGTCATGGCAGTCAAAAATATCTCACAAACTTGGTACTCTTCTCTCTGGCCAGGAACAATCACATCATGGCAGAAGATGAAGGACATACTGATCACTAGTTTCCAAGGATTTCAGACGAAGCCGATCACTGCTCAGGCTCTGTTCTAGTGCACACAAGACCACGAAGAATACCTCCAGGCATATGTCCGAAGGTTCTTGCGTCTGAGAGCACAAGCGCCCACAGTGCCCAATGAAATTGTCATTGAGGCCATGATCAAAGGGTTTCAGCCAGGTCCTACGACCCAATATTTTGCCAAGAAACCCCCTCAGACCGTGGAGAAGCTCCTTCAGAAGATGGATGAATACATCCGGGCTAATAATGATTTCCGCCAAAGAAGGGAAGAAGCCTACAGATTTTCTGAAATGACTAGGGGCTTTAGAGGAAGAATCCACCCTAGGCATATCAGATCAATCCATAACTCTAGCTGAAGTGATGACAGAGGAAGCTAGCTTCAAAGGCCACAACATAGCTCTCAATCCTCAGGGCAACAACAAAGTTCTTTCAGGCCACCAATCCCAAGGGGCAGAGGCGGCAGGGGCTTCGGAGGAAGGTACGAGGATTAGCCTAGAAAACTTTATTGCTTATTCTGTGGTGAAGACAAGGGCCACACTACAAGAACATGCCAGGTCACCATTTAGAAAAAAGGAGATTGCCGAAGCTGAGGCGCGACAGAATCAGCCAAAGCAGGGTCTACATACTGCTTCATGCTACTCTCCCTACGTACCAGAATATGTAGGTAATCAATAACCTGCGACTTCTGCTGCTTTGGCAAGTCCTTCTCAAGCTTCTGGGGCTCAGCTCCAGTTACCACCACCATTACCACTCACTCACACCCGAAGCCATCAGCCAGAAGGGCACTCACGCACACAGCAGCAGCGCAATTATCGGGAGGAATCCGAAGCTTGTACAGTCAACAGCATTGTACCAGAATCGAAGCATATCTATTGAAGAATATCCTACTCTTAATGTACCTTTTATCTTTTGTCATTTTATTTTCTGTATGAGAAACGAATAACGAAGGATTAAATTTCGATTTCTTGTAAAAATGGTCTACATCAATGAGTAAAATCTGCCTTCCTCACAGACTTCTGAAGCTCAAAAGTCGTTTCAAAGGGAATGCAGAGCCAAAAATTAGGTTCCAAAGCTGCAAAAAGTCGTTCCTAAGGGAGCGCAGTGTAAGTTTTCTGCTCAAAAGTCGTTCCAAAGGGAATGCAGAGCCAAAAATTAGGTTCTAAAGCTGCAAAAGTCGTTCCTAAGGGGGCACAGCATAAGTTTTCTGCTCAAAAGTCGTTCCAAAGGGAATGCAGAGCCAAATACCACCGAAATAGAAGATGAAGAAGCTCAAAAGTCGTTCCTAACGGGATGCAGAGCTTGATGCCACCAAAATAGAAGGTGAAGAAGCTCAAAAGTCGTTCCTAAGGGGATGCAGAGCTTAAAGACTCAAAAGTCGTTCCTAAGGGGATGCAGAGTCTTGTGTGTTCCACTGTGGGCGTGCGCGTGTGTATGGTCGACATCATCATCATTTTGCATCATAGCATCATATCATTTCGCATAACATTACATCATACATTATATCGCATCAACAGCAAAAAGATTGGATACGAAGCAAATCTTCGACAATACTTTGTTAAAAGAAAATGTGCTGAGGCACGAAGCAAATTTCGGAAAAAAACGATTTTATCAAACTTCCTAGAGGGGATTTCTTTTTTTACGAAGTATGAAAAGAAGGAAAGGTGTTTTTTCGCCGAAGGCTCAAAAACGGTATGTGTAAATTTCATGCATTGTAAAGAAATATATTACAATAATTTACATGTCTGATTAATTGTTTCATTCATCAAAAGTTACATAGAATCATTACAATAAATTCTAATTTTCCCTAAGTATTTTTCTCTGCGGCTTCGTTCAACAGCTTGTCAACGACCTCGTCGATAATAGAGTTAGCAACGCTCATTACATCCAGTGCTTCCTTCATGACCGGATCAGCTAGGGGATTGTATGGCTCTGGCAGCGGTGACAGTTCAGCTGTAGTAGACAAACAATTAGTTCGAAGCCTCAAACTAAGTGCCGAAACTAAAAACTCAAAAACAATACCTATGCGCCTTTCGCGTCCAGCAGCTTCTTTAGCTCGCCTAGCTTCTTCTCGGGCTTCATGGGTCTCTTTTTTGTTCCTCTTTATTATTTCATTGGCCAATTCTCGGTCACCATTCACCCAGATATCAGAATAAAATTATCCGCCCACCGAAGTAGCTTCGGCCAAGAGGTCTTTTATGTCGTCTATGGAGAAGGCCACTTCAGCTTCGGCCACAGCCTTAACATGATCGCATCTAGTCTTCTCCAGAATAGTCGCAATTCCCCGAGTGCCGGAGAAAGCACAGATATCCCCACGATCGCTTAGGATCTCCTCGAAAGCTTTGGCTTCCCCGCTTATCCACTCAATAACGCCCTCGGGGTCACCTCGAATAAAATTCTCCTCGAAAGAATAAGCACCCACTTTGGAAAAGCTAGTTTTCAATTTATTCACGCAATCCAAGGATTTTTCAAAACATCTTTCCTTGGATTCGTGAAGCTCCTCAACATTTTTCTCTAGCTTAGTCTTCCAATATTCACTAATTTCTTGGTTAACCTTTGCAAGCGCACAATTTTCAATGGCTTTGGCACGTTTTTTATGAAGATCTTCAACTTCGGCTTTATAAGCTTCGGATTGAGTATTAAATTTTGCTTCATCTTCCTTTGCTTTATCCACCAATGAAAGTAGAATTTTGTCTTTCTCCATGGCTTCGTTTCTTAGCCTGATGACCTCTGATCGAAGGTTGCTGAGAGCTATAGTGCAGCTCTCATCTTCGGTGTTCTTTTGTGCCCTCAGGGTGTTGCTAAGGATTAAGCCCTGTAAGAAAGAATAAAGGATTAGCATGAGAATAAAAGACTTCATTCCCAAGTCCATAAGCTTTAAAGTTTACTTCTGTACCTTCAGACTGTTGTATGCGAGGCTGTCCACGAGGTCAGCCTTCGTCATGGCGCAGAGGCCAGCTTCAAGCTTCGGAAATCCCATACTTTTGGCCATCTCCCGGTAGACGGATAACTCTTTGTTGTCCGAGAGATAGTACAGGAAAACATCTTCGTCCGTGCTGTTAAACACTAAGGCCCCCTTCGGATACTTCAGTTCTTAGGCATAGTGCTTGGCTTCAAAAACTTCTACTTCAGATAATCTTTTTCCCGAAGCATGTCGAATAATATAGTCAAGGTCTTCGGATGGTGCTTCAGGTGCAGGGGATTTGGTTTCTTTGGCCACATTTTTCTCCAGAGCTACACTAGTGTCTGGAGATTCTTCTTCGGCCTTCTGCTCAGTTGCGGCAAGCTTCGTCTCAGTAGGCACTGAGGGCCCAGCTTCGGTTTCCGTATGAGCTATAACAACTTCGGCAACCTTCTTCACAGGAGCAAGAGTCTGCGTTCTTGTTGTCTCCACAACGGCGTCCAGCACGCTAGCCATTCTTCTTCTCTTGGGAGTGGTGGCGGGAGCTTTTGCAACCTTTGGTAGCTCTGTTTCTACTGGCTGGCCCAAAATTTCTGGCAGATCTGTTGCCTTTTCTAATTCTGTTTTTTGGTTGTCTCATCTTCAGCTTTGACTGAATCAACTATAGGCACCTTCGGTACTATAGTTGATTCCTCAGCACTTCGAGTGATGGGAGTAGCTTGTTTCGCTTCGGCAGCGGAATGTGTTTCTTCACCAAATTTTGGCACTGTGGTCGTTTCAATATATCTTGGTCGGTGGGTCAAAACCTTGATCTTCTTGCCGTTCAGCACAGCAGTAATGGCCAAAGTGACAGATTTCCTCTTTTTTCATTGCTTCTGTGAGGGATAGCAGCAATCAGGATATACAAAGCCAATCGCATCGAAAACTCTGTTCAGTCTTTTCTTGTTCTGACCTCTGAAGGCTGAGGACAAAGCATCATCTTCGGCTTTGGTATATGCCCCAAGTAACTCTTCGCTAGTAGCATCAATACATTTCAGCCAATCGTCATTTGGTTTGTCAAATCGGTCCCTGTATCTGAAGGTATATTTCAACCGAACTAATCCACCTTCGATGGACCCGGCAGCAGTCTCCTTCGGCATCTCCTAGTTATCCACAAGTGGCCACACCCTGTAGGCTATGTGCTCTTGGATTATGTCTCTTGTTCCAATAAAAGCACAGACATTGCTGAAGGCCTTTTGACATGCTTCGTCATCATTTTCAATCGCCACCCTCGGCCTCTGAAGGCCGAAGCGAGACCAGATCGAACGCTAGATAGTTTCCTTAATGTCCTCCCTCTCAATCAGATTATTCTTGACATAAAACCATTCCACTATCCAGGCTCTGGGCCACCTTTTCCAAAATGTTGGAACTGAGTAGCTTGCATTGGGACGGGCAATGAATCCATAACAACCGAAGTTGTTGTGATACTGTTCTTTGCCAGTGGCCTTCGTTTCGTACAATAGTTTGTGCATATTGCAAAAACACTTTGTGCTCGGTTCTAGCCCTTGGCTTCTCACAGCCCAAACCTACATCCCCATTCTGGTTATAGCTTCGGGGGTAATTTGATGTAGAAAGATCTGAAATATTTTCAGCACTTCAACCATAAACTAGGTTAGTGCCCGTGCGTTGCAATGGGAACATATAATATCATGATAACTTATATATAAATGTGTTATATTGTTATGAGAAAAGATTTTGTAATTCATTGGTGATCCTGTCTATACATATAAATTTTGTTATTTTAATCTACCTGTTTTACCACTCCATTGCAACCATCAATATCATGCAGACCTATATATATGATAGTTAGGTGTCTCTGCGTTGCGACGACTCACAAATTATTAATAAAACACGAGTGCATTTACATGAAAACAAACAATATATCGACAATCATACACTAAACTATTCCAACTCATGAAACCATAACTTCAAGTACACTCACAAATTAATCCAAACAGTCCCGCACGGCGGCGCCGCCGGTGGGCAGTGCGCCCGGTGCCCAGAAGTCCTATCCCCAATGTTGGTAGGTTCTATGCGATGCGGATACGATGGCAAATTCAATAGGAGTGGTGTTACCGTTGATTGGGTTGTGATGAGGCTAATCCGTAGTGGAGGAAGGCCGGTCAGCGGAGCGAGAAGTGTGGCGAGAAATTGCCACCAGAGCTCAACAGTAACCGCAGACACGTTCCTCAAGAGAAAGCGAAGCTCTCTGACTCCAAGTTCCAACCCGAGCAGCGATGCTGCCCAACTTTACCGGTGGCAGCGCTTCTTCTCGATTTCCTGCGTGCTTGGTGGCTCATGCTGTGTGGCTCACGAAATTGGGTGAGCAGAAGGGCAATGGGATCGGTCCTTTATATACCCGGCACTGCAGGTCAAAGGTCGACAGATGCTCCCTGATTTCCCCGGTGAAGTCGGCGCAGATTGTTGGGCAGCGGCGGTGTCCGCGTGGAGTAAGGGGGAGGGGTAGAGCGCATCGGCGCCGCGACATGGGGCCACCTGTCTGTGAGGAGCTCAGACTTTCATTTCTCATAATATTGAAGTGAAACTCGGGTTGCGGTCGAGCGCATCGGCGCCGCGACATGGGGCCACCTGTCTGTGAGGAGCTCAGACTTTCATTTCTCATAATTTCGAGAAAAAAGTCATTTCATAAATACCTAACCTGTGCTTGTTTACAACAAGGCGCTGCATGACAATAGCAGTAGCAGTGTGCTGTTACTATACAACTACAGTGAATCGAGCCCTTTCTTTCTACGAGAGATTTTTCAGTACTCGAAAACGAAGAACCATTTTCAAGTTTTTGTTTCAACTATTCTTTACTCGAAATTATTTTTGTAAAAAAAATATCACAAGAAAAACACAACTAAGTCCAAAAATAGCTATACAAGAATTTTGGTGACACTTCTTTTGTGCTCTACACAGATATTAGAGATATTTCAATTATACTCCGTTCAACGATACAAAGCAGGTTCCTCGAAACAAAAAGTGAACAGGCTAGAAAATTTCAGTCAATGCTAACTAATGACTAGTTCCAGTTTGCATTGCCAGCACGGGAAATGAGTGCTAAAATAGCAGCACATGGAACATGTTGAATGTCATTTGAACTTTGAAGCATTTCTATAACTTTCAAGGAAGATGTGATTCGTACTGGTTCAACGTGGACAAAATTTGAGGTACCCAGGACCTTCATATACATTATATTAACCGAAACTTAACATCTTTCATCAGCATACCACTGGATAAACCATGTTCTATAACCGATACAAAATATATATAAAGGAAAAACGGGGGAAGCAACAACAGGAACTGCAAGTTTGTTGGCTGAAACCACGGTTTCACCCCTGATCACGATACACACGAAAACTTTTGAAAATGAACATGCGGTAGCCTAGTTATCACTTCACAACCAGAGCACACTCCTCGATTCTTGGTGGTCTAATTTTTCTAGTAAGAAAGCACAAGGTTTCATAAACAAGAAAAGTTCTAGAGATATACTCCATCTGATTGTACATATAGTCGTCTCAAGATTCTTGGCGATCTAATTTTTTTAGTATGATGCATAAAGAGTTAGGTAGATTGAGAACATAAGGTCGATGTTTGTAGATTTAACATGAAACTAGTTTCATAATATACAACTCTCTTATTTTAAATATATGAAATTTTTATGAAAATTGCTAGTCAAAGCTCAACATAGTAGGTTGTATCAATGTACAAATGACATATATTCACAATTGGAGGGAGTACTTATTAGTTATTACAAAAATGAACCAGAAACTATCTTGAGCAGTTATATCAATACTTGTCCAGGATCAGGATCAGACCATGGCAAAAAGGAGATAAAAAGGTTTTGTTCCAATGTGCACACAAAATTATATAATGAAAAAGGAGCCCCGTGGGACACTCATCTTATAGAAATTCCAGCAATGCATAGACAAATTGAAGTACCTAGACCAGTTCAGTGTTAGTTCTGAGTAGTGATCGAAAATCCTTAGCAATAGAGGGGTTAAGAAAGAAAGACCTACTTTGCCTTCAATGTGTTCTCAATGAGTTGATGCAGGTCATTAACATGCGCTGAAACCGCTTTAGTGAAAGATGAAACCATAACTTCAAGTACACTGTAAATTCCTGCCAACTGTGTGGCAAACTTTTGTAGTTGGGATAACTTAGATATCATCATTTCTAATCCAAACTTATCTAAGGCATCGTTAAGGTTAGTTACTTAAGACTGTCTCCAGCGGGTCGCCTAAAATAGGGGACGCGAACTGTAGATAATACTGTTTGACACTGTTTGCAAAGTGGAGTTTGAAATAGGGGATAGAGTAGGGGATCTGTCCCTCAACATGTGTGGCCTTGAACACATGAAAAGCAAAACGTAATAAAAATGTATATAAACCACGTAACTAAATCTAGAGTTTTCGGATACAGATCACGCTAATCTCAGTAATGAGCGCATTAACAGCCTTCTTGCACCTGTCCTTGATGACCACCTCATCCAAAAGAAAAGCCAGAAGTGGATCACTTGACATAGCATTCTCATCCAAACAAACATCTGTGATATCTGGTCAAAATATGTTAAGAAACCAACAGAAAGAAGATGTGGTATGCAAATGCATAAGCAGCCTCCTGAGGAGGATACAGTGGCAAATAAGGGAAGTAAGATTGTTCTGGACTGCAACATCAAACAATGAATGCAGCCGCTGGACATCCATGCTAACAAGATTGCCATGGTCTTCCTTTTCTTGAAACATGTCATCGTGCTGCTTAGAAATAAGTCCCGCTTCCAGGCACTTGTAGTAAAGATGTAGGTGAACCCTATTTCCATTGTCCGATATTGGACTCCTACAGATTGGGCAGACGTCACACCTTTGGCTGCACTCAGCACATAATGAGGCATGGCCACATGAGTTAAGCACATGGTGCACATAGCGACCATAGCTACTCAAGTCTCTAGTTGCACGGCAGCGCTCAATTCTGGCCTCCTTTTATAGCTCGATGAGATCAATGGATGCCAACTGCTCCAAAGCATTCTGTCAAAAGAAATCATTCTTTCAGCAACTACCACCAAAATTTTACTCCATATAAAGTACATTTTATCATTTGATTTGAGGCCACATAGGGCTCACTCAAAAAACAAAAAAGGCCTTGTACTTCTTGGCCACTAAGCTAATTGACTCCATGAAAATGCTAGATGGGAATACTAAAAGAAAACAAAATGCTACAGTTACTTAAGCTCGCAGACAGGACGTGGATGTAAACGACTAAATGCACATGCACACAAAGGTTTGTCATGATTGGAATCTCATACAGAGAGTCCTCTACTTTCAAGTATGGGCTCTTATGTGAGTATTTCTATGGGATTGTGCAATAAGGGACATCTGTGTTATGTGCCTTGCCCTCCAAAACATAAAGTAGCCCCTTGAAACAGAGCTTTATGCTCCCAAAAGAGAATGAAATGCAGGAACAAAAGGACCTGTTGCATTGAAAAAAATCCATCCCTCCATAAATTATTTACTCAAAAAGCAGTGAGAGAATGAATAGTATCTTAATATCTAGGGTACTGTAAAGCAATTCTACCCTAGCTATCAGAGTTTCACAGGTTAAATTAATGTTCACATCGTTCTGTGGTAGGAACAGAACATTTTTCTCTGAACCAAATTGGTTCAACCAATTAAATGCCCTAAAATGTGCCTAAATAAAACCCAGACTTCCTGCAGCCAGCAAGCAGCTCATGAGTTTTGGAGGCACAAAGAATCGAAGCTAGTAGGCATAATTCGTGTATACGCTTGCAATTAGATCAGGTCCCATTACAAATAACCAGGTAAGGCTTTGCCTTTCGCTCGTTTCGCATGGCAGGAAGTGAATAGAAGGGGCATGCCAGATAGCTGGGTGGCCTCGGGTAGGGGCGGGGGCGGGGCTCGCGCCCGGGCTGGCGCGGGTTCCGGCGGACAGCCGGAGAGGCGACGAGGAGACCGAAGGGTCCATGGTGCCCACTGCGTACGGGGGAAGCGGAGACCGGAAGCCAGGCGGCGGGATTCACGGGGATGCGGCGAAAGAAGACGAGCGAACGATGTCGTGGGATCGGACGACTTAGATCACAGAACGATAGAACGGGCGGCTGAGATTGTCTAACGGCAGAACGCAATGGAGGCAGGCTACCCCTTGCAGCCTTAATAAGTAGTAGAGATTTGCTCAATGGGAACCGAAGGCCTGCCTTCATAAAGCTCCGGTAAATGACAACTTCATTTTCTTCAGGTGCAGGGGCGGTGCTGTCTCCACCAACCCTCATAATAGACATGTCACAAAAGTATCTTCCCTTCATGGCGTCAATATGACTTTGTTTAATGGTCGACTTTCCGAAGATGGTATGGCTTGGCCGCCAGGGCCGATCTTCGGAATCTTCATCTCCACTTTCCTCATCAAAGTCGTCACTATCATCAAAATCCTCAGATAAATCCGCCATTATCTCCTTTGTGATCTTCTCTGTATTTGTTTTTGCCATGGATTCGTAAAACCCAGCAATAAAAGGGTCCACAACCTTCTTCTCCTCCACCACCTTCGTCACCTCAGACACCTTGTTCTCCTCAGACATTTCTTCAAAACTTCACTATTTCATGAAGGTCGAAAATCAAGCAAGAACTGACAGCAAGAGAATTAAAATTTGAGAAAACAGCGCAAGCAACAGAAATAGCGTAGCAAATGCCACTTTTGTGGGTTTCTATTTATACGCCTAGTGCATTGCAACTTGGTGGGCCCCATCTGTCATTGACTTTCACTATTCTAGCGACGGGAAGGTGTTTTCGGACCTTCGGCTTAAGGCCTTCGTTCATGTTGTAGTCTGAATTCGTTGTTACAAGAATAAATTAATACTGCGAGGGGCTACTATTGGGGGCCTTCGTCTTCTGAAGGTCCTCAAAAACACGACTAACATGCTTTTCAAGTATAATATATTGTCACAGGAACCTTTGGCCTTGAGATGAAGGTGCGCACGATATGAAAGGCGCGGTCTGGGAGAAGGATGAACCAGATCCGAAGCTACGAATGAAGAAGCTTGGGCTTAGCGCAAGGACAGTGATGGAGAATAGAACCAACCTAAAGGGGAATATACTGCCCAGTCCTCGATAGATTACTCCTCAGTCAGTAGAAAGTGTCGAGGACATGGATGTAATTTTATCCAGGATGTGTCCTGTGCCTATAAATAGATGAACAGTAACACCGTACTGTTCACGCTGACTTGTAATCACTTGCGCATCACTTCTGGATTCTTACCTTCTGTCAAACTGAAGGTACCAATGTAACTCAATATCATTAATGTCTCTTCATGATTATATAATGATAATATTGATAATCTAATGGTTTAATACAACTATTTATGTCTTATATGTTCCTGCTTTTATTTTTACATATTGAGATGACGAAGGTGTGTCCTTCACAACCTTCATCTGGAGACCATTATATCCTAAAGGATATAATGCTTCGAAGGACGAAGGTCTTTAATCATTAACATTTGTGTTGCCTTGTTCTTGATTCATAGCATTTGAGAACAAGTAAACAACAGAACTATACCACTCCTTCTGCATCTTCACGGAAATCTGGACCTTTCCCATCGATGATTAGCTGCCGGATTTCGTTGATCTTCTCATCATCCTTCTGACCTTTCCTGATGTCTTGCTCTAGAGTGGGCTCTAGCTCAATTGCCACTCCTTGAGTGTTGTTCAGAAATCCGAGACTCAACCTATTGAATTCCTTTGCTAGCTCGAACGGCATCGGGTGAGCGGCCAACATATTGACTTGACTCTTCCTGCTAAGAGCATCTGCAACCACATTTGCTTTGCCTGGGTGATAATGGATCTCCACCTCATAGTATTTGATCAATTCTAGTCATCTTCGCTGCCTCATGTTTAACTCTAAATGAGTGAATATGTACTTGAGGCTCTTGTGGTCCGTGTAGATATCACACTTCTGCCCATAAAGATAATGTCTCCAGGTCTTCAGTGCATGAACCACTGCTGCTAGCTCCAAATCATGAGTGGGGTAGTTCCTCTCATGAACTTTCAACTACCGGGACGAGTATTCCACTACTTTCCCTTCCTGCATTAACACACATCCCAGTCCGGTGTACGAGGCATCACAATATACTGAGAATGGCATGTGAACATCTGGCACAACCAACACCTGTGCTGTTGTTAACTTCTGCTTGAACATCTCAAATGATTCTTGGCACGCTGGGGTCCACTTGAACTCAACCTTCTTTGCTAGCAAGGCTGTCATTGGTCTGGCAATCTTGGAGAAACCTTCAATGAAACGCCGATAGTAACCGGCCATTCCAATAAAACTCTTGATTCCTTGGACATCTTTTGGTGCTTTCCAGTCTAGAATCGCTGCTACCTTCTTTGGATCTACAGCTAGTCCATCTCGGTTTATAATATGACCCAAGAATAGAACTTCGCTGATCTAGAACTCGCACTTGCTAAGCTTGGCATACAATTGGCAATCTCGTAGCCTCTGAAGTACCTTCATCAAATGTTCCTCATGCTCTTGCTCATTCTAGGAATATACAAGAATATCATCAATGAACACCACTACGAACTTGTCCAGGTAGTCCATGAACACATTGTTCATCAGATACATGAAGTAAGTTGGTGCATTCGTCAATCCAAATGACATAACCATGAACTCATATTATCCATACTTGGTGATGAATGCTGTCTTCGGTATATATGCGGGTCAAATTCTGAGCTGATGGTAGCCTGACCTCAGATCTATCTTTGAGAACACACTGGCTCCTCTCAACTGATCAAATAGGTCTTTGATTCAAGGCAGAGGGTACTTGTTCTTGACAATGACTTCATTCAAAGCTCTGTAATCAATGCACATCCTCTTTGTGCCATCCTTCTTCTCCATAAATAGTACTGGGGCTGCCCAAGGCGAGGTACTTGGTCTGATATAACCTTTCTCCAACAACTCATCAATCTGCTTCTTGAGTTCCACCAACTCTGGTCCAGACACTCGATAAGCTCTCTTGGAAATAGGGGCGGTGCCTGGGATAAGCTCTATAGCAAATTCGACTTTCCTTTCAGGTGGCATGCCTGATAACTCCTTAGGGAATACATAGGGGAATTCTGACACAATCCTAATTGCCTCAATTGGATTGGACTCCTTGTCATCTACTAATAAATGATGACAGGCTCCTTCTTCTAGTTCAGGTAAGTACAGCTTAGTTATGACTTCCTTTCTAGATGGGGACACCAACTTAACTATTCTCTTGTCGCAACTGACAGTGCCTTGATTTCTGTGTGGCCAATTCATCCCTAGGATGACATCTAACCCTTGAGTTCCCATTACTACTAGGCTAGCGGGGAAGTCTATCCCCCTTATTTCAATCCTTAGATTCGAACAAATCCTATCAGACTGAACTTTCCCCCAACTGAATTAACTCTTAAAGGTGGGATCATTGGTTCTATGGGGATGTTATGTGATTCTACCCAAGATGTAGAAACAAAAGAATGTGTGGCACCAGTATCAAATAGTACTTTTGCTGGATAGGATTCAACTGGAAACATACCTATTGCCATGTCCTGAGCATCTTGGATTGCTTCGGCCTCCAGGTGATTCACCTTTCCACGGTTATAGGCCTGACCACGGACTCCTGGTGCTTGTTGTGGTGCTCCTTGTCTTGCTGGGGCATTGACTACTAGCGGCTGCTGAGCTGCTTTCTTGGGACAGTTCTTCACCTAGTGATTTTGTTCTCCACAGTAGAAGCATGCACGACCTCCTACTTGTGCTGGGGCTGCTTAGCCATTCTGGTTGGTTGCTGGGGCAGGAAGACGAGCTGCCTAGTTGTTCTGATGCTGGTACTAATTTCCTCCAGGTTGGGTGTTCTGATGGTACTGCTGCTGCTGAGGAAACTGCCTCTGGTACTGGTGCTGGTGCTGACGCTGATGCTAGTGCTAGTGACCTTGCTTGAATTACTGTGGTGGGTTGCCTGAGTAGCGGGGATGATTGCTACTCCCGGCCTGAGATCCTCTGATCTTGCGCTTCCTATCCTCCATCTTCCGACACTTCCTTTCAGTCATGATTGCCTTGTCAATCAAATGCTAGAAGGTGGGGAAAGTGTGATTCATCAGCTGATAATGGAGGGGATCAACCAGTCCTCTCAGAAACCGGTATTGCCCTTAGCATCCATGTTAACGTCTTCTGGGGCATAGCGTAACAACTACAAAAACTTATCCTTGTACTCGCTAATAGACAGGGGACCTTGCTTCAGGGCGAGAAACTCCTCCTTACTCACTACCATCAGTCCCTCGGGCACATGGTAGCGATGGAAGTTGTCCTTAAACTCCTCCCAAGTAATGGCTTCAGGGCTGGCATGGGTGGCGAGGTAAGACTCCCACCAAGACTGTGCTGCTCCCCTCAGCTATCGGGGACCATACAACACCTTCTCATGATCGTTGCACTGAGTAGTGTGCAACTCATGCTCCACGGTATGTAGCCAATCTTTCGTGTCCATGGGATCAGTAGAGTGGGCAAAGATAGGGGGATGGCCCCTCATAAACTCTGCCTGCTTGTCTCTGGGCACTTGTGGCATCTGGACTTGCACTGGAGGCTGTGGTGGGGGTGGTTGCTGCTGCACCTGCTGCATCACTGCTAAGGTCTGACCAATTGCCTGAACTGCCTGAGTTTGCATCATGAACATCTGCTCGACTGTCATCTGGGGTGGTGAAAGGGAAATGTGCCCTTGGGCAATTTCTATTATGTTTTGGTGATTAAGTGCCCAACACATTTAATTAAGTTCTTATGTGCTAAATGAAGAGAAAAGTGCAAATCAAGACATGAGGTATGTTTCTAGACTTAGTACATTATTTTGAGTACTAACATATTTTGTCTAAGTGCTAGAAACAGGAAAAGAAAGAATTGCAAATGACTTGGTTGTGTGCAGCCAAAGTCCAGCTCGGCCTGGCACACCAGACTGTCCGGTGGTGCACCGGACAGTGTCCGGTGCACCAGGCTGGTTTCCGGTGAACAGGCCGCTCTCGGAAAAGTTTGGCGGCGTAAGGCTATAATTCACCGGACTGTCCGGTGGTTCACTGGACTGTTCGGTGAGCCAACGGTCGCCAGCGCAACGGTTGGCCGCGCAATCCACGGGCGACGCGTGGCCTGCGCCAACGGTCGGCAGGGGGCACCGAACTGTCCGGTGTGCACCGAACAGTGTCCGGTGCGCCAACTGGCCCGGAGCTGCAATGGTTATCTGTGCCAGAAAAGGAAGGAGATCGGCACCAGACCATCTACAGTGACTGTCCGGTGGCGCACCGGACTGTCCGGTGCGCCACTCGACAGAAGGCAAGGATAGCCTTCCTTGTTGATCTTCAACGGCTCCTAGCTGCCTTGGGGCTATAAAAAGGGGCCCCTAGGCGCATGGAGGAGTTACCCAAGATTACAATAAACACTCTAAGACTCCAATACTCTAACTTCACGCATTCGATTCTTTGAGATAGTGACTTGAGCTCCATTTGAGTTGTGAACTCCGTGCTTTGTGTTTTGAGCTCGAGTTGTGACTTGTGTGTGTGATTGTACTGTGGATTTGAGTCTTGTGTGTGTTGATGTCCCCTCCCTTACTTCTGTGCTTCTTTTGTGATCATCATTGTAAGGGCGAGAAGCTCCAAGTTGTGGAGATTCCTCGCAAATGGGAGAAAGACTAAGAAAGGAAAAACCGTGGTATTCAAGTTGATCATCGGATCACTTGAAAGGGGTTGAGTGCAACCCTCGTCCATTGGAATTCCACAACGTGGAAGTAGGCAAGTGTTACTTGGCTGAACCATGGGATAAAATTGCGTGTCTCTTGTGTGCTTTCTCTTTGATTGTCTGTGTTCACAAGAGCTTGTTTCAAGCTACTTAGCTGTTCTAACTTTCATAACTAAGTTTTGTGGCTATTAGTGTTGAATTTTACAGGATCACCTATTCACCCCCCCCCCTCTAGGTGCTCTCAATTGGTACCGGAGCCGTTCTCTTCACTTAAAGGACTAACCGCCCGAAGAGATGGATCCTAAGGGAAAGGGGATGGTGGTCAACGACAAGGAGAAGGAGTCCCTCTTCAACGAGCCAAGAGACGACAAGCCCACTGAATCTGGCTCGAGTCACAAGAAGAAGGATGGGAAGAAGAAGAGGCGCATCAAGAAGATCATCTACTACGACAGTGATGCCTCGTCTTCTTCACCACACGACGACAACGATGACTCCTCGTCAAAGAGGAAACCTGTGACGGAACCTCCCAAGTCATTAGGCCCACCTACAGTTGTCCTTGTCCAACGGACCACAGACAACCCTGTAGATGCCCCTGAATCACTTGATAAGTTCGGTATCTGCTTTTCTTACCTTTCCCAAGAGCGTTTCACCCGTCACGCAGACATTACAGATCATCGGAGATACGAAAATGCGGAAGTGATTACATAAACTTACATTTATTTAAAAGTAAGACAAAGTTATATATTACAGACCAGGATATACTTAGCTGAGTGCAGAGTATTATTATTACAGAACCAAGGGAGGCAAAAACTCCTCCTGATAAGTATCAAACAAAAGTTCTTATGGAGGAAACCTTCCTCCCGCAGCTCTATTCTTGGTTTTCTTCTTTTGAGACCACCTTGGAACAGAAACGATAAAAATTTGTCGCTTCTTCACCTAAAAACAATAGGGAATAAAACCCTGAGTATGGAAGTACTCAGCAAGACTTATCCGACTAAAGAAAAGACTCTCAAGGGTATGCGGGTTATAAGGGGGTCAAGGTAAGGTTTCTCAATGATCAAAGACTCTGTTTGCAGAAATGCTTACTAAGAGTGGATCCTTAAAAATCCAGTTTTATTGTCAAGTTTATTAGGATTACCTGTAACTAGAGTTCTTTCTACCCTAGTTCAATCACTTGACCTGCACTAGCCAATTTCTTAACAACCTTTTATCTTTACTGGAGTTCTACGTATAGGGCAGTGACCAAGTCTTCATAACCGCGAAGGTACGGCGATCCGAATCGATTATACTCAACTGAGGATCTCTGATCACACGACATATGTAGCACTTAACCCTTGCATATGTCAACCCGCCATCGGGGTTCTTAAGACCAGATCAGGTTCACGCCAACCGAGAGCACAGATACACCACCGTCCAGCCTCTTGCCACGGAGGGTACACGCTACTCTCGCCATCTCTCCACTCCCATTGCGTGGTATCTTATTCTGGCCTTAGTCTGCCCGAGGCAAGGCTTACCCATGACGAGGCATGTGACCAGTTAAAGGGTCCTCGGTCAGCAAGCCTACATCGACACGGTCCTTAATAGACTCAGACGGAGACACTACACCGAGACTCTCTTCTCGTGCAAGTCAACTGCCCGGTCTCAGCTTTATTACTTAAACCCAAAGTCTGGTACCTGGCAGAGGTACATCTTTTCCGATGTTGAACCCATCATGGCCATGATGGATCCACCATCAACTTTTATTTTCAAAATCATCCCTCCCACTTTGCCACATCATCTTTTGTAAAAACAAAATCTTTTCTCTGCTAAAGCAAGACTAAGCATAGTAAAAACTTTTTTATAAAACAGGGATCCAAAGGAAGGTAACCAAATTCAAGGAAGGTAATGCAGGAATTGTTTTATCAATCAACTCCTATCACCTAATGCATCAAGCAAGTGAAAAAAGTTTTTAAAAGAGTCAAGGAGGTGGCAAATGCACCGGGGCTTGCCTTGGTTTATAGGTGAGTCAGGCTCGGATCCGCAGATGTCAAAGTAAAAACAATTTCCTGCCCGATGTTCCGCAGGTGGTGGTGGTGAAGTCTTTTCTTCTTCTACTTCAACTTCTTCCTCGTTTTCTAAATATAACCATTTATATATATAAGCATGAATGCCATGTAATGCTCATGAGAGTGCAAAGATAATAAGAATTTATTATCTAAGGTCTTGAATACAATTTTCCTTCACGGTCCTCCGAGAAACTAGGGTTTTTGGAGTCAACAGTGAAGTTCAAAGAGATGGGGGGTGGGGGTTTTGGGTTCTAATTATCAAACAAGGTCCAAATCAAACCAAAATCTACCCAAGGCTTCTAAATAATGTTTTAAGCTCATATAAAAAGTTTGGGCATTTTTGGAATTATCATTGTTTTTCTAAAAATCTAAAAGCAATACTTTAGGCCATTTTAAATGTCCCAAAATTCCCTATTTGTTCTAAAAATCATAAAACTATTTTTTATTAAATACTAGGGAAAATAAGGAATCTAGGAAAATTGGTTTGACATTTTTAGGATTTTTCTACAATTTCTTACAGATTTCCAAAGCTTGCTAGAAAAAGAAAAAGAAAAATAATGAACAGTCTCGGGCCGAATCCAGCCCAAGCCGGCCCAGCTAGGGCAGAAACGCGCCCGCGCGCGCCCACGGCGACTTTGCGAATAAGGCCCTACAGTTTTGAATAACCCGAAGGAGCCTAAACACTATTCAAAACAGTCGCTGACACTTTGCAGAAATGCCCTCGTACTTCTATTTCTTCTCCACAAACGTCCCTGGCCACGGCGCGCTCGCCGTTCGTCTCTAACACGGCCCGTACTGGCCCTCGCCGGCGACGACTGCTATGGCTAACTATTAGGGAGGCATAACCGACCTAGGACGACCTAGGAACACCCATTTATTCGCCATAAATCCCACTGGGGACTGTCTGTCCATGACCACGGCGGAAACTGAGTTCATGAACATACGTTCCCGCCAAACCATGGTCGAATTGAGCAAACGGGCGCCACAGTGAGCTTCGCAAGCATGCAGAGGCATGAAAACAATACGTGGATTGGACAGTGTCTTACCAGAGTAAGCTGGCCACGGGCGGACTGTTCTTGGTGGCGCGGCGGACCGATTTGGGGGAAAATGGCACCGTGGCGTGCACGGGTGGAATTGAGGGCGAGGCCTGCGGCTATACGGCCACAAGGGGTTCTAGATTTACTGTGCACAATCAATTTGGGAGGAGGGGGCAGAGGCAGCGCGAATTTTGCTTCGGTTTACTCACGGTGTGTGTGATGATCGGGCCTCGTCGTGAACCATAGGGCTATTTATAGCCGCGGGGCCCGGCGATCACCTCACGGCCACGGATAGCATCACAAGCGCATGCCGACCACATTGGTAGGAGACACAGTGAGAGAAATCATGGCATGAGTGCCACCGCGGCAAGATTTACTGATCACGGTGGCCGCCGGTGAGGTCTCCGGCTGGACTCGGGGAATGGTGCCACGTATGCGTTATCTAACTCCGGCGTTATCCGTTCCTTACCGAGCCCAAATTGGAACGGCGGCGGCACGAATTGCGGCGGCGAGTCACCGGCGGGGAACGGCTGGTAATCACTCTGATGCAGATACTGTACCATGGAATACTTCTTCAGTGGGCCTGACAGTCATAATTTAGGGCCAAATTTCTCTCAGATTTCTATAGCAACTTGCCCAAATCTCTGCAGCAAAGTTGTAGAGCTACACACCAGCTACAATATTTTCATAGCAATCCTAAGCAAATTCTTGCTTGTTCATGCCTGAATTCATGCCCAAAGTCTCTGTGGTTGCACTGTCAGTCTGAAATTCAGACTTTAACAGCCTGACAGCCTGACTTTGGGTGTGATTTTCTCCAAATTCTTCATAACAACTATGCTTACACTCTTAAGCAAAATTGTTCTCCTTTGATAGGTCTACAAATTTGATGTGGTGACCTAGGGCAAAAACCCTAGAATTTGAAAGCTACAGAGCTCCAAAGTTGAGCCCATAACACTGATTTCAGACTTAGCATAGAACCCAAATGGGGTCCTTTTTGCAATTAGGTCCAAAACCCAGGGTTTAGCTTACAAATCCACATATTTGTGAACCAAATGACTTAGGATACTTATTTATCCTGGTTTTTGCACTTTAGTCAACAAGTGCACTATTTTTGCACATAGGCCCCTAGGGTTTGGATTTAGGGTTTTCCAGGGTTCCAATTAGGGTTTCTGGTAACCCAGGGGTGTAAATGTAACTTAGACCCATCCTTAGTAATATTTTATGATTATTACTCTTAAACTTTAAGGTTTTCTCTATTTGGGTCCTGTTTTACCCCTCAGATCCCTATTTAAAGTTAAGCACCCTACACTAGGGTCTTATTTGCAAAATGCCATAACAATACAACTTGCTTGAAATTTTTGCCTAGTGAATGCATTCTAGGTGTATCAAACATATGAAATGCTGATGCTTATGATGTTATGCTCAAGTTTTAGTAACAGTAACACCAGGGGTGTTACAAAACCGGTGAATCAAAACTATTCATTTGATTATTCTCGTATTCCATTTAATTCTAATGCTCATTTGTTATCAATTCCACTTGGGAAACCTCCACGCTTTGATGGAGAAGACTACTCTTTTTGGAGTCACAAAATGCATAGTCACTTATTTTCTCTCCATCCTAGTATTTGGGAGATTGTTGAAAACGGAATGCATTTTGATAGTACTGACAATCCCATTTTCATAAATGAGCAAATTCACAAGAATGCACAAGCTACTACTGTTTTGCTAGCATCCTTGTGCAGGGATGAATACAACAAGGTGAGCGGCTTGGACAACGCCAAGCAAATATGGGACACCCTCAAGATATTGCATGAGGGAAATGACGCCACCATGATCACCAAAATGGAGTTGGTGTAAGGCGAACTGGGAAGATTTGCGATGATCAAGGGAGAGGAGCCAACACAAACCTACAACAGGCTCAAGACCCTCATCAACAAGATTAGAAGCTATGGAAGCACAAGATGGACGGACCACGACGTCGTCCGACTTATGCTAAGGTCATTCACGGTAATTGACCCCCATCTTATCAATCTCATTCGTGAAAACCCCAGGTACACCAAGATGACGCCCGAGGAGATACTCGGAAAATTCGTGAGCGGGCGTATGATGGTAAAGTAAGCGTGATACATGGATGATGCTCTTAATGGCCCTCTACCCATCTACGAGCCTCAACCCGTTACTCTCAAAGCAACAAGCAGCAGGGAGGCACTACCAAGCAAAGTGGCACAAGTTGAGGCTGTCAGGCTAAACGAAGATGAGATGGCCCTAATCATCAAGCGCTTCAAGACCACACTGAAAGGACGCAAGGAGTACCCCAACAAGAACAAAGCAAAGGGAAAGCGCTCCTATTTCAAATGCGGTAAGACTGGTCATTTCATAGCACAATGCCCCGATAATGATGATGACCAGGAACAAGAAAAGCATGGGAAGAGGGAGAAGAAGAAGGTTTACAAGAAGGCGAAGGGCAAGGCGCACCTTGGCAAAGAATGGGACTCGGACTACTCTTCATCCGACTCCGATGATGAAGGACTGGCAGCCTCGGCCTTCAACAAATCTTCACTCTTCCCCAATGAACGCCACACTTGCCTCATGGCCAAGGAAAAGAAGGTAAGTGTTTGAGATACCCCTAAGTACACTACTTCTAGCGATGATGATTCTTCCGATGATGAAGTAGAATACTCTAGCTTATTCAAAGGTTTAGATAGAGCTAAGGTAGAAAAGATCAATGAATTAATTGATGCTCTAAATGAAAAGGATAGATTGTTAGAAAAACAAGAGGATATTTTATATGAGGAGCATGATAAATTTGTTAGCGTGCAAAAATCTCTTGCTTTAGAGATTAAAAGGAATGAAATGCTATCTTCTGAGTTATCTGCTTGTCATGAAACTATATCTAGTTTAAAGAGTTTAAATGATGATTTAAATGCTAAGCTAGAGGAAGCCAATAAATCTAGTTCATGTGTAGAGCATGTTAGTATTTGTAATAGATGTAAGGACTTTGATGTTAATGCTTGTAATGAACATCTTATTGCTATTCTAAAATTGAATGATGAAGTGCCAAGTCTTAATACTTAACTTAAGACTTGCAAAAATGATTTTGATAAATTAAAATTTGCTAGGGATGCCTACACAATTGGTAGACACCCCTCTATTAAGGATGGACTTGGTTTTCAAAAGGAAACCAAGAACTTAACAAGCCAAAAGGCTCCCGTTCTCAACAAAGAGAAAGGGAAGGCTCCTATGGCTAGTAATTCTCAAAAGTGTCATGCCTACATTTATGATAGAAAATATTCTAGGAATGCTCATAGAAGTTATGATCATAATGCTTTTGATTCACATACTATGTTTGCCTCTAGCTCTACTTTTGTGCATGGTAGAAGTAGGCCTAGAAGAAATCATGTTATGCATCATGTGCCTAGGAGAGTGTGTAATGAACCTTCCACTATTTACCATGCTTGCAATACTTCATTTGCGCTTGTATGTAAGAATGAAAAAGTAGTTGCTAGAAAGTTTGGATCCAAATGCAAGGGAGACAAGACTTGTATTTGGGTTCCAAAGGCTATTGTAACTAACCTTGTAGGACCCAACAAGAGTTGGGTACCTAAAACCCAAGCATAAATTGTCTTGCAGGTTTATGCATCCGGGGGCTCAAGCTGGATTATCGACAGCGGATGCACAAACCACATGACGGGGGAGAAGAAGATGTTCACCTCCTACGTCAAGAATAAGGATTCCCAGTATACGATTATTTTTGGAGATGGGAACTAAGGCAAGGTCAAAGGTTTGGGAAAGATAGCCATCACAAGCGAACACTCTATTTCAAATGTATTTTTAGTAGAGTCATTAGGATACAACCTTCTGTCTGTAAGTCAATTGTGCCATATGGGCTATAATTGTTTGTTTACAAATGTTGATGTTTCTGTCTTTAGAAGGAGTGATGGTTCATTAGTGTAAACAGGTACATTCGGACATAAATCAAAACCACAGCGTGAAGAGTATGAATGGTGGCGCAGAGCCGAAGCTGTGCGCAAAGGAGCTTCGGCATGATGACAGGAAAAAAGAAACCGACTTAAAGAGGAAAAGGCTATCTAGACCCTGATAAATTACTATAGAGTTATTATCAAATGTAAAGGGCCTGAATGTAATTTTGCATGGGCTGCGACCCGTGCCTATAAATAGATGAGCAGTACTCCCGTACTGGACACGTTGACTTGGCGTTTGCTCTCACGTCACGCTTGTACCCTTTGCTTTTCTTCGAGCCAAAGGTACATTCATAATTTGTCATTGTAAATACAGCAATGTAATTTAAAATAAGTTAATAGTGACCATTAAAGTGTTTATATTATTTTTTCATATCTTGTGTATGAATCCTTCTTTGTCAATTATTGTACCCATAAAGGTTTGTCCTTCATGACCTTCGTCCGAAATTCATTATATCCGAAGGGAGATAATGCTTCGAAGGACGAAGGACCTTAACATTTAATACTTTTATGTTGCCTTATTCCTAACTCTTAGCGTTTAAGAACAAGTCCCCAACAACGACAAACTCTATTTAGTTGATTTTTCGAAAGAGGAGGCCGATCTAGATGCATGCTTAATAGCTAAGACTAGTATGGGCTGGCTGTGGCATCGCCGTCTAGCACATGTTGGGATGAAGAACCTTCATAAACTTTTAAAGGGAGAACATGTGTTAGGACTAACCAATGTATATTTCAAAAAAGATAGACCTTATGTAGCTTGTTAGGCAGGGAAACAGGTGGGAAGCACTCATCACAACAAGAATGTGATGACAACATCAAGACCACTGGAGCTTCTTCACATGGACCTCTTTGGACTCGTCGCCTACCTTAGCATCGGGGGAAGTAAGTATTGTCTAGTAATTGTTGATGATTTTTCCCGCTTCACTTGGGTGTTCTTTTTGCAGGATAAATCAGAAACCTAAGGAACCCTAAAGCGCTTTCTAAGGAGGGCTCAAAACGAATTTGAGCTCAAGGTGAAAAAGATAAGAAGCGACAACGGGTCCGAGTTCAAGAATCTGCAAGTAGAGGAGTATCTTGAGGAAGAAGGCATCAAGCACGAGTTCTCCGCTCTCTACACACCACAGCAAAATGGTGTGGTAGAGAGGAAGAACAGGACGCTTATCAACATGGTGAGGACGATGCTTGGAGAGTTAAAAACACCCGAGCGGTTTTGGTCAAAAGCTGTGAACACAGCCTGCCACACCATAAACCGGCTATATCTGCATCGTCTCCTCAAGAAGACCTCCTATGAACTTCTTACCGGTAACAAACCCAATATCTCTTACTTTCGTGTATTTGGGAGCAAATGCTATATTTTGGTGAAGAAAGGTAGACATTCTAAATTTGCTCCCAAGGCAGTAGAAGGGTTTTTACTAGGGTATGACTCAAATACAAAGGCTTATAGAGTCTTCAACAAATCATCTAGTTTGGTTGAAGTCTCTAGCGACGTTGTATTTGATGAGACTAATGGCTCTCCAAGAGAGCAAATTGATCTTGATGACATAGATGAAGATGATGTTCCAACGGCTGCAATGCGCATGATGGTGATTGGAGATGTGCGACCACAGAAACAACAGGAGCAAGATCAGCCTTCTTCCTCAACAATGGTGCATCCCCCAACTCAAGATGATGGACAGGTTCCTCAAGAAGAAGCGCGTGATCAAGGGGGAGCACAAGAAGAACAAGTTATGGAGGAAGAAGCACCACTGGCCCCTCCAACTCAAGTCCGAGCGACAATCCAAAGAAATCACCCCATCGATCAGATTCTGGGTGTCATAAGCAAGGGAGTAACAACTCGCTCACGTTTAGCTAATTTTTGTGAGCATTACTCGTTTGTCTCTTCTATTGAGCCTTTCAGGGTAGAAGAGGCCTTGCAGGATCCGGACTGGGTGTTGTCCATGCAAGAAGAGCTCAACAACTTCAAGAGGAATGAAGTTTGGAGCCTGGTGCCACGTCCCAAGCAAAATGTTATGGGAACCAAGTGGGTGTTCCGCAATAAGCAAGACGAGCATGGAGTGGTGACAAGAAACAAGGCTCAACTTGTGGCAAAAGGTTATGCCCAAGTCGTAGGTTTGGATTTCGAGGAGACTTTTGCTCCTGTGGCTAGGCTAGAGTCTATTCGAATATTATTAGCCTATCCTGCTCACCACTCTTTCAGGTTGTTTCAAATGAATGTGAAGAGCGCTTTCCTCAATGGGCCAATCAAGGAGGAGGTGTATGTGGAACAACCCCCTGGCTTTGAGGATGACAGGTACCCCGACCATGTGTTTAAGCTCTCTAAGGCGCTCTATGGACTTAAGCAAGCCCCAAGAGCATGGTATGAATGCCTTAGAGATTTCTTAATTGCTAATGCTTTCAAGGTTGGGAAAACTGATCCCACTCTTTACACTAAGACTTGTGATGATGATCTTTTTGTGTGCCAAATTTATGTCGATGACATAATATTTGGTTCTACTAACCAAAAGTCTTGTGAAGAGTTTAGCAGGGTGATGACTCAAAAGTTTGAGATGTCGATGATGGGCGAGTTGACCTACTTTCTTGGGTTCCAAGTGAAGCAACTCAAGGATGGCACCTTCCTCTCCCAAACGAAGTACACTCAAGACCTTCTCAAGAGATTTGGAATGAAGGACACAAAGCCCGCAAAGACACCGATGGGAACCGACGGGCATGTCGACTTCAATAAAGGAGGTAAGTCCGTTGATCAAAAGGCATACTGATCTATGATAGGGTCATTACTTTATTTATGTGCTAGTAGACCGGACATTATGCTTAGTATGTGCATGTGTGCTAGATTTCAATCCGACCCCAAGCAATGTCACCTTGTGGCCGTTAAGCGAATTCTTACGTATTTAGTTGCTACGCCTTGCTTCGGGATCTGGTATCCAAAGGGGTCTACCTTTGAATTAATTGGATATTCAGACTCTGATTATGCTGGATGCAAGGTTGATAGGAAGAGTACATCAGGGACATGCCAATTCCTAGGAAGATCCCTGGTGTCTTGGAGTTCAAAGAAACAAACATCCGTTGCCCTATCCACCACTAAGGCCGAGTATGTTGTCGCAGGATAGTGTTGCGCGCAACTACTTTGGATGAGGCAAACCCTCAAGGACTTTGGCTACAATCTGAGCAAAGTCCCACTCTTATGTGACAATGAGAGTGCAATCCGCATGGAGGATAATCCTGTTGAACACAGCCGCACTAAGCACATAGACATCCGGCATCACTTTCGGAGAAACCACCAGCAAAAGGGAGATATCGAGGTGTACCACATTAGCACCAAGAACTAGCTAGTCGATATCTTCACCAAGCCTTTAGATGATAAAAGGTTTTGCAGGTTGCGTAGTGAGCTAAATGTCTTAGATTCGCGTAACTTGGATTGATCTATAGCATACATGTGTTCTATGCCTTTGATCATGTTACTTCATGCATTTATGTAATTTGTTGCTTGTTTATGGTGCTCTGTTTTGGTGCTCAAGTTGTGCAAGGGATCCCCGGACCTCACAAGTCCATGTGTGAATGATGCACATATTTAGGGGGAGATGTGCTAGAACTTGACCCTTTGAGACTAACATTTGTGTTTGAGTATACTTGATGTAGTCTCAAAGGTGCATTGAAAGGGAAAGGTGAACTTGGACCATGCAAAGACTTCCACTGCACTCCGGTATTAGTGTAATTAACTCTAAGTTCATATCTATGCTCCTCTTATTGCCTTTGTGCTCTTTATTGGCATTTTTGGTGAGGCAATGGGGTTAAAGGGCCAATAATGATCCCGTTTTGGTGCTTAATGCCAAAGGGGGAGAAATTAAGGCCAAAGCAAATGGATCAGCTACCACTTGTGAATTGTGAAAATAATAGAGTTAGAACTTTTGATTTATTCAAAACACTCTTATTGCAAAATTTGGTCTCTTGTGGGGGAGATTTCTTGAGAAAAAGGGGGAGTTTTTGGCACTTGATCAATTTCACTATTGCATTATCTCCCTTTGTGCCCAAACAAGTGTGTTTGACTTAGAGATAGGAAAATGAATTTTATTTGCAAAAACAAACCAAGTGGTGGCCAAAAATGATCCAAATATGTCAAAACTTGTGCAAAGACAATTTTGTTCTCAATTGCATTGATGTTGCACTTCTTTTGGTTGCTTTTGGATGTGTTGGCATAAATCACCAAAAAGGGGGAGATTGAAAGGGAAATGTGCCCTTGGGCAATTTCTATTATGTTTTGGTGATTAAGTGCCGAACACATTTAATAAAGTTCTTATGTGCTAAATGAAGAGAAAAGTTCAAATCAAGACATGAGGTATGTTTCTAGACTTAGTACATTGTTTTGAGTACTAACATATTTTGTCTAAGTGCTAGAAACAAGAAAAGAAAGAATTGCAAATGACTTGGCTGTGTGCAGCCAAAGTCCAGCTCGGCCTGGCACACCGGACAGTGTCCGGTGCGCCAGGCTGGTTTCCGGTGAATAGGTCGCTCTCGGGAAAGTTTGGCGGTGTACGACTATAATTCACTGGACTGTCCGGTGGTTCACCGGACTGTCCGGTGAGCCAACGGTCACCAGCGCAATGGTCGGTCGCGCAATCTGCGGGCGACGTGTGGCCCACGCCAACGGTCGGCAGGGGGCATCGGACTGTCCGGTGTGCACCAGACAGTGTCCAGTGCGCCAACTGCCCCGGAGCTGCAACGGTCGTCTGTGCCAGAAAAGGAAGGAGATCGGCACCGGACCATCTACAGTGACTGTCCGGTGGCGCACCGGACTATCCGGTGCGCCACTCGACAGAAGGCAAGGATAGTCTTCCTTGTTGATCTTCAACGACTCCTAGTTGCCTTGGGGCTATAAAAGGGACCCCTACGCGCATGGAGGAGTTACCCAAGCTTACAAGAAACATTCTAAGACTCCAATACTCCAACTTCACGCATTTGATTCTTTGAGATAGTGACTTGAGCTCCATTTGAGTTGTGAACTTCGTGCTTTGTGTTTTGCTCGAGTTGTGACTTGTGTGCGTGATTGTGCTATGGATTTGAGTCTTGTGTGTGTTGCTCTCCCCTCCCTTACTTCTGTGCTTCTTTTGTGATCATCATTGTAAGGGCGAGAGGCTCCAAGTTGTGGAGATTCCTCGCAAACGGGAGAAAGACTAAGAAAGGAAAAACTGTGATATTCAAGTTGATCATCGGATCACTTGAAAGGGGTTGAGTGCAACCCTCGTCCATTGGGACGCCACAACGTGGAAGTAGGCAAGTGTTACTTGGCCGAACCATGGGATAAAATCGTGTGTCTCTTGTGTGCTTTCTCTTTGATTGTCTGTGTTCACAAGAGCTCGTTTCAAGCTACTTAGCCGTTCTAACTTTCATAACTAAGTTTTGTGGCTATTAGTGTTGAATTTTACAGGATCACCTATTCACACCCTCCCTCTAGGTGCTCTCAGGTGGCGGTGGCAACTGCTGCTATTGGGCTGCATCCTCCTGGGGTGCCTGTTGTTCCGACTGAGCACGCCTCGCACCTATGCGCCTATTCTCAGACATCTGTAGAAATCACACACATATCAGATCTGACTCTATAGTCTTTCAGGATAAGAAAAGATATACGGAAATCTTCATAGCACTGAACAATTGATCATCTTCACTGACATCTTCTCAGATAAAGAGGAAAGTAGAAATGAATGGATTACCCAACTAAATAACTGACTTTATTAATAACTACACCAAGTTGCAGGGGATACCCACACCTTGGTGACAATCATTACAAAGATCCAACTTCATCACATGTTCATCATAACAAGCATCCAACATAAGATAAGCAAACTAACTCTAATTAAGACTGACTAGACTAAGACACTAAATTAAGCATTATTACAGACTCCAACTCTGTCGATCTATGGATCTAAATCTATCCGGGTCCTGCAGTCTGGGGTACCGTAGTCGAAGCGACCATGGGGTGGTGAACGGTAAGGGTACTGAATCCCGACAGGGGTGGGAAAACCACCATCAAGATAGTGGCGTGCAGCACACTTAACACACAATTCTGCAACCTCCGCCCAAACCTTGCCCAACTCATCAAGGGCGTGGTCCAACTCCGTGTTTAGCACAGTGGCCAGGTTGACCATGCTGTTTAGCCTGGGATTGCCCTCACCGACGGGTGAGACAATCACACCACCAGCACTACCGGTAGAATGGCGAGGGTAGTACTTCAGGTCAAGGCCATCAGCTACCCCGCTGAACAACGAGCAATACTGAGAAAGTGCCTGTCGTGCTACATCCTGCATGGCTGCCTCGGTAGTGTCCCTCTCAGTGATAGAATAGTGCTCTGAGAAGGCCTCTACACCCCGGAGATCATCGTCCGGATGTCACACCAAGCAAGTAGCCTCCCACTAGTCCGGGTATAACCCGCGACGATGCTGGTAGACTACACAACGGTACTCGATGGACCAAGTGTGTCGGTCGAGGGCCCGATGCAGCAGGGTGTCGAGAGCGTCGTGGAAGTGACACCCGCAAGCGATGTCACGAGTGATGGGTCTAGCGATCCACCCCTCTGGCTCCGGCTCCTCCGAGCGCTCTGTGCCGTGGCTTGAACTGCCACCGGCGTCGTCATCGTCTCCGTCTCCGTCAGGGTCTCCTCCAGCAGTCGGGATGCCCTATGGTGGTGTAGAGGGCATCTCTGGCTGAGGTGCAGGGGAAGGCGGCCTCTCAGACTCCACCTCCTGCTGAGGCGAGGGGGAAGAGTCCTGCTGCTCCTGCTCTTGCTCCTGGCGTTGGCGCTCCTGCTCCTCGTGCAGGCGACGATGCAGTCTCTCCAGGTGACTGGACTGACCTGACACCGTGCGACGCAGTGGACGCTTCGCCAGACGAGAAGGCAAAAAGGGAATCACAGACTTACGTGCAGTGCACCTGGTATGGGCCATCTACAAAAGACATCGTAAGCACAAGAGTAAGAGTAGAACTATGAGACCAGAAAGTAAACAGAAAGAAAAGTGAGACAAAACTTTTTGAGATAAGTAAATAACATAGAGTTGGTCAAGATAACCAACTTTTAAAAAGACACTAAGGTCAAGGTAAGAGTAGGGATCTATAGTCCTTAGGGAGACCATTCTAGTCTAGGTTGGCGGTCCTACAGTCAACAAGGCTTTGATACCACTTATGTCACACCCGGTTTTGGAAGGCAAACCGAGTGCGAACCATGTACGTGCCAGGATCAGAACTCGCGTACACAGCGATTACATAATTGGACATCATCACACAATGCTTAAAGTAAATAGCGGAAAGGGTACTTAGTTACATCAAGATGTCTGAGACATCCACAGAGTCTAATACATATCCATAGTGTTCAACAATAATATCAAGGTGCGGAGTAACGAAACATAGAAGATAAGCTTACACAGGCAGCTGACTGGGGGTTTGCCACTAAAGTAAACTAGAACTCGTCGTAGTCCTGGAACTCCTCAAAGTCCTCCATGTTACCAACATCTCCTCTTGAGCACTGAGTATAGTGGGCACAACCTGGGGCGGGGTGGTTTGTAAAGCAAGGGTGAGTACACATCAACGTACTCAGCAAATGTCCTGTTTGGCTAAAAGTGGACTAGCTGTATGTGGAGTTAAGGTTTAGCAATTTCTTTTAGTTGGTCAAGTTTTATTAATATAAGTAGAGCCAGATTTTAGTAATAAACCCAGTTATTACCCAGAAGTACTCCCTTCAAGAGGAAATACCATAGATCAGAATTATAAACAACATTATTAACCATCATCATAAAAGTAACCCAAGTTCTTCTAATCGAAGAGGATCCCAAGGCTGCTATTAACCGTGAGCATGGTTGATATACCAGTTTTTAACACTGTAGAGGTCGCACACTTTACCCACAAGCTGTGATTCCCATTCTGCCCGGGGTTCTAGCCTCCCCATTGATCACTACCAAGGTGACCTAGCAGGCTCTCACTACGTAGCCTTTACAAAGATTTCCCAGAGGCCATAGTCGCCCATTTGGTTTCTCCAGTTTAATAAACACAGTACATCTCCCTAAAGGAAGGGTGACTAACAAAACCAAATCAAAAAACCTCTGCAACCAGCCTCGGCAGAGCAAGTACTGTGCCCGGACCCCATTGACGGCCCTACGGTGAAGCCAACTACTCCTCTGGTTCCTCTAATTAATCAGCTAAGGGCGTCCCATTCCACCCTCATGGTTGCACTGTTATCCTGGGTTGTCACTCCTCAAACAGGTCCTTACGGAGAGGCACTCAGGAAATAGCCTGAGCCCCCTAAAGTAATCACAAGAACCTCATCGAGATAACATCATCGTATCATAAATAATCATATCATGTTCATTGATTAAGTTAAAGCAATAGCATAAGCTAACCATGATTAACGCAAAAAGGTAAATAAGGGTAAGGTAAATATAGACTAGTCAATCCTTAAGTTTCAATAATGTAATGTGGAACAGTGAATTATAATGTAAAGTAGGACATGATAGGTCTGAGGACACTTGCCTTCACCAGGTTGTTGCTCAGAGGGTTCTTCGGTAACACACTCAAGAACCACGAGCTGCTCATTGTCTTGATAAAGCGAGCATACATCCAATACATTTGGAAAGTAAAAATGAACATCACACCAAACATGTACAAACATTGGAACACAACTCAAAAGAGGTAATACTAAATAAAGAAGAATAAGATCAAGTTGTAAAATGGACTAATCTTAATTAGGGATTGATTATTCTCTAAGTGTTGAAACATAGCTCAAAAAGGTTAAGTAGTAATTACACAAAGAAAATATTAAATTATAAGATGAACTACTCTCATTTAGGAATTTGATTATCCTTTAAGTGTTATCCATAATTACATACCTAATTCCATTCATTTCATTAAGACCTAAAGGTTAAACCAAAAATGAATTCATGTAATGCATATCACTAATCTCACAAGATTAAATATACTTTAACTCCTAGGATTCTCCTTTTATTTACTTCAATAAATGAATAAATCAACATATACTTTTGTCGGGGACCATAATTAGGGGTACCCTCAAGACGCCTAATTCTCAGCTGGTAACCCCCATCAGCATAAAGCTGCAAAGGCCTGATGGGTTTGATTAAGTCAGGGATCAGTCCATACGAGTGACTTGACCACGCCACGCCCGAGCCTAGCCTCGGGCGAGGGCAGCCGACCCTAAGATGACTCCATCTCGCCTGAGGCCTCCTCTTTCACGGCAGACGCATCTCCGGCTCGCCCTAGGCCCCGCCTTCGATAAGAAGAAACCCTGACTAAATCACCACGCCAACCGACCGAGTCACCGGGGCGTTTAACGCAAAAGGTAAGACCAACGGGCGACCAGACTTCGCCAGAGGCGCCATAGGAGACTCCGCCCGACCCAGGGCTCGGACTCGGGCTAAGGCCCCGGAAGACGGCGAACTCCGCTCCGCCCGACCCAGGGCTCGGACTCGGGCTAAGGCCCCGGAAGACGGCGAACTCCGCTCCGCCTAAGGGCTCGGACTCGGGCTAAGGCCCCGGAAGACGGCGAACTCCGCTCCGCCCGACCCAGGGCTCGGACTCGGGCTAAGGCCCCGGAAGACGGCGAACTCCGCTCCGCCTAAGGGCTCGGACTCGGGCTAAGGCCCCGGAAGACGGCGAACTCCGCTCCGCCTAAGGGCTCGGACTCGGGCTAAGGCCCCGGAAGACGACGAACTCCGCCTCGCCCGACCCAGGGCTCGGACTCCGCCTCGGCCTCCGCCTAACGAACTCCGCCTCGCCCGACCCAGGGCTCGGACTCTGCCTCTGTCTTGCAGGACGGACTCGACCTCGGCTTTAGAGGAGCCTCCACGACGCCCGACCCAGGACGCGAGACCGCCACGTCAACAGGAAGCGTCATCATCACCCTGCCCTGAGCCGACTTGGGTCGCAGAGAACAAGACCGGCGTCCCATCTGGCCAGCTATGCCAGATAGGCAATGATGGCGCCCCGCTAGATCATGACGACGGCGGCTCCCAGCTCCCTTACGAAAGCAGGAGAACATCAGCAAGGACCCAGCCACCTCGACAGCTGTCCCCCCGTCCGGCTCCGTTACTCCTCCAACAGCCACGACGCCACACCAACAGGGTGCCAAGATCTCTCCGGCTGCCACCTGGGCATGTACATAGGGCGCTAGCTCTCCCTCGCTAGACACGTAGCACCTTGCTACACCCCCATCTTGTACACCTGGACCCTCTCCTTACGACTATAAAAGGAAGGGCCAGGGCCTTCTTAGAGAAGGTTGGCCTCGCGGGGACGAAGGGCAGGGGCAGGCGCTCTCTCGGGGCCGCTCTCTCCCCTCACCTCGCGCGGACGCTTGTAACCCCCTACTGCAAGCGCACCCGACCTGGGCGCGGGACGAACACGAAGGCCGCGGGAATTTCTCCGACTCCCTCACGACCCGGCTCCGGCCACCGACCTCTCTCTCTCTGTTCCCCCCTTCGCGCTCGCTCCACGCGCTCGACCCATCTGGGCTGGGGCACGTGGCACTCTCACTCGTCGGCTCGAGGACCCCCCGGTCTCGGAACGCCGACAGTTGGCGCGCCAGGTAGGGGCACGCTGCGTGTTGACGTTCGATTTCCCGTCAAGCTCCAGATGGGCAGTCTCCAACAACCTCTTCAACCCGGGACGGTGCTCCGTTTCGGGAACCTCGAGTTCATGTCTCTCGATGGCGACTACGACATGATACTCCTTCCACCGCCGCGCGACAGCGACAATGGTGGCGGACAGCCCGCCCGCCGGCGGCGGAATCGACGACGTCTCTCCCGCGTGGGGGAAGGACAACTTTCGAGCTCGCCCCATCCTCTCCCTCGCCATCGGAGGAGGAGGAGGCGGGGCAACCGGGGCCGAGCGGGAGATCGCGCTCCGACGGCTGTCGAGCAAATCGACATCCCCGGCGCCTCGACGGAGGACACGCCAAGCGTCGCCCTCGCGTTCGAGGCAAACGCGAGCGCCATCCCCCCGCAACACGTCGACCCCGAGCAAGTGGACGACGCCAGCACGCTCACGGAAGGCCTGCAGGACGTCGCCCTCGTACCCAAGACGACGACGCGATCTGCCCCCGACGTGACTTCATCGCTCCTCGTCGACAAAAAGGTACCGACTGCTACCCATCTTTCGTCATTTCGACTCGGCCTCAGCCCGCCTGGCGACCTCGCTTTGGCGGGCGCTCACATTGAGGCGAGTGCAACCTCTCTGGGGTTTCGTGTGCGGTCGCCTTGGGACCGATTGACGGGTGTCTCGACCTACGGACCCTCTGGGTCCGAGGAAGATGACGACCCCAGCATCTGCTGGGATTTCTCCGGATCTGGCAACCCTAGTGCCATGCGGGATTTCATGACCGCATGTGACTACTGCCTCTCCGACTGTTCCGACGGCAGCCGCAGCCTTGGCGACAAGGACTGCGGCCCGAGTCGCGAATGTTTCCACATCGAGCTAGGGGATCCCTCCGGAGGCGGCTGTATCGGCATGCCGGAGGATGGTGATCCCCCTAGGCCAGCGCCTCGCGCCGACATCCCGCGGGAGCTAGCTGTGGTCCCCGTTCCGGCGGGGGGTCACGACCCACAGCTCGAGCAAGTCCGCGGGGCGCAGGCCGGGTTCGATGAAGGAGCAGGAGCGCTCGAGGCAATCCGCCAGAACATCGGGCAGGTATGGGCGAGCCAACCCCCGGCCGGAGGAATACGTCACCTGCCCCAAGGTCTCCAGCACCGCATCGCCAACGATGCCAGGGACAAACCGCCACCCGCATCCGGCGGGACTGGTCAGGACCTGGCCGCTGCAGCGATGCTCCTCCGCGCGATGCCGGAGTCATCAACCACCGAGGGTCGGCGAATCCAGGGAGAACTTAAGCATCTCCTGGAAGGCGCTGCGGCCCGGCGGGCCGAGAGCTCTGCCTCCCGCAGGCAGAGATACCCCTCGGAACCTCGTGCCGCGACTTCCCGACTCACGCGGGAAGCCTCGGTCTTCACCGGGCGCACGCGCAACACCGCGCCTGTGGCCCCGGGCCACCTCGGCGACGAGCACCCTCATCGTGACCGTCGGGCACGCCTCGACGAAAGAGTGCGCCGAGGCTACCACCCCAAGCGTGGGGGACGTTACGACAGCGGGGAGGATCGGAGTCCCTCGCCCGAACCACCCGGTCCGCAGGTCTTTAGCCGAGCCATTCGGCGGGCGCCGTTTCCGCCCCGATTCCGACCCCCGACTACTATCACGAAGTACTCGGGGGAGACGAGACCGGAATTGTGGCTTGCGGACTACCGCCTGGCCTGTCAACTGGGTGGGACGGACGATGACAACCTCATCATCCGAAACCTCCCCCTGTTTCTCTCCGACACCGCTCGTGCCTGGTTGGAGCACCTGCCTCCGGGGCAGATTTCCAACTAGGAGGATCTGGTCCAGGCTTTCGCCGGGAACTTCCAGGGCACGTACGTGCGCCCCGGGAATTCCTGGGACCTCCGAAGCTGTCGGCAACTCCCGGGAGAGTCTCTCCGAGACTACATCCGGCGGTTCTCGAAGCAGCGCACCGAGCTGCCCAACATCACCGACTCCGATGTCATCGGCGCGTTCCTCGCCGGCACCACCTGCCGCGACCTGGTGAGCAAGCTGGGTCGCAAGACCCCCACCAGGGCGAGCGAGCTGATGGACATCGCCACCAAGTTCGCCTCCGGCCAGGAGGCGGTTGAGGCCATCTTCCGGAAGGACAAGCAGCCCCAGGGCCGCCCGACGGAAGATGCTCCCGAGGCGTCAACTCCGCGCGGCGCCAAGAAGAAAGGCAGGAGGAAGTCGCAAGCGAAACGCGACGTTCCCGATGCAGACCTTGTCGCCGCCGCCGAGCGCAAGAACCCTCGGAAGCCCCCCGGAGGTGCTAACCTCTTCGACAAGGCACTCAAGGAGACGTGCCCCTACCATCAGGAGCCCGTCAAGCACACCCTCGAAGAGTGCGTCATGCTTCGGCGTCACTTCCATCGGGCCGGGCCACCCGCAGAGGGTGGCAGGGCTCACGACGACGACAAAAGGGAGGATCGCCAAGCAGGAGAGTTCCCGGAGGTCCGCGATTGCTTCATGATCTACGGAGGGCATGCGGCGAACGCCTCGGCTCGGCATCGTAAGCAAGAGCGTCGGGAGGTCTGCTCGGTCAAGGTGGCGGCGCCAGTCTACCTAGACTGGTCTGACAAGCCCATCACCTTTGACCGGGACGACCACCCTGACCACGTGCCGAGCCCGGGGAAGTACCCTCTCGTCGTCGACCCCGTCATCGGCGACGTCAGGCTCACCAAGGTCCTGATGGATGGAGGCAGCTGCCTCAACATCATCTACGCCGAGACCCTCAGGCTCCTGCGCGTCGACCCGTCGTCCGTCCGAGCAGGCGCTGCGCCCTTCCACGGGATCATTCCCGGGAAGCGCGTCCAGCCCCTCGGACAGCTCGACCTCCCTGTCTGCTTCGGAACACCCTCCAACTTCCGAAGGGAGACCTTGACGTTCGAGGTGGTCGGGTTCCGAGGAGCCTACCACGCAGTGTTGGGAAGGCCATGTTACGCGAAGTTCATGGCCATCCCCAACTACACCTACCTGAAGCTCAAGATGCCGGGCCCCAATGGGGTCATCACCGTCGGCCCCACGTACAAACACGCATTCGAATGCGATGTGGAGTGCGTGGAGTACGCCGAGGCCCTCGCCGAGTCCGAGGCCCTCATAGCCGACCTGGAAAGCCTCTCCCGAGAGGTGCCGGACGTGAAGCGGCATGCCGGCAACTTCGAGCCAGCGGAGACGGTTAAGGCCGTCCCTCTCGACCCCAGTGGCGACACCTCCAAGCAGATCCGGATCGGTTCGGGGCTCGACCCCAAATAGGAAGCAGTGCTCGTCGACTTTCTCCGCGCAAACGCCGACGTTTTTGCGTGGAGTCCCTCGGACATGCCCGGCATACCGAGGGATGTCGCCGAGCACTCGCTGGATATTCGGGCCGGAGCCCGGCCGGTCAGACAGCCTCTGCGCCGATTCGACGAGGAAAGGCGCAGGGTGATAGGCGAGGAGGTCCACAAGCTGATGGCAGCAGGGTTCATTAAAGAGGTATTCCATCCCGAATGGCTTGCCAACCCTGTACTTGTGAGGAAAAAAGGGGGGAAGTGGCGGATGTGTGTAGACTACACTGGTCTCAACAAAGCATGTCCGAAGGTCCCCTACCCTCTACCTCGTATCGATCAAATCGTGGACTCCACTGCAGGGTGCGAAACCCTGTCTTTCCTCGATGCTTACTCAGGGTATCATCAAATCAAGATGAAAGAGTCCGACCAGCTCGTGACTTCTTTCATCACGCCCTTCGGCATGTACTGTTATGTCACAATGCCGTTCGGTTTGAGGAACGCGGGTGCAACTTACCAGCGGTGCATGAACCATGTGTTCGGCGAACACATTGGTCGCACGGTCGAGGCCTACGTCGATGACATCGTAGTCAAGACGAGGAAAGCCTCTGACCTTCTCTCCGACCTCGAACTGACATTCCGGTGTCTCAAGGCGAAGGGCGTCAAGCTCAATCCCGAGAAGTGCGTCTTCGGGGTGCCCCGAGGCATGCTCTTGGGGTTCATCGTCTCCGAGCGAGGCATCGAAGCCAACCCGGAGAAGATCGCAGCGATCACAAACATGGGGCCCATCAAGGACTTAAAAGGCGTACAGAGGGTCATGGGATGCCTCGCGGCCTTGAGCCGTTTCATCTCGCGCCTCGGCGAAAGAGGCCTGCCCCTGTACCGCCTCTTAAGGAAGGCCGAGTGCTTCACTTGGACTCCCGAGGCCGAGGAAGCCCTCGGGAACCTGAAAGCGCTCCTCACCCAGGCGCCCATCTTGGTACCCCCAGCTGATGGAGAAACCCTCCTGGTCTACGTCACCGCAACCACTCAGGTGGTCAGCGCCGCGATCGTAGTCGAAAGGCAGGAAGAGGGGCATGCATTGCCCGTTCAGAGGCCAGTCTACTTCGTCAGCGAAGTGCTGTCCGAGACCAAGATCCGCTACCCACAAGTCCAGAAGCTGCTATATGCAGTGATCCTGACGAGGCGAAAGCTGCGACATTACTTCGAGTCCCATCCGGTGACTGTGGTGTCATCCTTCCCCCTGGGGGAGATCATCCAGTGCCGAGAAGCCTCCGGACGGATCGCGAAGTGGGCGGTGGAAATCATGGGCGAGGCAATCTCGTTTGCCCCTCGGAAGGCCATCAAGTCCCAGGTACTGGCGGATTTCGTAGCCGAATGGGTCGATACCCAGTTACCAACGGCTCCGATCCAACCAGAGCTCTGGACCATGTTTTTCGACGGGTCGCTGATGAAGACGGGAGCTGGCGTGGGCCTGCTTTTCGTCTCGCCCCTCGGGAAACACCTGCGCTATGTGCTACGCCTCCATTTCCCGGCGTCCAACAATGTGGCTGAGTACGAGGCTCTGATCAACGGATTGCGAATCGCCATCGAGCTAGGGGTCTGACGCCTCGATGCACGTGGCGACTCGCAGCTCGTCATCGACCAAGTCATGAAGAACTCCCTCTGCCGCGACCCGAAGATGGAGGCCTACTGTGAGGAGGTTCGACGCCTGGAAGACAAGTTCTACGGGCTCGAGCTTAACCACATCGCCCGGCGCTACAACGAGACTGCGGACGAGCTGGCGAAGATAGCCTCGGGGCGAACGACGGTTCCCCCGGACGTCTTCTCCCGAGATCTGCACCAACCCTCCGTCAAGATAGATGATGCACCCGAGCCCGAGGCACCCTCGGCCTCGTCCGAGGTGACCTCGGCCCAGCCCGAGCCATCCTCGGCTCACCCCGAGGAACCCTCGGAGCCCGAGGGCGAAGCACTGCGCATCGAGGAGGAGCAGAACGGGGTCGTGCCAGATCAAGATTGGCAAACCCCGTACCTGCAATATCTCCGCCAAGGAGAACTGCCACTCGACCGCGCCGAGGCTCGGCGGGTAGCGCGACGTGCCAAATCGTTCGTCTTGCTGGGCGACGAGAAGGAACTCTACCACCGAAGCCCCTCGGGCATCCTCCAGCGATGCATCTCCATCGCCGAGGCCCAGGAACTCCTGCAGGAAATACAATCGGGGGCTTGCGGTCATCATGCAGCACCTCGAACCCTCGTTGGGAACGCTTTCCGCCAAGGCTTCTACTGGCCAACGGCGGTGGCTGACGCCACTAGAATTGTCCGCGCCTGCGAAGGGTGCCAATTCTATGCGAAGCAGACCCACCTGCCCGCTCAGGCTCTGCAGACGATACCCATCACCTGGCCCTTCGCTGTGTGGGGTCTGGACCTCGTCGGCCCTCTGCAGAAGGCGCCCGGGGGCTACACGCACCTGCTGGTCGCCATCGACAAATTCTCCAAGTGGATCGAGGTCCGACCCCTAAACAGCATCAGGTCCGAGCAGGCGGTGGCGTTCTTCACCAACATCATCCATCGCTTCGGGGTCCCGAACTCCATCATCACCGACAATGGCACCCAGTTCACCGGCAAAAAATTCTTGGATTTTTGCGAGGATCACAACATCCGGGTGGACTGGGCCGCCGTAGCTCACCCCATGTCGAATGGGCAAGTGGAACGTGCCAATGGCATGATTCTACAAGGGCTCAAGCCTCGGATTTACAACAGTCTCAACAAGTTCGGCAAGCGATGGATGAAGGAACTCCCCTCGGTGGTCTGGAGCCTGAGGACGACGCCAAGCCGGGCCACGGGTTTCACGCCGTTCTTCCTGGTCTACGGGGCCGAGGCCATCCTGCCCACAGACCTGGAATACGGCTCCCCGAGGACGAGGGCCTACAACGAAGAAAGCAACCAAGCTAGCCGAGAAGACTCGCTGGACCAGCTGGACGAGGCTCGGGACAGGGCCTTACTACACTCGGCACGGTATCAGCAGTCCCTGCGACGCTACCACGCCCGAGGAGTCCGACCCCGAGATCTCCAGGTGGGCGATCCGGTGCTTCGGCTGCGGCAAGACGCCCGAGGGAGGCACAAACTCACGCCCCCCTGGGAGGGGCCGTTCATCATCGCCAAAGTTCTGAAGCCCGGGACGTACAAGCTGGCCAACAGTCAAGGCGAGGTCTACGGCAACGCTTGGAACATCCAACAGCTACGTCGCTTCTACCCTTAAGATGTTTCCAAGTTGTTCATATACCCCGTACCCACGCAAAGTTTAGTCAACAAGGAAGGGTCGGCCTCGCCTCGGCAAAGCCCGACCCTCCCTCGGGGGCTAAAAGGGGGGAAACCCCCTCTGCGTCAAAATTTTCCTCGAACAAAAAATCCCTTTTACCAGAACATCTTTCGTGCTTTTTGACTACTTCGGAAAGTGGGTCCTGGAAACGACGGGGTACACGTAAGCAGTCAAGGCTGACCGAGCCGAGGGACTCCTACGCCTCCGGGATACGGATACCTCACTCATCACCTTCTGCGATAAGTAACTCGCGCTCGGATAAAGTGACTCCGCGGATCGAACGAGTCTTTACGTACGGAAGCTCTTCTGTTGAAGCGGTTCTTCGAGCCTTCTCGACCGAGTCGGTAACAGGGCCTCATGGATGGGTAAAAGTACGCGTAAGCGGCAAGGCCGACCGAGCCGAGGGACTCCCACGCCTCCGGGATACGGATACCTCACTCATCACCTTCCGCGAGAAGCAACTCTTGCTCGCACTAACATCCCTGCTACCGACAAAAAGTCCAGATACTCGGAACGAGAGGAAAAGAGGCGCAGCTTTACAACGCAACAAGGGTATGTGTTCTGGCCTCAACGGCCGCGCAAGGCCCACGCTACAAGACGATTTGACCCTGCAGGCTCGGATCTTGACGCTGGAAGAGGGCGAAGACACCCTCGGCATCAACAGCACCTTCGGCAAGGCCCGACCTAGCCTCGGACGGCGACGCGGTCCGAGGGCCTCCGCTCCGAAGGACGACGTCATCACCACGCTCGAGCAATCTCTGCCAGGGACTTCTCCGAGAACCCGGCCCGAGCGGACGGCTCGGCCGGCCACCTCCGGGGCCTCGGCCGACCACCTTCCGAGGGCGCCAGCTCGGTCCGAAGCCTCGGCTGATCAGCTCCGACGCCGATCCTGCCAACAAACAACCCGGCTAGGCTCCGGCCAACCAGGTTTCATTTCCGAGCCGACAACGCCTCTGCTCATGCTGATATCGCTACCCCTGGCCTCGGCTCGTCGAAGAGCGGCCGAGGGGTCTCTTTAACTAAGCTAGAGGAGCCTCGGACAACAGGTTCGACCGAGCCGAGGGATTCCTACGCCTCCGGGATACGGATACCTCACTCGTCACCTTGACACGGGGCGACTCGTGCTTGGTGAAGCGGTTCAGGCAAACAACAGGCGAGTCTTAGTGCTCAGAAATGAGAAAAAAAACACGGCTCTGTGCCGTAAGTTACATACATGTTCAGGCCCCGAAAGCCGAAATGAACAAAAAACCCGGCACTCGAAGTGCCATTACAAACGGAACTCCGGTTCCCCCACCCCGCAGGTACGAACAACCCCACTCGATAGGGGCGGGCCTGCGGGGCAGCGGAAAGACTCTCACCCCCCGAGGACGAGAGCCAGCCATTCAGGCCGGGAGACGGAGACCCAGGGCTACGGACGGAGTAGGCAATCTCGTCGGTAGAGAAGCCACTTCCGTCCGCCGACGCCTCGGGACCCGCCATCTCCGACATGGCTGGAGGAAGTCTCCGTGAAGCTGGAGGATGCCGTTCTCCCCCCGGCGCACGGGGAAGAAGAGGGCAACCGACCCACACGGAGACAGCTCCCTGGCTCGCCTCGTCCTCCCTCTTGGCCAGGTGATGAAAATCCTTGAGGCTGAGGGAGGGGCAGAGGCCGCAGCCCGGCTCGCTTTCCCCCACCATCGAGCCGGAGGTCGCCCTCTTGGGTGACCGCCGGTGGAGGGGTGCAGCCGGGCTGCATGATGAAAATCCTTGAAGCCGAATGATGGCTGAAAGGTACCAACTCCCACGGAGTTGCGTTCCTCCAACAATGGAGCGAAAAGACGGCGGTTTTCCCCCATCCGGGGGCTCGGAAGATGGAGGGACACAATGCATGGAGGAGGTAGGAGACATGGTCACCCCACGAAGGGGGTCGCCCTCCTTTTAAAGGCAACTCCCCCTGCTTGCGCCCTCAACCGTCACGGGCTGAATCTTCTCCAACACGCCTCCAAAGTCCTCCCCTGCGACACGGGGGCTGGGGCCCGCCTGTCATGCAGACCGGCTCCAAGCAGAGAAAGCCGAACCGCCGCGCACGACGCACGCAACCGCCCAGCGGTTACAAGTAACCCTCCACTTTTGCCCAGACCAGCGGGCAAAGGGGGGAAGCGGCCATGCAGGTGGCATGCAACCGCGCCAAGTGGACGCGCCTCTCCGACTCCTGACAGGCCAGCGCGACGGCTCAAGCCCACGCGTCGTTCAACTGGCGCGCCGGGCGCTGCATGCGAACCGCTGCGCCTCTCGCTCCACCACCGCACCTCCTCGATTGCGGAACCGATACCGCGACTCGAGGCCGCCCAGCCTGCGATCCAGCGGCGCCAGCCTGGCGCAGCGGTCAAACGCGGTCAAAAATGGGCCGGCAGTAATGACGGTGGCGGGCGCGCGAGGGCAGCGGTCACGCCATCGGCCAGGCTCACGTCCCATCCGGAGGCAGCAAGAGAACCCCCTCTCACGGCGTGAAGACGACGCGCCCGTGACCCGTACCTCGAACAGCTCGTGCACGCGCAACGGCAACCTCGCCAACTACTCACCCCGGCGCATTAACTCCGCGGCTCGACGGACAGCGCTACGGGCGGGAGCGGCTGGTGACGTTTCGCCTTCGCCAAAACAACCGCGCCGAAAAAGGTACGCCACGACGTTCGATTTCGAATCCTTTTTCCCTTTTCCTTCTTTCTCTATCTCTTGCAACAGGGACCGAGAAGGGGGATAACCCCAAAGGGATCCTTCCCCGTGAAGGAACTAGGCTCCGAGCCTCCCTACTGATCAGGGGTTCGAAGGTTGGCCCCCCGAGGGGTTCAACAGCCGCCTCAGATCACGTGGGCCCAACACCCACTACTGGTCAGGGGTTCGAAGGTTGGCCCCCGAAAGGTTCCATGACCGCCTCAGGCTACTAGGGCTCCGTGCCCCCTACTGATCAGGGGTTCGAAGGCTGGCCTGTCGAAGGGTTCACAGCCGCCTCAGACGCCGAGCGAGGGATGACCAGGGGTACGTTCGATACATAACCAAGGCTCGGGCTGCGCTCCCGAGGTACCCTAGGACATTTCCGAGACCAGCGGGAACGACTCTGTAACGGAATCCCATCGGAGGGAGGCAACGAGCCCTCGGACCCCGTCGCTAGGGGACCGGGTCCGGCAGATCACCCGCAGGTACTTTTGGGCGTGCCTCCGGGCCCCTAGCCGACCCCCAACGAACGGGGCACGGACGTCCACTCGGATTACCCGATTGCAGCTCACCGGAGACACCATGTTCGGTGCCCATCGAGGGTAACATGGCGCACTCCCCCCCTCCTCCTTGCGGAAAGGCGACGTAGGGGCGTATATAAAAAGTCGAGTCTGTCCCTGATCGTCCTCTCGCTCCGTGCGAAGGCTCGGGGGCTGCTCTCGCAAACCCGGCTCCGGCCAAACCGTTGACAGCGTCAACATACCAGCCCGAGAACTTGGGCCCCGACAGTGCACCTGGGTTACGCCCTGCTCGCATGAGGGAACCGCTAGTCCAGCCGAGGCATTACGCAAGGCATTAAGACCTCGAAGGAGTGAAACCACTCCTCCGAGGCCTCGGGGGCTACACCCGGCGGGTGCGCTCGCGCGCACCCACCGGAACAAAGTACCTCCGAGAAAGGTTGGTCCCCTTGCAAAAAAGTGCGATGCAAGCCTCCAAGCGAGTGTTAACACTCTCTTCGAGGCTCGGGGGCTACTGTCGGGGACCATAATTAGGGGTACCCTCAAGACGCCTAATTCTCAGCTGGTAACCCCCATCAGCATAAAGCTGCAAAGGCCTGATGGGTTTGATTAAGTCAGGGATCAGTCCATACGAGTGACTTGACCACGCCACGCCCGAGCCTAGCCTCGGGCGAGGGCAGCCGACCCTAAGATGACTCCGTCTCGCCTGAGGCCTCCTCTTTCACGGCAGACGCATCTCCGGCTCGCCCTAGGCCCCGCCTTCGATAAGAAGAAACCCTGACTAAATCACCGCGCCAACCGACCGAGTCACCGGGGCGTTTAACGCAAAAGGTAAGACCAACGGGCGACCAGACTTCGCCAGAGGCGCCATAGGAGACTCCGCCCGACCCAGGGCTCGGACTCGGGCTAAGGCCCCGGAAGACGGCGAACTCCGCTCCGCCCGACCCAGGGCTCGGACTCGGGCTAAGGCCCCGGAAGACGGCGAACTCCGCTCCGCCTAAGGGCTCGGACTCGGGCTAAGGCCCCGGAAGACGGCGAACTCCGCTCCGCCCGACCCAGGGCTCGGACTCGGGCTAAGGCCCCGGAAGACGGCGAACTCCGCTCCGCCTAAGGGCTCGGACTCGGGCTAAGGCCCCGGAAGACGGCGAACTCCGCTCCGCCTAAGGGCTCGGACTCGGGCTAAGGCCCCGGAAGACGACGAACTCCGCCTCGCCCGACCCAGGGCTCGGACTCCGCCTCGGCCTCCGCCTAACGAACTCCGCCTCGCCCGACCCAGGGCTCGGACTCTGCCTCTGTCTTGCAGGACGGACTCGACCTCGGCTTCAGAGGAGCCTCCACGACGCCCGACCCAGGACGCGAGACCGCCACGTCAACAGGAAGCGTCATCATCACCCTGCCCTGAGCCGACTTGGGTCGCAGAGAACAAGACCGGCGTCCCATCTGGCCAGCTATGCCAGATAGGCAATGATGGCGCCCCGCTAGATCATGACGACGGCGGCTCCCAGCTCCCTTACGAAAGCAGGAGAACGTCAGCAAGGACCCAGCCACCTCGACAGCTGTCCCCCCGTCCGGCTCCGTTACTCCTCCAACAGCCACGACGCCACACCAACAGGGTGCCAAGATCTCTCCGGCTGCCACCTGGGCATGTACATAGGGCGCTAGCTCTCCCTCGCTAGACACGTAGCACCTTGCTACACCCCCATCTTGTACACCTGGACCCTCTCCTTACGACTATAAAAGGAAGGGCCAGGGCCTTCTTAGAGAAGGTTGGCCTCGCGGGGACGAAGGGCAGGGGCAGGCGCTCTCTCGGGGCCGCTCTCTCCCCTCACCTCGCGCGGACGCTTGTAACCCCCTACTGCAAGCGCACCCGACCTGGGCGCGGGACGAACACGAAGGCCGCGGGAATTTCTCCGACTCCCTCACGACCCGGCTCCGGCCACCGACCTCTCTCTCTCTGTTCCCCCCTTCGCGCTCGCTCCACGCGCTCGACCCATCTGGGCTGGGGCACGCGGCACTCTCACTCGTCGGCTCGAGGACCCCCCGGTCTCGGAACGCCGACAACTTTAATCCTATATTCTAAGTGTAAAATTAAAGTATACAGACTATAGTTGGTCATATTTTATTTAATCAGAGAATAATTTTATGAACATTTTGCAATTTGAACCACTAAATTTGGAGTTCATATGAAAAAGATATGAAATAAACAAGTTTTGAAGTTTGAAATATGAAATTATTGCTAAATCTGTGATTAAATAAAAGTATAGGGGGCTATTCAAAATAAACCAGGGGCCTGCGCGCTAAAACAGAGGATGGCGGGTTGATTTCCTAAAACCAGGGGGCTCTTAAGCAAAACTCACACGCGAAGGGGTATGGGGTAACCTTGGCCATCGGATCAGAGATCAGCGGCCTAGATTAGATTGCATGGGCGCGGGCACGCGGACGTGGATGACAAGCGGGGCCAGGGCGTCAGCGGGCCAAGGCGGGCCAAGGCGGGCTGACCAGCCGGGCCCAGAGGCAGAGACGTGGGGAGGGGGAAGAGAGAGAGGCAGTTGGATCTAGATCGGAGGGCTAGGATTAGATCCACTTGGGTTAAGTCTAAACCGCCCGATCTCGGACGGATGCCCGAGATCTAACGGCCAGGGGTGGACATGGGCGCGGTGACGCCGCTCAGTCCCATGGCGAGAGCTCGCCGGAGACGAGGAGGCTGGCCACGGTGGGGCTCCAGAGGCTTGGGGGCTAGCTCAGGCGCGTTTAGGGCGGTCTGGCGGACTCGGCCATGGCCCTCACGCTGGCGCAGAGGCACCAGAGGGCGCAGACCACGGCGAGGCGGGCTAACGGCGGCGCGGGATGGCTCTAGTGAGCAATTGCGCGAGCAACAGAGCAAGGACGACCAAATTAAGGGTACGGGTGGGTTGCTCACCTTTAGGGAAAAAGCTGGAGTCGCAAAGCAATGGCGGAGGCGCAAGGACGCGACAGGGTGACGGCGGTGGGGCTCCGGCTGCGCAAGGATTGCTCCGGTGAGCGCGGATCAGACGAAACAGAGAGGGGAAGGGCACATCGAAGGGTGTCCCGAGCAGCTGACAGCGAGGCGGAACTCACCGTGGCATGGGACGGGGCGCGGACGCGATGGTGGCTGCAGATCAGGCAGCGGCCGACGGGGGGCGGAGCTCTCTGCACGTGTGGGCAGAGTGAGAGAGAGGGCGAGAGGGTTTGGCAGAGGGCACAAATGAGTGAGGGGAGGTGGGCGATCAGGGCGCGGGGCTCAAAAGGGGCACGGGCGCAGGGACGTGGCCGGAGAACGCACGGTCGTGGGCACGTCCACGGTAGGGAGATCGTGGGCGAGAGGTTAGAGATGACTGATAGGTGGGGACGGCGGGAGAGAGAGAGAGAGAGAGAGAGAGAGAGAGAGAGAGAGAGAGAGAGATAGAGCAGGCGCGGGGGAAAAGAACGGCACCGACAGCTCGACCCCACAGAGCAGCGAGAGAGAAAGGGAGTGAGCGCGCTCGGTTTGGCGCCAACAGACGGGGCCCGCCTGTCAGGCACCAAGGGCGCGCGGGCGGGCGCGCATGGGCTGGGCTTAGTGGGCTGGTTTGGGCCGAATTGGCCTTTTCCTTTTTCCTGGAATTTCTATTGCCTTTTCTATTTATTTTCTCTAGGGTTTTCAATTCAAATTCAAATCAAGTTTCAAATTCAAACCAAATCAAATATGTGCAACAATTCAAAGAATATTTAGGCTCAATATGATGCAACATTCCATGACTCATATGTTTTGGGCAAAATAAAATAAATAATCCTTCACTAACTCAACTAACCCTAATTAAAAGAAAAAGATAGGGAGAAAACTAGCGAGAGAGTGAAACTTGAGTGAGATAGAGAAGAGTAACACCTAAATTTGGATGATCATAAGAAAGGAATTTTATACCCCCAAATTCAGGGTGTTATAGCTGATGAAGGTGCCGTCTTGGAGTTGCTTGATTTGAAATCCTAGAAAATACTTCAACAGACATCTCGAATTTCTGTATCATGATCCTACTAAACTCTTCACAAGTTGACTTGTTAGTAGACCCAAATATAATATCATATAAATTTGGCATACAAACAAGTCTTTTGCAACAGTCTTAGTAAAGAGAGTAGGATCGGCTTTTCCGACTTTGAAGCCATTAGTGATAAGGAAATCTCGCAGGCATTCATACCATGCTCTTGGGGCTTGCTTGAGCCCATAAAGAGCCTTTGAGAGTTTATACACATGGTTAGGATACTCATTATCTTCAAAGCCGAGAGGTTGCTTAACATAGACCTCTTCCTTGATAGGTCCATTGAGGAAGGCACTTTTCACGTCCATTTGATAGAGTTTAAATCCATGGTAAGTAGCATAGGCAAGTAATATACGAATTGACTGAAGCCTAGCTATGGGTGCATAAGTTTCATCAAAGTCCAAACCTTCGACTTGTGAATAACCTTTGGCCATAAGTCGAGCTTTGTTTCTTGTCACCACACCATGCTCATCTTGCTTGTTGCGGAATACCCACTTGGTACCTACAACATTTTGATTAGGACGTGGAACTAAATGCCATACCTCATTCCTCGTGAAGTTGTTGAGCTCTTCTTGCATAGCCAGCACCCAATCTGGATCTCTTAGTGCATCCTCCAACCTGTATGGCTCAATAGAGAACACAAAAGAGTAATGTTCACAGAAATGAGCAACTCGAGATCTAGTAGTTACCCCTTATGAATGTCACGAAGGATCAAGTTGACAGGGTGATCTCTTTGAATTGCTTGGTGGACTCTTGGGTGTGGCGGCCTTTGACCCTGAATTTCTTGATCATCTTCCTTGTCTTCATTATCTTCATCCCCCCTTGATCATTGTCCTCCTCTTGAGGTGGCTCATCCTCTTGATCTTCATCTTTAATATTTTGAGTCTGATCCTCATCTTGAGTTGGTGGAGATGCTTGGTTGGAAGATGGCGGTTGATCTTGTGTTTGTGGAGGCTCTTTAGATTCCTTGGGACACACATCCCCAATGGACATGTTCCTTAGCGCGACGCATGGAGCCTCTTCATCATCTAGCTCATCAAGATAAACTTGCTCCACGTGGGAGCCATTAGTCTCATCAAACACAATGTCACAAGAAACCTCAACCAATCTAGTGGATTTGTTGAAGACTCTATATGCCCTTGTATTTGAGTCATAACCAAGTAAAAAGCCTTCTACAGCCTTAGGAGTAAATTTAGATTTTCTACCTCTTTTAATAAGAATAAATCATTTACTCTCAAAGACTCTAAAATATGAAACATTGGGCTTTTTACCAGTGAGGAGTTCATATGATGTCTTCTTGAGGATTTGGTGAAGGTAGAGTCGGTTGATGGAGTAGCAGGCGGTGTTAATCGCCTCGGCCCAAAACCGGTCTAGTGTCTTGTACTCATCAAGCATGGTCCTCGCCATGTCCAGTAGTGTTCTATTCTTCCTCTCCACTACACCATTTTGTTGAGGTGTGTAAGGAGAAGAGAACTCATGCTTGATGCTCTCCTCCTCAAGAAATCCTTCAATTTGAAAATTCTTGAACTCTGTCCCATTATCACTTATTATCTTTTTGATCCTTAATCTGAACTCATTTTGAGCCCTTCTCAAGAATCCTTTTAAGGTCTCTTGGGTTTAAGCTTTTTCCTGCAAAAAGAACACCCAAGTGAAGCGAGAATAATCATCCACAATAACAAGACAGTACTTACTCCCGCCGATGCTTATATAAGCTATCGGGTCGAATAGGTCCATGTGGAGTAGCTCAAGCGGCCTGTCAGTTGTCATTATGTTCTTATGTGGATGATGAACTCTAACTTGCTTTCCTGCTTGACATGCGCTACAAATCCTTTCTTTCTCAAAATGAACATTTGTTAGTCCTAAAATGTGCTCTCCCTTTAGAAGTTTGTGAAGATTCTTCATCCCAACATGGGCAAGTCAGCGATGCCAGAGCCAACCCATATTAGTCCTAGTAATTAAGCAAGTGTTAAGTTCAGCTTTGTTCTCATTAAAATCAACTAAATATAGCTGACCCTCTAACACTCCCTTAAATGCTATTGAATCATCACTTCTTCTAAAGACAGTAACACATATATCTGAAAATAGACAGTTGTAGCCCATTTTACATAATTGAGAAACAGAAAGCAAATTGTAATCTAAAGAGTCTACAAGAAAAACATTGAAAATAGAATGGTCAGGTGATATAGCAATTTTACCCAAACCTTTGACCAAACCTTGATTTTCATCCCCGATTGTGATAGCTCTTTGGGAATCATCATTTTTCTCATAGGAGGAGAACATTCTTTTCTCCCCCGTCATGTGGTTTGTGCACCCGCTATCGATTATCCAACTTGAACCACTGAATGCATAAACCTACAAAACAATCTAGGCCTTGTTCTTAGGTACACAAATGGTCTTAGGTCCTTTCACATTAGAAACAAGCACCTTGGGTACCCAAACACAAGTTTTGGAGCTCTTGTGTTTGTCCCCAACATATTTGGCAACTACTTTGCCTGATTTGTTGGTTAAAACATAAAATGCATCAAAAGACTTAATGAAACATTATGGTCATTTGATGCAGCAGGAATTTTCTTTTTAGGCATTTTAATGTGAGTGGTATGCCTAGAACTAGAAGCCTCATTTTTATACATAAATGCATGATGAGAAACAGAATGAGGTTTCCTAGCATGAATCTTTCTAATTTTGTGCTTAGGATAGTTAGTAGGATATAAAATGTAGCCTTCACTATCCTTAACCATGGGATCCTTGCCCTTAACAAAATTAGACAATTTCTTTGGGGCATTAAGCTTGAAATTGCTCCCCTGTTGGAAACCAATGTCATCCTTAATGCCAGGGCGTCTCCCATTATAAAGCATGCTACGAGCAAATTTAAATTTTTCATTTTCGAGCTCATGCTCAGCAATTTTAACAGTTAATTTAGCTATGTGATCATTTTGTTATTTAATCATGGAAAGGTGATCATCCATAGCTTCTACATTAACATCTCTACATCTAGTACAAATAGAAACATGCTCAACAGTAGATGTAGATGGTTTGCAAACATTTAATTCTTCTATCTTAGCATTTAATCTAACATTCTCATCTCTAAGACATGAAATAGAATCATTGCAAACGTTCAATTCTTTAACCTTAGAAACTAAACTAGCATTTTCATTTCTAAGACTAGAAATTGAATCATGACAAATGCTAAGCTCCTTAGTTAAGTTTTCACGTTTTTCTACTTCCTGAGCATAAGTATTTTTCAATTTAATAGATTTTTGTTTTCTTTAATAAGGAAGTCCTCTTGGCTATCCAAGAGTTCATCCTTCTCATTAATGGCTTCAATTAGTTCATTTAATTTTTTCTTTTGGTCCATGCTAAGGTTGGCAAAGAGAGACATTAAATTATCTTCACTATCACTAAAGCTACCCTCATCACTAGATGTTGTATATTTGGGGGTGGCTCTAGAGTGTACCTTCTTCTTCTTGCCATCCTTAGCCATGAGACACTTGTGGCCGATGTCGGGGAAGAGGAGTCCCTTGTTGACGGCGATGCTGGCGGCATCCTCGTCGGAGGAGGAGATGGTGGAGCTCTCGTCGGAGTCCCATTCCCGGCATATGTGGGCATCGCCGCCCTTCTTCTTGTAGTACCTCTTCTTCTCCTTCTTCCCCTTCTTGACTTTGTCCCTGCCACTTTCACTAGAGATTGAACATTTAGCAATAAAGTGACCGGACTTACCACACCGGTAGCACACCTTCTTGGAGCGGACTTGTAGTCCTTTCCTCTCCTTTGCTTGAGGATTTGGCGGAAGCTCTTGATGATGAGTGTCATTTCCTCGTTGTTGAGCTTGGAGGCATCGATGGGAAGCCTACTTGGTGTAGACTCCTTCTTCTCTTCTTCCATTGCTTTGAATGCAACGGGTTGCACCTCGGGTGTAGAGGTGGCACCTTGCTCCAAGTTGACAATGTGTTTGGAGTCTTTGATCATTAGTTCAAAGCTCACAAACTTGCCAATAACCTCCTCGGGAGACATTAGTGTATATTTAGGATCCCGACGAATTAATTATACTTGAGTAGGATTGCGAAAAACAAGGGATCTTAGATTAATCTTGACCATTTCATGGTCATTCCACTTGGTGCTCCCGAGGTTGCGCACTTGGTTCACCATGGTCTTGAGCCGGTTGTACATGGCTTGCGGCTCTTCTCCTTTGTTGAGGATGAATCGACCGAGCTCCCCCTCGATCGTTTCCCGCTTGGTGATCTTGGTTACCTCATCCCCTTCGTGCGCGGTTTTGAGGATGTCCCAAATTTATTTGGCGCTCTTTAATCCTTGCACCTTGTTATACTCCTCTCGACATAAGGAGGCAAGAAGTATAGACATGGCTTGGGAGTTAAAGTGTCTAATTTGGGCGGCCTCGTCCAAGTCGTAATCCTTGTCCCCCACCTTTGGTACCTGCACTCCATACTCAACAATATCCCAAATGCTTTCGTGGAGTGAGGTTAGATGGTGCCTCATTTTATAACTCCACATATAATAATCCTCACCATCAAAATATGGTGGTTTTCCTAGGGGTACGGGAAGTAATGGAGCGTGCTTTGAAATATGGGGATAACGTAGGGGCATCTTACTATACTTCTTGCGCTCATGGCGCTTAGAAGCAGTGGACGACTCGGTGCTTGATGTGGAGGGTGATGAAGAGTCGGTCTCATAGTAGACGACCTTCTTCATCTTCTTCTTCTTGTCACCTCTCCGATGCGACTTGATGGAGAAAGAGGATTCCTCCTTGTTTTTGTTGCCGGACTCCCTTGAGAGAGTCCTCCCCGAGCTTGCGGCCTTTTCGCCGGTCATGATCTCCCTCTTAGCGTGATCACCAGACATCACTTTGAGTTGGTTAGGCTCTTAATGAAGCACTAGCTCTGATACCAATTGAAAGTCGCCTAGAGAGGGTGGGTGAATAGGCGAAACCTGAAATTTATAACTTTAAACACACACTACAAGCCGGGGTTAGCGTTAGAGTTAAATTCAAGTCCGAAAGAGAGAGAAAACAAATCAACTAAGAATTAAGGCGAGTGAACACGGTGATTTGTTTTACCGAGGTTTGGTTCCAAAGAACCTAGTCCTCGTTGAGGAGGTCACAAAGACCGGTCTATTTCAACCATTTCCCTCTCTCAAACGGTCACTTAGACCGAGTGAGCCTTCTCCTTAATCAATCGGGTCACTAAGACCTTGCAAGGACCACCACACACTTAGGTGTCTCTTGCTTTGATTATAAGTCACTTGAGAACAAGAATGAGAAAGAAGAAAGGCAATCTAAGAAACAAGAGCGCAAAAGAACACGAACACACTCTCTCACAAGTCACTAAATGTTTGAGTTGAATTCTAGGCTTGGAGAGGGTTTGATCTTTGGAAATGTGTCTTGGAGTGAATGCACTAGCTCTTGTATTGAATGTGATCCCTGAAAAACTTGGATGCCAAAGGTTGTGGTGGTTGGGGGTATTTATAGCCCCAACCACTTTGGTAGCCGTTGGGGAGGCTGCTGGCGATGGGCGCACCGGACAGTCCGGTGCGCCATCGGATAGGCACTGTTCCTTGTCCGGTGCGCTGCCACGTCACCCAACCGTTAGGGTTTGGAGCTCGGTCGACCGTTGGAGCTTTGTCTTCTTGCGACACCGGACAGTCTAGTGCCCCTCTAACTTCGCTGCTCTGACTTCTGTGCGGTACTGTGCTGCACTGTTCCTGCTGTCAGAGTCGACCGTTGGCGCAGATAGTCGTTGCTCCGCTGGCACACCGGACAGTCCGGTGGCACACCGGACAGTCCGATGAATTATAGCGGAGCGCGTCCTGGAATTCCCAAGAGTGGCTGGTTTGGAGTTGTACGGCCTGGTGCACCAGACACTGTCCGGTGCCACATCGGACAGTCCGGTGCGCCAATTTTCAACACACTCAAGTTCTTTACTCCGTTTCAAATTGAGTCTCTAACTTGAATCTTTTATTGGTTTGTGTTGAACCTTATACACCTGTAATACATGAATTCTAGACAAACTAGTTAGTCCATGTATTTGTGTTGACTATCAACCACCAAAATTAATTATATGAAATGGTTAACCCGATTTCCCTTTCAATATTAAAGAAATAACTTTAATCTATATCATACTAGAGTAGAAATAATATTTTAGTTACATCATAATCATAGACAGACTAATTTTGATTAGTAGGAATAATCAACTAAGCATATATTAAATGAATATTTATTTTTGAAAACATGTTATTTTCTAAAATAATGTTACGAAAGCGTAGACAATGTTATTGCTAAACTAACGCAACTTGAATGGGTTTAATCGGAGCAAACACATAGAAATTATGAGTTTTCTAAGGTATTGAATTTATTTTTTTATACTGAAAACCATTTTGGGATTTATTTTATAATTTTCTGGAATTTCCTGGCCAGCGGGCATAATTTATAAAAGCTTAGGGTTTCATCTACAAGATTCTGGACTGAATTGTAACTATTTTATAACAGGCAAGGGACGACGGGTTAATTTGTTAAAACGACAAGGTCTCTTGTGCACATACGCTCGGCTGACACAGTACGTGCCCGACACCGGCCGGTGGATCCATGATCGATGGCCCCGCATCGCCCAAACAAAGCGGTACCCGCTTGATCACATCCAAGCCGCAACATCTGAAATCGACGGCTACGCGTGCGGGCAGCCAGAGCCGTAGGACTGAGATCAGATCTTAGCCGTTCAGATCGAGATCGACGATCTACCCCTTTCTTCTTCCCACGATGGCCCTGTTTGGCACAGCTTATTTTCAGGTTCTTCACAAATTTAAGCTGAAGTTCTGCCAAACAGGCAGCTTCTGCAGCAGCTTATCAGTTCAGCTGCTTCTCAAAATGAACTAAAAGCAGCCAACAAGCAGAAGCTGTTTTTTACCAGCTTATCAGATAAGCTGCTTTTTTAACAAGCAGCAGCTGTCCAAACAGGGCCGATGGTTAGCCGGCGGCAGCGCTTCTATCCCCGCGGTGGAGGGCCCGCCGGAGTCGGCCAAGCTGACACCCTAGAGCCATACTCCCTAATTTGATTGGTTGTACACGGTCTACAGAGGGAGACGAATTAATTGAGAAGATCCCTACTGGGGTTCGTGAAGCACGTATGGGTGACCACGTCGATGTGCGAGGCCGCAATGATGTGTGTGCCTGCCGAGCAATTCATGGCACCCCACGGTTCCTCCCTCCCCCGTGACGCTAGAAAACCCTTCTTGGAGATCAGGTGAAGCACCCAGACCCAAAGACGAGCCCCTGAGGACGGCTCAGGCGCATATCCATGACGACGGTCTCATCTTCGACGACGACTCCTTCTTCCATGTCGGTGGTGGTCCTGGTGATTACTGATTAGCATGATTGGAGGAGGTAAAAGGAGCGCGGGGAATGGTATTTATTCACCGGGGCTGAGGGGTCTGCAGTGGCGTTCGTTCGGCGCACCCGAATCCTCCGCGCGGTTTGTTGCGGCGGCCACCGGATTCGGAGTAGGAGACGAATACCCCGACACCGCGACCCCATCTGTAAGCGACCCACGCGGCGACAGACAACCCGGTCCCACAAGTAGTGAGACGAAGTCTTGGGTGGGCGTGATTGGGCTGGTGGGGAGGGAGGGGACCTGGTGCTGAGGCTGCTGGGTCGGCCAGGGCGCGAGGGATGTAGCTGGGCCGAGCCCAGGAAACTTGGCTCCGAGCGGCCTACTTCGTTTTTCTTTCTTTTCTTTCTGGGTTATTTCCTAATTCATTTCAAATTACAATTTCAACTTTTTAAAAAAATCTTCAAGCTTATTCAAATTACACAACCAAGAAACACTCGTCATGGATGCAAATTCATGGTTTTATTTATCGTTTATTTATTAATTTAATCACTTTTCATGGCGGCTTATAAATGTTAAATGAGCAAGAAAAATCACTGTTGAAAATTTATTTCTGATTTGTTTTAATAGAAAATACTTTATGATGTACAATCTCTATCCTGAAATACTTAATAGTAAAAAAAATACTAAGCTTAAAATCAGGATTTTGGGGTGTTACATTTTCCTATTCACGTCAAGCTTGTGTGTGTTGTTGTTGGTCAATGCTTCGTTTCTCTAATTCCCTTGGATCAAATTGCAGCAGCAGCTCATGCTTTTCTTGTTATTTCTCTCTCTGTATTTCAGCAGTCACAAACTGCAGGTGGAGACAAACAACAACTACTGTTTTTCTTCAGTGGCAATAGAAGGTTCAACACTGTATTCTGGTATGTTCTTTTCAGTTCAACAATCTGGAGGAGTTCTTCTCTATTGACGTTGGTATATCCATTTTCCACATTGTTTGATTAATTGTCAAGCTTTAAGCTTTCTCCAAGACAAATGATCCCGGTTCCTTATTGGACAATTTAAGAGATAATTTTTTTTACATTAAGGTGCAAATTGAACCAACATAATCAACTAGATCTATTTTCATCATATTTACCAATCTGCTTAGGCATGTAAATTTCTATCATTGCAGCACCCTTATACTTCTTAATGCCCCTGACAATTTTGATAGCCACTAATTGCAGCACGTCTGTACTTCTTAATGCCCTTGATGATTTTGATAGCTACCATTTCTTCTTTCCTTGTTCCAAGTGCCAACACTCCAACACATGACCTAAGGTACCTGATGTATTGCACACACATTCAGTTACAAACATGACCTGTTGCATGTATTGCACAACATTCCCAATGCAAGGTTAATCAATTATAGCAGGCGATACATTGAAGTGTGCATATCAATATGTGTGGCATCAAAGTACAGTGTATTAGCACACTATGTTTTTGTGCATGTTGTGCCGATAGTTTTCACAAAAACTGAAAAAGAGAAATCGGAACGAGTACCATTAAACATCAGATATTCTTCCTCAATCGATACTGTTTTTTATGCGTTCTTCAGTGATATAAAGGTGCAAGTTGAAGCAGAAGACACAACTATGATGTAGCAACTGAAGTTTGACGATTTTGTATGTTCTGGCTCATATGTGCTATGTCATTCATTTTTGTCCTTCCGAGCAGATAGCTAATATGATTGGGGATGCGCAACACAATATGCTCTAGAACTTGGTCCACCATAGCCGAGTTATTCTTTAACCGTTGCTTACTGTAAACGTAACTTCTGTTTGCTCCACCATAGTCAAGATATTCTTTAATTGTTGATTATTGTGAACGTAACTTCTATTATCTCATTTTTCTATCTAAAGTTTGAGGTCCTGCAAATTTTTAGAAATGTCAAGGTTCACATTCTTTATCGGTGGACCTTAAGGTTGGTGGCAACGCGGGCGGTAGCGCGGGCGAGAGAGAGCCGCTACCGCCCGCGCGTGGGCGAGAGGCGGGCGAGAGAGGTCGCCGGGCGACGGCGCTCGCGCCCGGCGAGAGCGGGCGGTATCGCCTCGCTCTCGCCCGCGCTGGAGCGCCTGCCCGGGCGAGAGGCGGGCGAGAGGGAGGCGAGAGCGAGGCGAGGCACTGGCGGGGCGAGAGCGCGGGCGAGAGCGACGTGGCGCGATCTGACTGGTCCACGTGTCACGATCTGATTGGTCCACGTGTGCTAGCCGTTGCAACTAGCCGTTTTTGACCGTTTGGAGTCCAAAAAATTCGAAAAAAAATTGCAAAAATTCACAAATTTCATCCCCAATCCCTCTATATATATCCCTACCCGGGTGGAGCTCATTCCACACGCCATTTCATCTCATTTCTCTCTTCCAAACTCGCCTTTTCTACTCATCTTCACGTCATGTCTTCCTCGAGCACAAACTCAAGTGAAGGAGCCGAAGGGGCAATGTGCAATGCATTGCAATCAGCCATGGAGGAGGCTATGCTCAACCTCAATGAAGAGTCGTCGAGCCAGCCCAAGCGTCGTCGACGCTACATCAATCGTGATCGTGAGTCTGCCCATGATCGGCTTCATCAAGACTACTTCGCCGATGACTGTGTGTATCCTCCAAATTACTTTCGGCGCAGGTATCACATGAGGCGACAACTTTTTTTGAGTATTATGCTTAGATTAGGTGAATACTCTCCGTATTTCACCCAAAGAGAAGATGCTCTAGGTCGACTCGGGCTCTCTCCCCTACAAAAGTGCACCGCAGCTCTGCGCTTGTTAGCCTATGGATCCGCTGCAGATTCGATAGATGAGTACTTAAAGCTAGCTAGATCAACTGCATTAGAGTGTCTAGAGAAGTTTTGTGAGGGTATCATTCATTGTTATGGGGAGGAGTTCTGTCGTCGACCAAATGTCGTGGATATTCAGCGTCTACTAGCAAAAGCAGAAGAGCGTGGCTTTCCAGGCATGCTACGAAGTATCGATTGTATGCATTGGCAATGGAGGAATTGTTCGGTCGCCCATGCCGGTCAATTCACAAGGGGGGATATCAAACATCCCACCATCATCTTAGAAGCTATTGCATCGTATGATCGGTGGATCTGGCATGCTTTTTTTTGGGGTGGCCGGGTCCAACAATGACATTAACGTACTGAATCAGTCGCCATTATTCAAGGATGTCCTTCAAGGTCAAGCACCCATAGTGAACTTCATGGTTAATGGACATAAACACAATATGGGATACTATCTTGCTGACGGCATCTACCCTTCTTGGCCGGTGTTCATCAAGGGTATTCCGCTTCCATAAAGTGAGAAACATCAGTTATTCACAAATGCTCAAGCAGCATGGCGCAAAGATGTTGAGTGCGCTTTTGGAGTGTTGAAATCTCGGTTCAACATTATAGCAGTTCCTGGACGTTCTTACTCTCAACGTACTCTTGGTTTGATCATGCGTGCATGTGTCATTTTGCACAATATGATCATCGATGACGAGCGTGATGCCGATTTAGACGAGACATATGAGACAGTTGATTCTACAGTCGGCCCGTCGATCTACTACAATGCAACCCCGAGCCTAGCAGCTAGGATTCAAATAGACAACGAGATGACGGACACATCGATGTATACACAACTACTAAATGATTTGGTTGAACATGTATGAGGACATAATAATCATTAGATTTATGTAATTTTCTATTAATTATTATGTATTTTTAAATCGTCATGTAATTTTATTTTAATTATTACGCAATTTGTAATTTTTAATTCAATAAAAAATATTATGTTGTGTGTTTTCTGATCGTTGAAATAAATCCGCGTGAATTACTTAATTCTGAAATAGAAAAGCTGATATGGCTATAGCCTGAGGCTGTAGCCTGCTGCAGCCTGTGCACTGGAGCAGCAGAGGCGAGAGTGGAGGCGAGAGCTGACGTGGCAGGGGCGAGAGGGAGGCTGTGCACTGGACTCAGCCTAAGTGCGAGAACGTGCAGATGCAACATGGGGTTTGCATACTGCTAGCTTATGTTCCAATCCATCGAACAAGTACGAATCCATCGAACAAGTACGAATAGCTAATATAAAATTAGAGAGTAACACTGTATTGATTTGTTGACAAGAAATTTGTGAGACATTGATATATTGATGTCGATCATAATATATGTGTTGTATTCATGTGGTTGTTGTGCAATTTGTAGGGCGTCTCAACGAGGCACGTACCCAGGGGCGGAGCCAAGGGGGGGCCGGCAGGAGCCATGGCCCCTCCCAAGGCTGCAACACAGACAAGAATATATATATATATATATATATATATATATATTAGTCTAAATTTTGTGTATCTAAATATATATACTCTAAATTTTATACAGCACAATTAATCAAAAGTTTAATATAGTGGTTAGTAATACATGATCCATAACTCTGTTGTAGTATGCCAACCAAAGTCTAAAAAAGACAAAGAATATAAGATAAAATATTCATTGAATGATCAATCGATGCATAAAACGTCAAACCTAATTCGCTTCAGACGCTAATATCTAAACCTCACCCCTTTATGATTCATTATATCGTCTGGCTAGGCAGCTGCGATTGCTGCTGGCCACTTGACTTGCCTCTGCCATAGCCACACAACCAAAGTCCAAAGAAGGTAATCACGCGAAGCAACAGAATGAGCGCCAAAAACTTATATACATACTACATTAGATCTCGTGTATAATAAAATCTACAAATTTCAACTAAAGTTGTCACCTTATAATTGATATATACACGACAAATTTGATGTGTACCTGCGTAGTTTGACAAATTTTCATGAATCCTCGGGGCTAGTTGGGTTTTTGAATTCTCTCAAAAAATTGTTAGCTGCCTCATGAATATTAGAGTCATTATATAAAAGTTGAATCTCATTAGTCGGATATTCATCGTTATATCGTCTTTATTATTTTGTATTGTTCTTGCGTCACAACTTTAATTCAATATATCAATTAGCTAGAAAATGGACTCATCCACTAAAATAATTTATAAAGATCTAAAATTTTTATTCCATGTCAATTGCTTAAACTTGATAATATTATACAATATCTTTTATCAGATAGTATTGATGAATTGATCGGTCCCCTTTATCATAATCCTGGCTCCGCCCCTGCACGTACCTAGTACTCATATAAGGCACTAGTTTTTACAGTTCCACCGTTTTCACCTATGTCACTTTTGAAAAGAACCCTCTTATATTTTTTGTAATCAACCCATGGTGCAAGTCCTACACCGACACCACCAGCAACCTATCCCTTCACCACGTGTCCTCCCCCGATGCATGAAACTCAGCCTAAACCCCACCTTCATCCTCGAAATGAGGCAAAAGCGCTATCCTCCTCATACCTCCTCCCCGCGCTGCTCAGCAGTGCTAGAGGCAGCCGGCGCGCCACGAGGCCTCTGCTTCTCCCATCGCTTTGGTTCATCTTCATCTGCTTCATCTTCCATGACCATGACAACCTCTTCTTCACCGTCGAGGCTGCGCACGCACTCGACATAAGAGTCCTCATCTACGATCTCACTGCACCAAGGCGAAGACTGTGGTAGTTCATTTCTGCCTACTTCTTTGACACCCATTCCTGATCTATCACGATTTCCTATGTCATTGCCGATAGGGTCTAGAATTTTTATAGGGTTTGGCTGAAGCGCCCCAATCCTCTAGGACTCAAATGTGATACAATTACTAGACCCAGGAGACTAGTAACCACATTTCTTACTTCAAATAGTACAGAGTTTGAATACAAGTTATTACAATACCAGAGTACAAGCTCTAATGAGCCTGAAATACAAAGCGCAGTGGAAGATAAACTAGCCCAAGCCACAGGTAGAACTGGGTGCAGACACGGCCCCCTTCTAGTCGAGCATAGCAGAAAAAAGTCTTCAACTGCTCAAAAACATAAATAAATCTGGGTGAATACACTAGATATTCCGCAAGCCCATCCCGCCCGTAAAGAGAGAAGGACCTATAAATTACATGCTTTATATGGTGGAGTTGAAGTCACTCTTCTTTTTCAGAAAAAGGCAATTCTTTGATGGTTTTCCCCAAAGAAGGAAGTAGCACATTTTCACTTTCACACTCAACCACCACTGAGCTTCCTGCTCCCGTGGCATTGTTTTCATTTCCAAAAACACACCCACTCACACATTTCCCTGCTTGCGAATGTTATAAACACTAATTGTCATACCACACCAGACTCATCCATTCCAGTGGACACGGACTATTCGAATAGGTTTGAACTCTACGTAGAGGGGTACACTTTACCCACTAGTCCGGCTCTGCGATCTCATGGCCAATGAGATTCGAATCCGAATCTCTTTCTTTCCTCGCATGTCCATACCTTAGCGGTTATATCGAAAGGAGTCAGGCCACCGCCATGTCTAAACCGAACAAAACATTCTCCCTCCTTATCCTCCCGGTGCTCCCCAGCCATCACAACCCTGGGGTTTGGACCGTACGAGTTCAGATTGAGTGACTGCTCATATAGTCTCGAGTGGTTGTACTTGTCATGAGTACAGGTAGTGAAGGATGACAAACCGGTCCTTATAAGAGGGGACAATCTTTCTGCTCACGCTTAACCCGGTTGAGCCAACACCTGAGGCCCTCCCCTAAACCAGAGAGTCCCTGATTGTCCCACTCAAGAGGTGATAAGGGTGAATACCCTTCATCATACACTTTTTGAAAACATCGATTAGTAAAAATATTGCCCTTTTCCCATCCCACATTTTGTACTCAAAAGATATTCTTTAATGTGGGCTATATCTCCTCTCACAATGCAAAGGACCCAACCCTTATTCCCGGCTTAGGTAGTGGTAGAGAGAGCAGGTAATTTATGCATCAAGGGAAGAATGGACTTGCCTTCGTTGAAGCTTTCCTGGCACGAAAGATCTATTTCGGAGAGGTCGGGTTCCGGCCCTTCTTCCAGAGCCACAAATCCCGAAGGATCGGATCCCTCTCCTCCTAGCAAAAATAGGTAATGAACAATACATCAACAATGGTGACTTGATGGAGTGTGCCAACTTTTAGATATTATCATTTTATGCCCTATAATTTATTTAGACTATTTTTGGTGCATAAAATATCAATATATGCATAAATATAAGAAAAATAGGAAAAAGAAATGAAAAAGGAAAAAGAAAAGGGTTTTCTCTGCTAACTGGGCTAGGGGGATTTCGGCCCAGCCGGACCACGGAAGGGAGGAACCGCACGGTGGGCGCAGGCCCACGCGTCAGGGGGAGGAGGGGGGTAACAGCGTCGGGGGGGAGAGAAGGGGGGTTCGTGGCGGTGAGAACCGGCCGCCGGTGGCCCGGTTCCTGCGTCGACGGAGTGGTGGCAAGGCATGGGCGGAGGTAGGGGATTACGGAGGTGGGGCCAATTTGGCCGTTGGACGCTCGAGGTGGCCGGTCCACGGTGAGGTGGCGGGCATCCACGGTGGTGGGATCGCCGGCGAGGTTGCCGGGCGCAATAGGTGAAGGGAAGAGGTGTGTTGTGTTCGTGAGGAGTGGTGAAGCTCAAGAGCTACATTAATTGGATTAGAACTCAACAAAGAGAGGAGAGCGAAGCTCACCGGAGCGGAGGGAGGGCGCGGCGGTGCGGAGCTCGATTCGGCTCAGGGGAGGGGAGAGGGAGTGGCTGAGGCCGATGTGAAGGAGGGAGCTCGGGCGGTCCTTTTTATAGGCACCTGGGGCGGTGAAGGGGAGGAGAGGTGGCGAGCACCGGCGAGCTTGCCACGGCGACGATGATGGCGCATAGTGGTGGTGACGGAATGGCTCAGACAGACGGGGCGACGAGATGGCTTGGGCAGACGCAAGGCGCCAAACCGAGCTGGTGAGCACGATAATTGCGAGGCGACGGGGCGGGCGATGGCCAGCGGTGATCGCGTCGATAGCTTGGTCACGGGCGCGAGGGAGGGGCTGACAAGCGGGGCCTGCTTGCCAGAGAGAGGGCGGTTGCGAGGGAGCGAGGGCGGGCGCGACTGATGGGTGGGGTCGGGTCGTCAGCGGGGGGAGGGAGTGGCGCGGACGGGCGCGAGGGGGGGGGGTGGACCGCGTGGGCCGTGCGCAGCGCGCGGGGGAGAGGCGAGGAGGTTGGACCGGATTCGGCCCAGCTGAGGGGAGGGGAGGTTTTCCTTTTTCTTTTTCTATTTCTATTTCTATTTCTTTTATCTCCTTTTTCTTTTGAACAAATATTTAGCTATATTTCTTTAGGTGTCAAAAATATTCTATGTGATGTGCTACAAACAACCATGGTGTATGCATATGATGAATAAGATGTCTTATGAGGTGGGGTCTCAGGAGATAATCAAGGGGGGGTTTAGGAGTTTTAGGGTTTCTAACCTTGGGATCAAAATTGGGATGTTACAAACCTACCCCACTTAAAAGAATCTCGCCCTCGAGATTCAGACTGGGTTGAGAAAAGGTAAGGGTATTCCCTCCTCAAAGAGTCCTCACTCTCCTAGGTAGCTTCTTCTTCTACTTCTCTGCTCCACTGAACTTTACAGAGTCTCACTTCTGAGTTTTGGGTCTTTCGGATGGCTGAGTCAAGAATCTTTACTGGCTTCTCTCGGTACTGCAGATCCTTCTGAATCTAAATTGTCTCTTCTTCGATGTGACGCTCTGGCACTTCTAGGCATTTGCGGAGCTGGGATACATGGAACACATTGTGGATATCTGACATGGATTCTAGTAATTCAAGGCGGTAGGTTGCGGGTCCTATTCTGCCAATGATAGGATAGGGGCCAACGAATCGTGGAGCTAGCTTCCCTTTCACTTGAAACCTTTTGACTCCGCGCATCGGGGAGACCTTGAGGTAGACGAAGTCTCCTTCCTCGAACCTGAGTTCTCTTCGCCTATTGTCTGCGTAACTCTTCTGCCGACTCTGAGCCTTGAGTAGTCTTTTGCGGATTAGGGCAACTTTCTCTTCTGCCTCCTTAATGAAGGCAGGCCCTTCCAGAGTATTTTCCCCTACGTTGGACCACATTAGAGGGGTCTGGCACTTTCGTCCATACAAGGCTTCAAACGGTGACATCTTGATACTGGCCTGATAGCTGTTGTTATACAAGAACTTTGCATAAGGCAACTGGACTCCCAATTCCTGTCAAAAGTTAACACACAGGCTCTCAACAAATCCTCGAGGACTTTGTTGACCCTTTCTGTCTGACCATCTGACTGAGGGTGATAGGCGGTGCTGAAGTCTAGCTTGGTGCCCATAGCTTGCTGAAGGCTTATCCAGAATTTTGAGGTGAACTGTGTTCCCCTGTTTGACACTATCTTCCGTGGAATACCATGGAGTCTGACTATTTCTTTAAGATATATCTGGGCAAGGGTGGCTCCTCCAAAGGTAGTTTTTACTGGGATGAAATGAGCTACCTTGGTAAGACGGTCGATTATAACCTAGATAGAATTGTTCCCTTTTTGGGTTCGAGGTAGTCCAATTACAAAATCCATGCCTATTTCTTCCCACTTCCATTTGGGTACTGGAAGGGGTTGCAGTAGACCTGCAGGCTTCTAATGCTCTGCCTTAATTCGCTAGCAAGTGTCACATCGGGCCACATACTGTGCTATCTCCTTTTTCATTCCTCTCCACCAGTATCTGGTCTTGAGGTATAGGTGCATTTTGGTGGTTCCTGGGTGGATGGAGTAGGTTGAGTTGTGAGCTTCGTCAAGCAGGACTTCTCGTGCTTCTCCTTTCGGTACACACAGATGGTTTCTGAACCAAAGGATTCCTTCTTCATCTGTCTTGAGGTCCGGGAGTTGTTCCTTGCGAGTTCTCTCCGCAAGACTTGTCGTCTCAGTGTCTAGGCGCTGAGCTTTGCGTATGAGGTCTTCTAGCGTTGGTTTGACTTCCAGGCTGCCATTGTCTACCAGACAAGCATCTAGTTGAGCTGATTCTTTCTTCCAGTCTTCCAAGAAGTTGGTCTCTTTCTCCCCAAAAGGCTTTCGGCTGAGGGCGTCTGCGACCATGTTGGCTTTTCCAGGGTGGTAGTGGATCTCAATGTCATAATCTTTAATCAATTCCAGCCATCTTCGTTGACGGAGATTGAGGTCTGGCTGAGTGAAAATGTACCTCAGGCTCTTGTGATCTGTGAAGATGTGACATTTGTTCCCAATCAGGTAGTGCCTCCATATTTTTTAGGGCATGCACTATGGCTGCCAATTCCAAATCATGTGTTGGATAATTCTGCTCATGTGGCTTGAGTAGGCGTGATGCATAGGCGATGACTTTCTCATTTTGCATAAGCACGCATCCTAAACCCTGTATTGAAGCATCACATAAGATGACAAGATTCTGGTGGATGTCTGGTAGTGTCAACACTAGCGTGGTTGTGAGCTTCTTCTTTATGATTTGGAAGCTTTCCTCACACTTCGGGGTCCACACAAATTTATTGTCTTTCTTGAGGAGCTCGGTCATAGGTCTTGCTATGCTGGAGAACCCTTTGATGAAACGGCGGTAATATCCTGCCATTCCCAAAAAGCTTCGAACTTCACTAACGAGAGGTGCTACGCCTTTCATCAAAGATCGTTTGAAAGAGATAATATACACTACTGGGGAGTACCATTTTTATGTGATTGATCTATATCATTTAGATAAATATTATTTAAAGGAAGAGAATTTCCTCTATCAGTTAGTTACTATGGAAATGGAAATGGAAATGAAAGAAGATAGAGGGGTCTTAACCATAGAATGTGTGAACGGTGATGATTTACATGTCTATAAGTGTAGATTTGCATCTGATGCACTTCTAATGCACGCGTTAGCAAAAGTGTTATTAAACACCGTCTTAGTCTTAGTAGATGGATATGGATATTACACACCCCCGCAACTCACTAAGTTGAGGGATCTCAAGGAAGGCCACTATAAAGGCTTAGGTGAACAGAATAACGTTAAAGCACTTGTAAAGATACAATACAGTTGAGTGATAGTTTCTATCATACAAATCAAACTGATATATTAGCATATATTGATGGTATTATCCCCGATGGTCTTATAAAAGATCTAACCGGACAGGTTGTTAGTCTACCAATCTATTCTATTCAGAATCATAATATGATAAATTACCCATGGGTCTCTCCCGTAGGAGAACTAACTAAAGTTCTATTTCATCTTTACTATACTATACTATACTATATTGAAAATTGAAATTGAATTGATACAATGTTTGATAAATGGTATCCAGGAGTACTATATAGTCGTTGGTATAACAAAGTATTTATAGCCTTCAAGTACGATGATTTTGTATGTAACCTAGAAGGTCTTCAAAGTCTATTATCTACAAACCAACTAGAAGGATCTGTTGAATATATCGATTATATAAATAATCCGTACTCATAACGATAAAAAGTTTGTTTACCTGTATGACGGCCATGTTGAGGTAAGGACCCTCCATGGAGGCCGATCATTCTGGGAAAAAAAGGTAACACATAACAAAACATCTTGAAAGGGGTTAAGCAGGGAGATCTCAACTAAGATCATAAAGGAGGGAGAGACTAGAGCCGCTTACTCACCCTAAGGCAGCAAGGGACAACAGAATCGAGGAGAGAGTCGAGTAATCGCAGAGTCGAACCACGATGAAGTTGTGCCCGCAGTTGGATGGCTATTTCCATTTGGATACTGCTTCTACTTGGGAGGGGTCCACTTCTATTCCTTCTGCAGTTAAGATATGCCCGAGGAAGGCTATCTTCTCTAACCAGAATTCACATTTGCTGAGCTTAGCATAGAGTTGATGTGCTCTGAGTCTTCCGAGGACAATCCGGAGGTGATGCTCATGATCTTCGTGACTCTTGGAGTAGATAAGGATGTCGTTAATGAGGACTACGACAAACTTATCCAGCTCTTCCATAAATACCTTATTCTTGAGATTCATGAAAAAGGCGGGCGTGTTGGTTAGTCCGAAGGGCATTACTGTGAACTCATACTGTCCGTACCGGGTGACAAATGCAGTCTTCTGAACATCTGCTTCCTTGATTCTTAGCTGGTGATATCCTGACCTTAGATCTATCTTGGAGAAATACTTGGCCCCTTGAAGCTGGTCGAAGAAGTCATCGATTCGAGGTAGTGGGTACTTGTTTTTGATTGTAACCTCATCCAAGGATCAGTAATCAATACACATCCTCATACTTCCATCCTTTTGGTGACGAATAGGACTGGTGCTCCCCAAGGAGATGAGTTGGACGAATGTACCCTTTCTGTTGAAGTTCTACGATCTGGAGTTTTAGCTCTACCAATTCGGTGGGAGTCATGCGGTATGGTCTCTTTGCGATGGATGCAGTGCCGGGAATTAGATCAATGTAGAACTCTACTTCTCTTTTTGGTGGCATTCCTGGCAATTCTTCTGTGAATACATCCATGAATTCTTCTACTACAGATATGCTTTCTGTTGCTAGGTTAAACACCATTGGATCTTGGGCGGGTGGCTGAGCCTAACATGAGACTAACTTTCCTTGGTGGTTAGTGAGAAGAACGGTCTTATTTGCGCAACTTATGATGCCTTTGTGCTTGGTTAACCAATCCATTCCTAAGATCACATCAATCCCTTGGGATGGCAAGACATCTAAGTCTGCCAAGAACACTACCCACTTAAAAGAATCCTGACTTGGGAGCATTTGAGATGGCATAGAAGGTCTGACCCTGGGGTTCGGGTGACCAAAGGAATTTCTAGGTGTGCAGTGGGAATGCCATGTTTTTTCCACGAAACTGGTGGCTATGAATGAATGAGATGCTCCTGAATCAAAAAGTACAGCAGCGGGAGTAAATTCAACTATCAACTCACCGAGCACTGCTCCCGGGGCTTGCTGAGCTTCTTGCACGTCGATGTGGTTCACTCGTGCCCTGCCATGATACTAGGTCTTGCTCTGTTGGCTGTTGGAGAAAGGTGCCTTGGAGGTGGGTGCTAGGGCACTCTTGGGGCCATTCACCGAGTTGGAGTAAGTAGGCACGAATGCCTTCAATTAGGGACAATTATTCTTGTAATGACTGGGGTCTCTGCAGTGCCAACAAGCATTGGCTGGAGGTTGGTTGGTTGCAACGGAGGGGGCCTAAAAAGAGCTTTGACCTTGCTAACTGAAACGTGACGGAGTGGGTCCAGCTAGCTTGTTGAAGCTTGGTCCCTTGGGTGGAAACCCAAAGGTTCGAATTCTCTGGTGCCTATCCTATTACTGAGCTCGGAGGACTTGGAATTTCCTCTTGAGGTGACCCTTTTCTTCTTCCCTAGCCCTTTCTACTTGTATGGCCTTGTTAGAGAGATGCGAAAAGCTGAGGAAATCTTGGCTGGCAAGGATAGTCTTGAGTTCTGGTCTTAACCCCTTCAAGAAACGGGCCATCTTCTTGGCTTCTGTGCTGAAATCGTCAGGCGCATAGTGAGCCAATTCTGTGAATTTGTGCACATACTCACTGACAGATTTTCCACCTTGAGTTAATTCCCGAAATTCATCTTCCTTGAGCTGAATGATCCCTTGGGGCACATGATGTTCTCGAAAGGCGGCTTCAAATTCTGCCCAGGTAGCATATCTGACGGCAGCGCTGAAGGTATCCCACCAGGATAGGGCCATCCTAGAAAGTTGATGAGCAGCTAGATGAACATGATGGTTCTCAGGGCATCCAATGGCCTCTAACTTCCTTTTTATTATGCGCAGCCAGTCATCAGCGTCGAGCGGGTTGGTGGATCCAGCGAATGTGGGAGGCTTGAGCCTTAGAAAATCTCCCATCCTATCTTGAGGCCTTCCACCATTCGGGCGCTGGTTCTCAAAGCTTCTGGTGAGGACCTCAATGAGTCGGGTTTGGTTGGCCAGAACTTGGGCTAAATCTAATGGTAGCTCCGGAGGTGCCAGGAGGTGGGTTTCACTCCCTTCTCCACTGACTTCTCCTTCAGCAATTTGAGGAGACCTTGCTCCAATCCCAGAGGCGGTGAGAGCACCTAGAGGGGGGGTGAATAGGTGATCCTGGGAAACTTGAAAACTTAAGCCACAAAACTTGGTTAATCGTTAGCACAATAATTGCCAAGTGGCTAGAGAGGAATTCTCAACACAACACAATAACCAACAAGGATCAATCACAGAGATGGCACGGTGGTTATCCCGTGGTTCGGCCAAGACCAACGCTTGCCTACTCCACGTTGTGGCGTCCCAACGGACGAGGGTTGCAATCAACCCCTCTCAAGCGGTCCAAAGACCCACTTGAATACCACAGTGTTTTGCTTGCTTTTTCTCAATCCCATTTGCGAGGAATCTCCACAACTTGGAGCCTCTCGCCCTTACACTTGAAATTCACAAAGAAGCACAGAGCAAGGGAGGGATCAGCAACACACTCAAGACAAGAAATCACAGCAACACCACGCACACAAGTTGCAATGAGAGCTCACAACACAACTCAATGAGTTCACCACTCAACTAGAGCTCTAATTGCTATTGCAAAGAATCAAAGACGCAGAATCGATGTCTTGGTGCTTAGGAATATTGTAGGAATGCTTGGTGTGCTCCTCCATGCGCCTAGGGGTCCCTTTTATAGTCCCAAGGCAGCTAGGAGCCGTTGAGAGCAATCTAGGAAGGCTGATCGTGCCTTCAGTCGACTGGCGCACCGGACAGTCCGGTGCCCACCGGACACTGTCCGGTGCCCGATTTCCTTCCAAAAATGGTGCAGTCGACCGTTGGCAGCCTGAGAGCCGTTGGCGCACCGGACATGTCCGGTGCACACCGGACAGTCCGGTGCCTCCTTCTAGCCGTTGGCTCAGCCACGTGTCCCGCGCAGATCGTGCGGCCGACCGTTGGCTCGGCCGACCGTTGGCTCACCGGACAGTCCGGTGCACACCGGACAGTCCGGTGAATTTTAGTCGTACGTCGCCGGTGAATTCCCGAGAGCGGCCACTTCGCTCGAGCCAGCCTGGCGCACCGGACACTGTCCGGTGCACCACCGGATAGTCCGGTGATCCCAGACTGAGCAGGGTCTTGGCTGCTCGAGCCAAGACATTTTCAATTGGATTTTACCTGTTTCCAGCACTTAGACACAATACATTAGTCCATAAAACAATGTACTAAGTCTGAGAAACATACCTTTATCCTTGATTTGTACTTTGTCCACCTTTTTACACTTAGGCACTTGTGTTAGACACTAAATCACCAAAATACTTAGAAATGGCCCAAGGGCACATTTCCCTTTCAATCTCCCCCTTTTTGGTGATTTATGCCAACACAACATAAAGCAAGTAGAACAAGTACACAATTAATTCAAATAAGAACTCAAAATTATTTTGATTCAAATTTGACATATATGGATCACTCTTTGCCACCACTTGGTTTGTTTTTGCAAATCAAACTCAAATTTCTATCTCTAAGTCAAACACACATGTTAAGACATAAAGAGAGTCATTCCAAGAGAAGTTGATTCAAGATTTCAAAAAACTCCCCCTTTTTCCCATAATCAACACTTCTCCCCACAAGAAGCCAACTTTTGACAAGAGACAACAAAAGAGTTTTGACAAACCAAGAGCTCTATTCTACTATTTTCAAAATCTCTCAAGTGGTAGCTGATCCATTTATCGCTTTGGCCTTTATTTTCTCCCCCTTTGGCATCAAGCACCAAAACGGGATTAATCTTGGCCCTTTAACCCCATTGCCTCACCAAAATCTTCAAATAAGAGTACAAAGGCAATAAGAGTATAAAGATGAACTTGGAAAAGTTACTCTTTTCATCGGAGTGCAGTGGAAGTCTTGCATGGTCCAAGTCCACCTTTTCCCTTTCAATCCTCCTTTGAGACTAAAACAACCAAACTCAAGAATATGGTTAGTCTCAAAGGGTCAAGTTGTAGCACAGCTCCCCCTAAATATGTGCATCACTTGCAAAAAGGACTTGTGAGGTCCAGGGAATGTTTGTACAACTTGAGCACCACAATAAGCAACAAAATGAAGAATGAACATGATCAAAGGCATAAACACATGTATGCTACAATTCAATCCAAGTTCCGCGAATCTAGGACATTTAGCTCACTACGCAGCCTGCAAAAGGTCTTTTCATCTAAAGGCTTAGTGAAGATATCGGCTAGCTGGTTCTCGGTGCTAACATGAAACACTTCGATATCTCCCTTTTGCTGGTGGTCTCTCAAAAAGTGATGTCGGATGTCAATGTGCTTTGTGCGGCTGTGCTCAACAGGATTTTCCGCTATTCGGATAGCACTCTCATTATCATATAGGAGTGGGACTTTGCTCAGATTGTAGCCAAAGTCCCGGAGGGTTTGCCTCATCCAAAGTAGTTGTGCGCAACACTGTCCTGCGGCAACGTACTCGGCTTCAGCGGTGGATAGGGCAACAGAGGTTTGTTTCTTAGAGTTCCATGACACCATGGACCTTCCTAAGAATTGGCACGTCCCCGATGTGCTCTTCCTATCGACCTTACATCCAGCATAGTCGGAATCTGAATATCCAATCAAGTCAAAGTTAGACCCCTTTGGATACCAGATCCCGAAGCAAGGCGTAGTGACTAAATATCGAAGAATTCGCTTCATCGCCACTAAGTGACACTCCTTAGGATCGGATTGAAATCTAGCACACATGCTTACGCTAAGCATAATATCCGGTCTACTAGCACATAAATAAAGCAAAGAACCTATCATGGACCAGTATGCTTTTTGATCAACGGACTTACCTCCTTTGTTGAGGTCAGTGTGTCCGTCGGTTCCCATTGGCGTCTTTGCGGGCTTGGCGTCCTTCATCCCAAACCGCTTTAGCAAGTCTTGCGTGTACTTCATTTGGGAGATGAAAGTGCCATCCTTGAGTTGCTTCACTTGGAACCCAAGGAAGTAGTTCAACTCGCCCATCATCGACATCTCGAATTTCTGCGTCATCACCCTGCTGAACTCTTCACAAGACTTTTGGTTAGTAGAACCAAATATTATGTCATTGACATAAATTTGGCACACAAAAAGATCACTGTCGCAAGTCTTAGTGAAAAGAGTTGGATCAGCTTTCCCAACCTTGAAAGCATTAGCAATTAAAAAGTCTCTAAGGCATTCATACCATGCTCTTGGGGCTTGTTTGAGTCCATAGAGCGCCTTAGAGAGCTTACACACATGGTCGGGGTACCGTTCATCCTCGAAGCCAGGGGTTGCTCCACATACACCTCCTCCTTGATCGGCCCGTTGAGGAAAGCGCTCTTCACATCCATTTGGTACAACTTGAAAGAATGGTGAGCGACATATGCTAGAAAAATACGAATTGATTCTAGCCTAGCCATAGGAGCAAACGTCTCCTCAAAGTCCAAACCTGCGACTTGGGCATAACCTTTTGCCACAAGTCGAGCCTTGTTCCTTGTCACCACCCCGTGCTCGTCCTGTTTGTTGCGGAACACCCACTTGGTTCCCACAACATTTTGCTTGGGGCGAGGCACCAGTGTCCAAACTTCATTGCGCTTGAAGTTATTGAGTTCCTCCTGCATGGCCAACACCCAGTCCGGATCTAGCAAGGCCTCTTCTACCCTGAAAGGCTCAATAGAAGAGACAAAAGAGTAATGCTCACAAAAATTAACTAATCTTGAACGAGTAGTGACTCCCTTGCTAATATCACCTAATATTTGGTCGATGGGATGATCCCTTTGAATCGTCGCTCGAACTTGGGTTAGAGGTGCCTGAGGTGCTTCTTCCTTTTCAACTTGAACATCTTGTGCTCCCCCTTGAACATGCGCCTCCACTTGAGGTACCTGTTCGTCATCTTGGGTTGGGGAATGCACCATAGTTGAGGAAGACGGTTGATCTTGCTCCAATTGTTCCTGAGGCCGTACATCTCCAATCGTCATGGTGCGTATCGCGGCCGTTGGAACGTCTTCTTCATCTACATCATCAAGATCAACAACTTGCTCTCTTGGAGAGCCATTAGTCTCATCAAATACAACGTCGCTAGAGGCTTCAACCAAACCTGATGATTTGTTGAAGACCCTATACGCCTTTGTATTTGAATCATAACCTAATAAAAACCCTTCTACAGCTTTGGGAGCAAATTTGGAATTCCTACCCTTCTTCACTAGAATGTAGCATTTACTCCCAAATACACGAAAGTACGATACATTGGGTTTGTTACCAGTTAGCAGCTCGTATGAGGTCTTCTTGAGGAGGCGGTGAAGATAGACCCTGTTGATGGCATGGCAAGCGGTGTTCACGGCTTCCGACCAAAAACACTCGGGGGTCTTGAACTCTCCAAGCATAGTCCTCGCCATATCAATGAGCGTCCTGTTCTTCCTCTCTACCACACCATTTTGCTGAGGTGTGTAGGGAGCGGAGAACTCATGCTTGATCCCCTCCTCCTCAAGGAACTCCTCCACTTGAAGGTTCTTGAATTTGGACCCATTGTCGCTTCTTATCTTCTTCACCTTGAGCTCAAACTCATTTTGAGCTCTCCTTAGGAAGCGCTTGAGGGTCCCTTGGGTTTCAGACTTATCCTGCAAAAAGAACACCCAAGTGAAGTGGGAAAAGTCATCAACAATAACTAGACCATACTTACTTCCTCCTATGCTCAGATAGGTGACGGGTCCGAAGAGGTCCATATGCAGCAGCTCCAGAGGTCTTGAAGTGGTCATCACATTCTTGCTGTGATGTGCTCCTCCTACCTGTTTCCCTGCTTGACAAGCTGCACAAGGTCTATCTTTTTCGAAATGAACATTGGTTAGACCTATCACGTGTTCTCCCTTTAGAAGCTTGTGGAGGTTCTTCATCCCCACATGTGCTAAGCGGCGATGCCACAACCAGCCCATGCAAGTCTTAGCCATTAAGCATGCATCTAGACCGGCCTCTTCTTTTGCAAAATCAACTAAGTAAAGTTTGCCGTCCAGTACACCCTTAAAAGCTAGTGAACCATCACATATTCTAAAGACAGACACATCTACATTTGTAAATAAACAATTATATCCCATATTACATAATTGACTGACAGATAGTAAATTATATCCAAGAGACTCAACTAAAAACACATTAGAGATAGAGTGCTCATTAGATATTGCAATCTTGCCTAAACCTTTCACCTTGCCTTGGTTCCCATCACCGAATATGATTGAATCTTGGGAATCCTTATTCTTGACGTAGGAGGTGAACATCTTCTTCTCCCCCGTCATATGGTTTGTGCATCCGCTGTCGATAATCCAGCTTGAGCCCCCGGATGCATAAACCTGCAAGGCAAATTTAGGCTTGGGTCTTAGGTACCCAACTCTTGTTGGGTCCTACAAGGTTAGTCACAATTTCCTTAGGAACCCAAATGCAAGTTTTATCACCCTTGCATTTTGCCCCTAACTTCCTAGCAACTATCTTCCTATCCTTTCTACAAATAGCAAAGGAAGCATTCAAAGCATGATAAACTGTAGAGGGACCATTCATAACTTTCCTAGGAGCATGAACAAAATTCTTTCTAGGCACATGATGAATATTTTACCTAGGCATATCTCTACAATGCATATAGGAAGAACTGGAAGCATACCTAGCATAAGAATCATAGGCATGTGAATCAAAAGCATTACAACTCCTATGAGGCTGTCTTCTATCATTGTACATAAAAGCATGGTTTTTTGTACTACTTGCCATAGGGGCCTTCCCTTTCTTCTTGGCGGAGATGGGAGCCTTATGGCTTGTTAAGTTCTTGGCTTCCCTCTTGAAGCCAAGCCCATCCTTAATGGAGGGGTGTCTACCAATCATGTAGGCATCCCTAGCAAATTTTAGTTTATCAAAATCACTTTTGCTAGCCTTAAGTTGGGCATTAAGACTAGCCATTTCATCATTTAATTTTGCAATAGAAGCTATGTGTTCACTACAAGCATCAATATCAAAATCTTTACATCTATTGCAAATAACAACATTTTCTACACAAGTTGTTGATTTACTAGCTATTTCTAACTTAGCATTCAAATCATCATTAATGCTCCTTAAGCTAGAAATTGTCTCATGGCAAGAAGATAATTCACAAGAAAGCATTTCATTTCTCTTAACTTCTAAGGCATGAGATTTTTGTGCTTCTACAAATTTGTCATGTTCTTCATACAACAAGTCCTCTTGTTTTTCTAAAAGCCTATTCTTTTCATTCAAGGCATCAATTAATTCATTAATTTTATCTACCTTGGTTCTATCTAGGCCTTTAAATAGACATGAACAATCTATTTCATCCTCATCACTAGATTCGTCCTCACTTGAAGAAGCATAAGTAGAGTTTCGAGTACAAACCTTCTTCTCCCTTGCCATAAGGCATGTGTGACGCTCGTTGGGGAAGAGGGATGACTTGTTGAAGGCGGTGGCGGCGAGTCCTTCATTATCGGAGTCGGAGGAGGAGCAATCCGAATCCCACTCCTTTCCTAGATGTGCCTCACCCTTTGCCTTCTTATAGTTCTTCTTCTTCTCCCTCTTGTTCCCTTGGTCCTGATCACTATCATTGTCGGGACAGTTAGCAATAAAATGACCAAGCTTACCGCATTTGAAGCATGAGCGCTTCCCCTTGGCTTTGGTCTTGCTTGGCTGTCCCTTGCGACCTTTAAGCGCCGTCTTGAATCTTTTGATGATGAGGGCCATCTCTTCATCATTAAGTCCGGCCGCCTCAATTTGTGCCACCTTGCTAGGTAGCGCCTCCTTGCTTCTTGTTGCCTTGAGAGCAAGGGGTTGCGGCCGTTGATCGGACCATTCAAGGCGTCGTCCACGTACCTTGCCTCCTTGATCATCATCCACCCGCTCACGAATTTTCCAAGGACTTCTTCGGGCGACATTTTGGTGTACCTGGGATTCTCACGAATATTATTCACCAAATGAGGATCAAGAACGGTAAAGGACCTTAGCATCAGTCGGACGATGTCGTGGTCCGTCCATCGCGTGCTTCCGTAGCTCCTTATTTTGTTTATAAGGGTCTTGAGCCGGTTGTATGTTTGAGTTGGCTCCTCGCCCCTTATCATCGCGAACCGTCCAAGCTCGCCCTCCACCAACTCCATTTTGGTGAGCAAGGTGACGTCGTTCCCCTCATGAGAAATCTTGAGGGTGTCCCAGATCTGCTTGGCGTTATCCAAGCCGCTCACTTTGTGGTATTCATCCCTGCACAATGAAGCTAGAAGAACAGTAGTAGCTTGTGCATTCTTATGAATTTGTTCATTAATGAACATGGGACTATCCGAACTATCAAAGTGCATTCCACTCTCTACAATCTCCCATATACTAGGATGGAGAGAGAATAGGTGACTACGCATTTTGTGGCTCCAAAATCCGTAGTCCTCCCCATCAAAGTGTGGAGGCTTGCCGAGAGGAATGGAGAGCAAATGTGAATTTGAACTTTGCGGAATACGAGAGTAATCAAAAGAAAAGTTCGAATGAACCGGTTTCCTTCTCTCGTAGTCGTTGTGGTCGTCGTCCTTTTGGGAAGAAGTAGACTCATCGCTGTCGTCGTAGTAGACAATTTCCTTGATGCGCCTTGTCTTCCTCTTCTTCCCATCCTTTCGTCTATGGCCCGAGCCGGAGTCGGTAGGCTTGTCATCCTTTAGCTCGTTAACGAAGGATTCCTTCTCTTTGTCGTTGATCACGATTCCCTTCCCCTTAGGATCCATCTCTTCGGGCGGTTAGTCCCTTTGTGAAGAGAACGGCTCCGGTACCAATTGAGAGCACCTAGAGGGGGGGTGAATAGGTGATCCTGGGAAACTTGAAAACTTAAGCCACAAAACTTGGTTAATCGTTAGCACAATAATTGCCAAGTGGCTAGAGAGGAATTCTCAACACAACACAATAACCAACAAGGATCAATCACAGAGATGGCACGGTGGTTATCCCGTGGTTCGGCCAAGACCAACGCTTGCCTACTCCACATTGTGGCGTCCCAACGGACGAGGGTTGCAATCAACCCCTCTCAAGCGGTCCAAAGACCCACTTGAATACCACGGTGTTTTGCTTGCTTTTTCTCAATCCCATTTGCGAGGAATCTCCACAACTTGGAGCCTCTCGCCCTTACACTTGAAATTCACAAAGAAGCACAGAGCAAGGGAGGGATCAGCAACACACTCAAGACAAGAAATCACAGCAACACCACGCACACAAGTTGCAATGAGAGCTCACAACACAACTCAATGAGTTCACCACTCAACTAGAGCTCTAATTGCTATTGCAAAGAATCAAAGACGTGGAATCGATGTCTTGGTGCTTAGGAATATTGTAGGAATGCTTGGTGTGCTCCTCCATGCGCCTAGGGGTCCCTTTTATAGTCCCAAGGCAGCTAGGAGCCGTTGAGAGCAATCTAGGAAGGCTGATCGTGCCTTCAGTCGACTGGCGCACCGGACAGTCCGGTGCCCACCGGACACTGTCCGGTGCCCGATTTCCTTCCAAAAATGGCGCAGTCGACCATTGGCAGCCTGAGAGCCGTTGGCGCACCGGACATGTCCGGTGCACACCGGACAGTCCGGTGCCTCCTTCTAGCCATTGGCTCAGCCACGTGTCCCGCGCAGATCGTGCGGCCGACCGTTGGCCGGCCGACCGTTGGCTCACCGGACAGTCCGGTGCACACCGGATAGTCCGGTGAATTTTAGTCGTACGTCGCCGGTGAATTCCCGAGAGCGGCCACTTCGCTCGAGCCAGCCTGGCGCACCGGACACTGTCCGGTGCACCACCGGACAGTCCGGTGATCCCAGACTGAGCAGGGTCTTGGCTGCTCGAGCCAAGACATTTTCAATTGGATTTTACCTGTTTCCAGCACTTAGACACAATACATTAGTCCATAAAACAATGTACTAAGTCTGGGAAACATACCTTTATCCTTGATTTGTACTTTGTCCACCTTTTTACACTTAGGCACTTGTGTTAGACACTAAATCACCAAAATACTTAGAAATGGCCCAAGGGCACATTTCCCTTTCAGGCGGTAGGCGTGGTTTTATCCGAGGCCATCTACCAGGGGGAGAGGATTACTACTATGCTCATGCCAATTCTTTTTCAAACACGTTATTTTATTCATCACACAAGTTCATTACAAGCATAAGTTACCACCAATCACACTACGCATGAGCGCTTCCTAAGGTGCTTCCAAACTCCCTTTCTAAGGTGTCCCCAAATTCCCTGAGAAGGTCGTGAATGCTAGCTAGGGACATATCCTCAACGTCTGACATGTTTTCTATCCTGGAGGGAGGCAGTGTTGGTGGGGCTTCCTCTTTTTGTTCAGTCTGGCATCCTTGGCTCTTGGTCCTCTCTCGGATCTTCTTAGTGGGGGCGAGCTTCTTTAACTTCTTATCGCAATCCATCTTCAGGGTTCGGTAGGCTTCACAAGTGTTGGCCTCTTCACCTTCTGCTATATTGAGACTTTCTTGGAGGGATGCCTTCTCCTCTTTTAATTTCTTGATTTGTTGCTCTAGGCTCTCCACCCGGGAGTTTAGGCGGTTGTAGTGGGAGAAAAGGTCGTCATAGTGGTTGTCAAGAGTGTGGAGGTATCCGGCCATGTATACTATGGTGGGGTCATCCTCAGTAGGATCTCTTCCTGGCAGGGCCTGAAGTCTTTTCCTCCAGGTAGGGGTATTTTTGTTGCTAGGTGGAAAGTAACGAAGGGGTGTCTCGGAGACTTCCCTGCTGTAGTTTTGGCAAAGCTGGCAGAGGGCTTTTGGGCAACATTTTGGCAAGTGTCTGGGAAGCGGTGTCCAGTGAAGGTGACTTGGAAAGGAGGGTGATTTCGGTAGTTTCGGCTTTCTCCCAGGTAGACTGCCATAGAGCATTTCTCAATTCCATTCTTGCGGTATTCTTTCTAGACATACTCTGGCTTCTTGCGGATCCCCATGCGAAGCGCGCAACTCCGTAAAAGATGAGGGAATCCTTCCACCTCTGAGCAGTAGGATGTCCTAATGACAAAGGAGTCTTCCATCTGGCAGAAGAAAAGAAGGGTCTGTTAATATCGGGGAAAGGAGAGAGGATCCTTCTTAGAGGGTAAGAGGTCTTTTCTTTCTAAGACAAACTTTTAAGGTCGGGACTGCGATCTACGACTAGTCCTATGGCTCTGATACCACCTGAAGCGCCCCAATCCTCTGGGACTCAAATGTGATACAATTACTAGTCCCAGGAGGCTAGTAACCACATTCCTTACTTCAAATAGTACATAGTTCGAATACAAGTTATTACAATACCAGAGTATAAGCTCTAATGAGCCTGAAATACAAAGCGCAGTGGAAGATAAACTAGCCCAAGCCACAGGCAGAACTGGGTGCAGACACGGCCCCCTTCTAGTCGAGCATAGTAGAAAAGAAGTCTTCAGCTGCTGAAAAACATAAATATATCTGGGTGAATACACTAGGTATTCCGCAAGCCCATCTCGCCCGTAAAGAGAGAGGGACCTATAAATTACATGCTTTATATGGTGGAGTTGAAGTCACTCTTCTTTTTCAGAAAAGACAATTCTTTGATGGTTTTCCCCAAAGAAGGAAGTAGCACATTTTCACAGTCAACCACCACTGAGCTTCCTGCTCCCGTGGCATTGTTTTCATTTCCAAAAACACACCCACTCACACATTTCCCTGCTTGCGAATGTTATAAACACTAATTGTCATACCACACCAGACTCGTCCATTCCAGTGGACACGGACTATTCGAATAGGTTTGAACTACGCGTAGAGGGGTACACTTTACCCACTAGTCCGGCTCTGCGATCTCATGGCCAATGAGATCCGAATCCGAATCTTTTTCTTTCCTCGCACGTCCATACCTTAGCGGTTATACCGGAAGGAGTCAGGCCACCGCCATGTCCAAACCGGACAAACACATTCCCCCTCCTTATCCTCCCGGTGCTCCCCAGTCATCACAACCCTGGGGTTTGGACCGTACGAGTTCAGATTGAGTGACTGCCCATACAGTCTCGAGTAGTTGTACTTGTCATGAGTACAGGTAGTGAAGAATGACAAACCGGTCCTTATAAGAGGGGACAATCCTTCTGCTCACGCCTAACCTGGCTGAGCCAACACCTGAGGCCCTCCCCTAAACTAGGGAGTCCCTGATTGTCCCACTCAAGAGGTGATAAAGGTGAATACCCTTCATCATACACTTTTTGAAAACATCGATTAGTAAAAATACTACCCTTTTCCCATCCCACATTTTGTACTCAAAAGATATTATTTAATGCGGGCTATCTCTCCTCTCACAATGCAAAGGACCCAACGCTTATTCCCGGCTTAGGTAGTGGTAGAGAGAGCAGGTAATTTATGCATCAATGGAAGAATGGACTTGCCTTCATCGAAGCTTTCCTGGCACGAAAGATCTATTTCGAAGAGGTCGGGTTCCGGCCCTTCTTCCAGAGCCACAAATTCTGGAGGATCGGATCCCTCTCCTCCTAGCAAAAATAGGTAATGAACAAAACATCAACCATGGTGACTTGATGGAGTGTGCCAACTTTTAGATATTATCATTTTGTGCCCTATAATTTATTTAGACTATTTTGGTGCATAAAATATCAATATATGCATAAATATAAGAAAAATAGGAAAAAGAAATGAAAAAGGAAAAATAAAAGGGTTTTCTCTGCTAACTGGGTCGGGGGGGGGGGATTTCGGCCCAGCCGGTCCACGGAAGGGAGGAACGGCGCGGGCGAACGCCGTGGGCGCGGGCGAACGCCGTGGGCGCGGGCCCACACGTCTGGGGGAGGAGGGGGGGTAACGACGTCGGGGGGGAGAGAAGGGCGGCTTGCGGCGGTGAGAACCGGCCGTTAGTGGCGGTTCTTCGTCGGTGGCCCGGTTCTGCGTCGACGGAGTGGTGGCAAGGCACGGGCGGAGGTAGGGGATTACAGAGGGCCAATTTGGCCGGTAGACGCTCGGGGTGGCCGGTCCACGGCGAGGTGGCGGGCGTCCGCGGCGGTGGGATCGCCGGCGAGGTTGCCGGGCGCAATAGGTGAAGGGAAGGGGTGTGTTGTGTTCGTGAGGGAGTGGTGAAGCTCAAGAGCTACATTAATTCAGGGGTGGAGCCAAGGGGGGGCCAGTAGGGGCCATGGCCCCGCCCAAGGCTGCGACGCGCGCGGATGTGTGTGTGTATATATATATATACTCTAATTTTTGTATAGTCTAAATATATATAATTTAGATTTTATGTAGCATAATTAATTAAATGTTTAATATAGTGGTTGATAATATATAATTCATAACTCTATTGTAGTATGTCAATTAAAGTTTAAAAGAGACAGAATATAAGATACAATACTCGTTGAATGACCAATCGATGATATGAGACGTTAAACCTAATGCGCTTGCAGACGTTGATATCTAAACATTACTCCTTTATGATCCATCTTATCATCTGGCTAGGCAGCTATCGATTGCCGCTGACCACTTAACTTGCCTCTACCATAGCCCTACAACCAAAGTCTAGAGAAGGTAATCACGCGAAACAACAGAATGAGCGCCAACTGCCCAACAACGTCAATCACCTAAACCACATATTGTAGTCGGACGTCCGCATAGACTACAAAATTAGATCTAATTATGGTTAACTTTATTATTTTGGTATTGTTACTACGACACAACTTTAGTTCAAAATATCAATTAGCTAGAAATAGATTCATGGACTAAGATAATTTATAAAGAATTAAAATTTTTATTTCATATCGAGTGCTTAATATTAATAACATCATACAATATTTTTTCACCATATGGTAGTGATGAATTGGTCGGCCCCCCTTATATTGTAGTCCTGGCTCCACCCCTGCATTAATTGGATTAGAACTCAACAGAGAGAGGAGAGCGGAGCTCACCGGAGCGGAGGGAGGGCGCGGCGGCGCGGAGCTCGATTCAGCTCAGGGGAGGGGAGAGGGAGTGGTCGAGGCCAGTGTGAAGAAGGAGGGAGCTCGGGCGGTCCTTTTTATAGGCGCTCGGGGCGGTGAATGGGAGGAGAGGTGGCGAGCACCGGCGAGTTTGCCACGGCGGCGATGATGACGCACAGTGGTGGTGACGAGATGGCTTAGGTAGACGGGGCGACAGGATGGCTCGGGCAGACGCAAGGCACCAAACTGAGCTGGTGAGCGCGATAATGGCGAGGCGACGGGGCGGGCGGCGGCCGGCGGTGATCGCGTCGATAGCTTGGTCACGGGCGCGAGGGAGGGGTTGACAAGCGGGGCCCGCTTGCTAGAGAGAGGGCGGTTGCGAGGGAGTGAGGGCGGGCGCGGCTGATGGGTGGGGTCGGGTCGTCAGCGAGGGGGGGAGAGGGAGTGGCGTGGGCGGGCGCAAGGGGGGGTGGGCCGCGTGGGCTGTGCGCGATGCGCTGGGGAGAGGCGAGGAGGTTGGGCCGGATTCGGCCCAGCCGAGGGGAGGGGAGGTTTTCCTTTTTCTTTTTCTTTTTCTATTTCTATTTCTTTTATCTCCTTTTTCTTTTGAACAAATATTTAGCTATATTTCTTTAGGTGTAAAAAATATTCTATGTGGTGTGCTACAAACAACCATGGTGTATGCATATGATGAATAAGATGTCTTATGAGGTGGGGTCTCAGGAGATAATCAGGGGGGTTAGGAGTTTTAGGGTTTCTAACCTTGGGATCAAAATTAGGATGTTACATTGGCCTACCAATTTAGTGTTTCAAAACACAATTTTATCGGTTAGGTTTGCATTTTTATTTTATGAAGAATTTGTGGTTTACTACTGACACGCCGCCGCGGAGGCCGAGCGAGGCCACGACGTTAGACCATTTTGTGGCGGTAACTGCTTCGCCCGTGGCGTCCTCGTTGGCCTTCGCCAATAGGGCTGCTGCTCGCGTCAGCAGCCTTCATGGGGTCAGGCGGAAACTGGTAAGGCTTGTTCTCAATCCCTTGTTATGTTGGTTCTGCATCATCAAATTCGTGGGAATTATGATGAGATAGCTTTATTGCTTTGACATAATCAAATGCATGGGAATTATGAGGATGTAGCATGTTAGGGCTAGTTGGGGAGTCCAAAACCTAGAAGGATTAGAGGGGCTAAAATCAATTTCTTATTCAAAATTGAATAAGGAGGGAATTTTAGTCCCTCCAATCCCCTCCGGTTTTGTGGTTCCCAAACAAGCCCTTAGTGTGGTAGAATTCTCTTTTCTCTCGTATTGATGATCAATTGAAATCCACAGACTGATCATTTGACTATTACGTAAAGTTCTTGCTTGATTGGTTGCTTGTGGATAGGTTCTATTCAACCTTTTCTTAGTCTAACTGGTTTACAAGAGTGGAACAATATATCGTTCGTTGGTGGACTCGTGTATTGTTGTGGTTTCAAGTAAATTATTGCACTGCTTACAATTGCTGGAAAATTTTGAGAATGAAAGAACACTTGTATCCATGTTCTTTGATATTCAACCCATGTCAACTTATATCTGGTGGAAATAAACTTATGTCTTGGTATTTTATAAATTTAGATCAATTATTGTTCTTAGCCAATAATTAAGTTTCTCATACACATGTTGATGATATTGATCGCATTATCATCTCAATGTATAGTTAGAATACACTAAAGTTGGTTAGGTTAAGACCAAGGATGTGGGAGCTATACAGCTAGAATGCACATGATCTTTAAGATTGTTTATTGTTGAAACATTTTTAAATTCATGTTTCTGCTTTGTTAGTAGCTTATTTGTTCCTCTCTCTGTACTTTTAGGATTGGAAGTAATGCTTCTAATGATTTTGTGAATAAAATGCATTGAACTTGTGTTGTTTAATTTTACTTCTGCATCGGCTCCCCACGTAGTTTCCTGGACCGAACGTATGAGAGCTTTAGGGCTGGTTTGGTGGACAGAGAAATGGAGGAGATCCCCTAGGAAATGGAGTAGATCCATGGGGAAGGGGACCCCCATGGATCCACTCCATTTCCCTATCCACCAAATTAGCTTTTAGAGGGATTTTGTCTGCATTGGTCCCTCTATAGCTGAAATGAAAATGTGCCCTTAGACCATTTCTAGTTTGTTTTGATGATTAAATGTGCAACACACTGTGTTTGACTAACATCTTGATGTATGAGCATACACACATGTATTTGCGAGAAACATAGGAAAAGTGTATATGTGTGCACAATGCAAATCCTATTGAAAGTGCATGTGTGGTACACCGTGTAAAAATGTTTCCTATATCTGGTGGAAATGAACTTATGTCTTGATATTTTATAAATTTAGATCAATTATTGTTCTTAGCCAAGAATTAAGTTTCTCATACACATGTTGATGATATTGATCACATTATCATCTCAATGTTTAGTTAGAATACACTAAAGTTAGTTAGGTTAAGACCAAGGATGTGGGAGCTATACAACTAGGATGCACATCATCTTTTAGATCATTAATTGTTGAAACATTTTTAAATTCATGTCTCCGCTTTGTTAGTAGCTTATTTGTTAAGTTCCTCTCTCTGTACTTCTGGGATAGGAGGTAGTGCTTCTAATGATTTTGTGAACAAAATGTATTGAACTTGTGTTGTTTAATTTTACTTCTGCAATGGCTCCTCGCATAGTTTCCTAGACCAAACGTATGAGAGCTTTAGGGCTGGATTGGTGGACAGAGAAATGGAGGAGATCCCCCAGGAAATGGAGTAGATCCATGGGGAAGGGGACATGAAAATGGAGGATCCATGGGGACCCATGGATCCACTCCATTTCCCTGTCCACCAAATAAGCTCTTATAGGTATTTTGTTTGCATTGGTCCCTCTATAGCTGAAATGAAAATGTGCTCTTAGGTCATTTCTAGTTTGTTTTGTTGATTAAATGTGCAACACACTGTCTTTGACTAACATCTTGATGTATGATCATAAGCACATGTATTTGCTAGGCAAATTGAAAAACATAGGAAAAGTGTATATGCGTGTTGATTGCAAATCCTATGGAAAGTGCATATGTGGTACACCGCGTAAAAATTTTGTTAGGCTCGTTAGAACCTAACAGCCACACAGTTAGGCTCGTTAGAACTAGTTTATGATATATATATTGATACTAATTATGTTACACGTCGAATGTATTTATGCATTGCGGTACACTACGTAAAAATCAACTAACGTTTACATAAAATGTGAATAGATATATCATAAACATATAAAAGATGGAAGGAGAGCAATGATCTGACAATGTATCATAAAAATCTATTGACTTTGGCATAAATATGTATACAAAATAGCATAAAAACAAGGTTGTCGATCCGCCACCGCTAGCGCCTAGAGAAGTCTGTCGTCGTCGCTCTCGCCTAGGGAAGACAGGCATCGTCGCGGGAGGTGGGACGCCAGCATGTGCCACTCTAGAGCACGTGCCTCTGAGGATCATTGCGCCTCCAGATCAGAGAGCCGCTGTCGCTGCGTGTTGGGGCGAAGGCGAAGACGCCACCCTTCGCTCGAAGCCTTCTCCAGTCTCGCTGCATCAACGGAAACAAGACGACTGACAGACTTCACCCTTCGTCCCACGCGTCGTAGGACGAAGGTCTATGACGAGGTCGTCCTATCTTGCGGTCTCGTCCAACAGGGAGGCCCACTTGTGATCCGGCCCATTGTAACAGGCCCTGCGTGGCCACCGCGCATTACAAGTCTAATTTGTAAAGGTTTCCCTGTAATTACAGTCTGCAACCCTGCTTTATGGGAATATTCCGGGGATAACCTAGGCACCTGTGGGCACATGTGTCCTTAACTCGAGATGCTGGGCACTCAGGCACCTATAAATACCCCCACACAGTGCCCTTGAGAGGCGAGATTAAGAGAGCTATTGTCATCTCGAGTCAAAACTTTATTTACACGGCTTTTGCTCCCCCGTTGGATCAATTTGCCCAGGAGAGCAAGTTCCAACACTGCGCCTTCGGATCGAGGAACTACCGTCGTCGTGCAACCGGATTGGGGATCTACTGTCGTTCCGCCTTCGAATGGAGAAACCTTTGTGGTCGCGCCGCCACAGTGTCGTCGGATCAGGGAGCCACTGTCGTTGCGGCTCCGGATCAGAGAGCCGTGAAAGGGAATTAGGCTTACACCTATTTCCTAAATGATTTTGGTGGTTGAATTGCCCAACACAAATAATTGGACTAACTAGTTTGCTCTAGTCTATGAGTTATACAGGTGCCAAAGGTTCACACTTAGCCAATAAAAAGACCAAGAAATGGGTTCAACAAAAAGAGCAAGGGATAACCGAAGTCAGCCCTGGTCTGGCGCATCGGACTGTCCGGTGCACCAGGGGACTCCAAGCTAAACTTCGCACCTTCGAGAATTCTCAGAGGCGCTCCGCTATAATTCACCTGACTGTCCGGTGCTCCAAGGAAGAGCAACTCTGAACTCGCCAGCTTCGGGAATCCGCTCCGCTATATTTCACCGGACATGTCCGGTGCACACCGGACTGTCCGATGTAACGGCGGAGCAACGACTACTTCACGCCAACGGTCACCTGCAGCTGCATTTAATGCGCGCCAGCGCGCGCAGAGGAGCAGGGCACATGCGGGTGGCACACCGGACAGCCTACAGGGCATGTCCGGTGCACCACCAGACAGCCAGGCGGGCCCACACGTCAGAGCTCCAACGGTCGGAACCCAACGGCCTAGTGACATGGCCGGCGCACCGGACAGTGTCCAGTGGCGCACCGGACTGTCCAGTGCGCCATGCAACAGCAGCCTCCACCAGCGACTACTTTGGTGGTTGGGGTTATAAATACCCCCAACCATCCACATTCAAGTCATCCAAGTTTTCACACTTCTACACCTTACAATAGCTCTAGCATTCAATTCTAGACACACCCAAGTGATCAAATCCTCTCCAATTCCACACAAGGCTTTAGTGATTAGTGAGAGAGATTTGTTGTGTTCTTTTGAGCTCTTGCGCTTGGATTGCTTCTTTCTTTCTCATTTGTTTCTTGTGATCAAAACTCAATTGTAACCGAGGCAAGAGACACCAATTGTGTGGTGGTCCTTGCGGGAAAGTTTTATTCCCGGTTGATTTGAGAAGAGAAGCTCACTCGGTTCGAGGGACTGTTTGAGAGAGGGAAAGGGTTGAAAGAGACCCGGTCTTTGTGACCACCTCAATGGGGAGTAGGTTTGCAAGAACCGAACCTCGGTAAAACAAATCCGCGTGTCACACTCTTTATTCGCTTGTGATTTGTTTTGCACCCTCTCTCTCGGACTCGATTATATTTTTAACACTAACCCGGCTTGTAGTTGTGATTTAGTTTGTAAATTTCAGATTCGCCCTATTCACCCCCCTCTAGGCAACTTTCAATTGGTATCGGAGCCCGGTGCTTCATTAGAGCCTAACCGCTCGAAGTGATGTCGGGAGATCACGCCAAGAGAGAGATGGAGACCGGCAATAAGCCCACTACAAGCCACTGGAAGGCTTCATCGGAAGAGTCCCGCAACAAGGGGAAAGGGAAGGAGAAGAAAGCCTCCTCCCACAAGTCGCATCAGAGTGGCGACAAGAAAAAGAAGATGAGGAAGGTGGTCTACTACGAGACCGATACTTCATCACCTTCTACCTCCGGCTCCGACGCGCCTTCCATAACTTCTAAGCGCCATGAGCGCAAGAAGTTTAATAAGATCCCCTTACGCTATCCTCGCATTCCTAAACATACACCTTTACTTTCCGTCCCATTAGGCAAACCACCAACTTTTGATGGTGAAGATTATGCAAGGTGGAGTGATTTAATGCGATTTCATCTAACCTCACTCCACAAAAGTATATGGGATGTCATTGAGTTTGGTGTACAGGTACCATCTGTAGGGGATGAAGATTTTGATGAGGACGAGGTAGCCCAAATCGAGCACTTCAACTCCCAAGCCACAACTATACTCCTTGCTTCTCTAAGTCGAGAGGAGTATAACAAGGTGCAAGGATTAAAGAGCGCCAAGGAAGTTTGGGACGTGCTCAAAACCACGCACGAAGGAGATGAGTTAACCAAGATCACCAAGCGGGAGACGATCGAGGGGGAGCTCGGTTGCTTTTGGCTTCGCAAAGGGGAAGAGCCACAAGACATGTACAACCGGCTCAAAACCTTGGTGAACCAAGTGCGCAACCTCGGGAGCAAAAAGTGGGATGACCACGAGATGGTTAAGGTTATTCTTAGACACTTATTTTCCTTAACCCTACTCAAGTTCAATTAATTCGTGGTAATCCTAAATATACACTAATGACTCCCGAGGAAGTAATCGGGAATTTTGTGAGCTTTGAGTATATGATCAAGGGCTCAAAGAAAATCAATGAGCTAGATGATCCCTCCACATCCAAAGCACAACCGGTCGCATTTAAGGCGACGGAGGAGAAGAAGGAGGAGTCTACACCGAGTAGACAACCAATCGATGCCTCAAAGCTCGACAACGAGGAAATGGCGCTCGTCATCAAGAGCTTCCGCCAAATCCTCAAGCAAAGGAGGGGGAAAGATTACAAGCCCCGCTCCAAGAAGGTTTGCTACAAGTGTGGTAAGCCCGGTCACTTTATAGCAAAATGTCCTATTTCTAGTGACAGTGACAGGGGCGACGACAAGAAGGGGAGAAGAAAGGAGAAGAAGAAATACTACAAGAAGAAGGGTGGCGACACCCATGTATGCCACGAGTGGGACTCGGACGAGAGCTCCTCCGACGAGGACGCCGCCAACATCGCCATCAACAAAGGCCTTCTATTCCCCAACGTCGGCCACAAGTACCTCATGGCAAAGGACGGCAAAAAGAAAAAGGTTAAATCCAAATCCTCCGCTAGATATGAGTCCTCTAGTGATGATAATGCTAGTGATGAGGAAGATAATTTACGTACTCTTTTTGCCAACTTAAACATGCAACAAAAAGAGAAATTAAATGAATTGATTAGTGCTATCTATGAGAAGGATGATCTCTTGGACTCCCAAGAGGACTTCTGTTGGGGTCGTGCTTCGGTGCGCCGAAGGTCTCACACGAAGAAGCAGCTTCGGCTGAAGTCGTCTCCAAGAGATGGCCGAAGGTTCCTTTTCATGGAGCTTCGGCGTTTTAAACCGACATAGAGATAGAATGACCTTTTCATTCATATAGGTCTGAGTCAATGTTGTAAACATTTGTAAGGGGCATAATTGTAATTTGTCACGGGCTGCGACCTGTGCCTATAAATAGATGAACAGTACCTCTGTACTGTTCGCGCGAACCTGTCATTTGCCTTCACATCACACTTGCATTCTTGCCTTCCTCAAGACCGAAGGTACATCTGTCATTTATATTCATTTGTATTAATAAAAATGGAAATGATTCTATGTTAATATTTGAATGTCCATTTTATACCTCATGATTTATACGAATGCTTCATCCCATGTTGTTATGTTTACGAAGGTGCGTCCTTCGTAACCTTCGTCCAAAGTTCCTTATGTCCCGAAGGGATGTAATGAAGTGGAGGACGAAGGACCTTAATATTTAACATTTTCTGTGTTGCCTTGTTCTTAACTCTTAGCATTTGAGAACAAGCCCCCAACAACTTCCTTATTAAAGAAAACAAGAAGCATGTTAAAGTTAAAAATGCTTACGCTCTAGAAGTAGAAAAATGTGAAAAACTATCTAGTGAGCTAAGCACTTGCCATGAGACTATAGACAACCTTAGAAATGAAAATGCTAATTTGTTAGCTAAGGTTGATTTAAATGTTTGTGATGTTTCAATTCTCAATCTTAGAAATGATAATGATAATTTGCTTGCTAAGATTGAAGAATTAAACATTACTCTTGCTAGCCTTAGAGATGAAAATGAAAAATTGCTTGCTAAGGCTAAAGAACTTGATGTTTGCAATATTACAATTTCCGATCTTAGAGATAAAAATGATATATTGCGTGCTAAGATTGTTGAACTTAATTCTTGCAAACCCTCTACATCCACCATTGAGCATGCCACTATTTGCACTAGATGTAGAGATGTTGATATTGATGCTATTCATGATCATATGGTATTAATTAAGCAACAAAATGATCATATAGCAAAATTAGATGCCAAAATTGCCGAGCATGAACTTGAAAATGAAAAATTTAAATTTGCTCGTAGTATGCTTTATAGTGGGAGACGCCCTAGCAATTAAGGATGGCATTGGCTCTCCAACAGGGAGGCAATGTCAAGCTTAATGCCCCTCCTAAGAAATTGTCTAATTTTGTTAAGGGCAAGGCTCCCATGCCTCAGGATAACGAGGGTTACATTTGTAACCGGCCGACTATCCTGAGAGCAAGATTAGGAAAATTCACTCTAGGAAGTCTCACTCTGGCCCTAACCATGCTTTTATGTATAAGGGTGAGACATCTAGTTCTAGGCACCAACTCATGCTAAGTTGCCTAAGAAGAAAAACTCCTAGTGCATCAAATAATCATGACATTTCATTTAAAACTTTTGATGCATCATATGTCTTAACTAACAAATCTGGCAAGGTAGTTGCCAAGTATGTTGGGGGCAAGCACAAGGGGTCAAAGACTTGTGATTGGGTACCCAAAGTTCTTATGTCTAATGCCAAAGGACCCAAAACCATTTGGGTACCTAAGTCAGAACTAAAATTGTTTTGTAGGTTTATGCATCCGGGGGGCTCAAGTTGGATTCATCGATAGCGGGTGCACAAACCATATGACTGGGAGAGAAGAAGATGTTCTCCTCCTACGAGAAAAACCAAGATCCCCAACGAGCTATCACATTCGGGGATGGAAACCAAGGTTTGGTCAAAGGTTGGGTAAAATAGCTATATCTCCTAACCATTCCATTTCCAATGATTTTTCTTGTTGATTCATTAGATTACAATTTGCTTCCGTATCCCAATTATGTCAAATGGGCTACAACTGTCTATTTACTGATGTAGGTGTCACTGTCTTTAGAAGAAGTGATGAATTCAATAGCATTTAAGGGAGTGTTAGAGGGTCAGCTATACTTGGTAGATTTTGATAGAGCTGAACTCGACACTTGCTTAATTGTTAAGACTAACATGGGTTGACTCTGGCACCGCCGACTAGCCCATGTTGGGATGAAGAATCTTCATAAGCTTCTAAAGGGAGAACACATTTTAGGATTAACAAATGTTCATTTGAGAAAGACAGGATTTGTAGCGCATGCCAAGCTGGGAAGCAAGTTGGTGTTCATCATCCACACAAACATCATGACAACTGACAGGCCACTGGAGCTCCTACACATGGATCTATTCGGCCCGATTGCTTACATAAGCATCGGCGGGAGTAAGTACTGTCTAGTTATTGTGAATGATTATTCTCGCTTCACTTGGGTGTTCTTTTTGCAGGAAAAATCACAAA